>CAKNXH010002023.1:547803-575972 GCA_932178445.1 Andricus quercusramuli | reverse complement strand
TGCACTTTATTTCTAGATGGCATCTAATTACATTCTTGGGAAAAAAGTCGGCAAAAATTACGTAACATATTGGGAGGAGGATAAAAACTTAAGGACCCTAACAAAGGGGGGTACGTCGTTAAAAATTTCAGAAAAAAACTTGCCGTAATTTATGCACGTCTTCTTAGCAAAGTGGAAATTGAACATAGGTTGTTGAAACGTAGAACGTAGAAAATGTTACAAGTGATTTCGTGTTTTTCTGCCGATGTTGGAGAACGCATGCGCCCCATTTTCCTTATCACTGTTGGATACGCCCCTGGCTTTTGTAGATGCGAATCCCTCCTTCCATTACACTTTTTTCGACCCTGCCTTCGATACTAACGCGTTTACTCATTACTGTCCTTTGCCCCGTTTCCTCTTTCGAACTCATTGATAAGTCTTTTTTAGATTACTCTGCCAGCCTTCGAAATTCTCTTTGGACTCACCAGTATCGATTTTCAAAGATCCCAACTCTAAATTGGAGAAAATGCAATCCACAAGTGAAGCTTTCATCTATATTTTACAAATACAAAAAGCAGATTCCAACTATCATAGTTCCAGGTCTCGGACTCCCACACTATTGACACTATTCGACGCTTTTTTTAAGCGATGACACTATTTTACTATTTAAAAAAAAGGGTTAATTACTCCTGCAATCTGATGTACACTCTGTCGGCAATCTCATGCAATCCCAGGCAATACTTTGCAATCCCAGTCACCCTTTTCCAATCCTATGCAATCTTTTACAATGCCCAGGTCTTGGACTCATCACACTATTGACACTATTCGACACTTTCTCGAGCGACGACACTATTCTGCTACTATTTCGAGAAAAAAACTTATTTACGCCTGCAACCTGATGTACACTCTGTTTGCAATCTTATGCAATCCTTTGCAATCCAATGTACCCTTATGCAATCCCATGCACCATTTTGCAATCCCATGCACCATTTTGCAATCCCATGCACCCTTTTGAAATCCTATGCAATCTTTTATTACACCCAGGCCTCAAAATCATCACAAAGACAAAAAATTTCAACCAAAATGTTAAATTTTCCAGCCAAAAAGACGAGCTTTCAAAAAAACAGCTAAGTTTTCAACCAAATACTTACATTTTCAACCAAAAAGATGATTTTTTAACAACAACAAATAATTTTCTACCAAAAAAGAAGAATTTCCAACAAATTACTTAAATTTTCAACTATATAGTTTAAATCGTGGATGTCATGTTAGTTCCAATTTTCTTTGATAAATTTTTAGTTGATATTTTTTTTTGTTTCTTAAAATTTTTAACAGAATAGTTCAATTTTTCAACTACAAAAGATAAATTTTTTATATAAAAGGAATAGGTAATTTTCATTGAAGAGAATTAATTCTTAATTAAAAAAAGAAAACGAATTTCCTACAAAAAATTTTTATTTCAAACAAAATAGTTAAATTTTCAGTTAAAAACTACAATCTTAAACCAAAAACAAAGAAAACGAATTATCAACTCAAATTATCTATGAACTAAAAAAAAATTGAAATTTAATTTTAGAAAGTAGTTCAACTTTCAACCAAGGAGTTGCCCTACAAAAACCTAAAAAAAAACCTAAAAAGATGAATTTACAACGAAAAATGTAATAGTTTATATTTCATCAAAAAAATACTTTAATTTAGAATGAAAAACAGTTGAATTGAACAAAGACGAATTTTCAACAAAATAATTTAACCCTCAACTAAAGCGGATTAATTTTCAACCATGCAGTTGCATTTTTAAGAAAAAAAAAATTATTTTCTACCAAAAAGACTATTTTCAGCAAAATACATACATAAAATTTGCAACCAAGTAGTTAAATTTTCCACTAAATTGTTGAATTTTCTGGCATTTCAAGGAATTAAAAATATTTCTCAGGATTTAAACGTTTTTTCTAAAGAACTTTAACGAATAATTTTAATTTTAATTAAATTTAAGGGCATTCAAATGATTTATTTATACAGGATTTAAAGAGGTGTACAAAATGTGAAGGGATTCCAAAGAATTTTGTGGGATTTCCAAAAATTTAAAGGGATTTTCAAAGAACTTTGGAAATTGCATGAAATTTCATTTAATTTCAAGGGATTCTTAACGATTTTGCAGATTTCAAGCAATCTTAAGGTATTTCAAGGAATTTCACACGATTCAAAGGATATTAATAAATATCCAAGGAATTTAAGGGATTTCAACAGATTTCTATAGGTTTTAACGTTTTTGTATAGCGTACTTAAATCAATAAGTTAAATTCAATTGATATCCAAGGGATTTCAAATGATTTATACTTTACGGAATAAATTTAATTTTGTTTCGAATTATTTCTACGGATTTCAACAATTCAAGGAGAGAAGATTAAGGTTTATAGGACCACCAATTATTTTAAAGATTTTGGCAGATTAAAAAAATTTCAATGGATTTTAACAGATTTTAAAAGATTCAAAAGATTTTAATTCGTATAATAATATTTTCAAAGGTATCAAGGGATTTCAAGAGATTTTAAAAGGACGTTTTCACATGGATTTTAATTTATTTTTAAGAGATTTTCAAGGTATCCAGGGAAGTCACAGATTTTTACTGCGTAAAGTTTATTTGGGCAGCATCTTTATTTTTCTGTACTTTCGTGTGAGATTATAAATGGTCTAAAATCAATCGTTCCTTTGTATTTGCTCCACGTTTTCCATTATTTCCTTCAATAATTTTGTATTATTTATTATAATATTGATAATCCTATAATTTTTTATGTATGTATAATGCTTTTTGTTTTCAACGAAAAAGATGAATTCTTAACACAAAATATAATACTTGATATTACAACAAAGAAAAGATTTTAATTTTAAACAAGAAACAGTTGAATTGAAACAAAAAATTACAAATATCCAACAAAATAGTTGAAGCCGGGAGCAAAGCAGATTAATTGTTAACCAAACGGTTGCATTTCTAACCAAGAAGATGATCTTTCTCCAAAACAATTGAATTTTAACCAAATAGTTCAATTTAAAACCAAAAAATACGATTTTTTAAAACAAATTACATAAATTATTAACCAAATAGTTGAATTTTCAACCAAGAAGATTGATTTTCTACCAAAAGGCGAATTTTCTACAAGAGGAATGGAATTTTCAACCCGTGAGAATATGAATTTTCAATAAAAAAGTTAATATGCAACCAAATGGTCAAGTTTTTTACTACGAAAAGATAAATTGTCAATAAAAAATGGAGCAGCAACTAAAGTTATAAATCTTCAACAAAAAAAATGCTTTTAAGAAAATAGTTCAACTTTCAACCGAGCAACGGAATTTTCAATCTAAAAAGATGAATTTCAATTAAAAATGCGATAGTCGATATTTCAAGAATAAACTATTTTAATTTAAAATAGAAGCAGTTGGATTTAACAAAAAAAAAAAAAAAGAAAACGAATTTTCAATACAATACTTGAATCAACTAAAATAGATTCGAAAAAAGAAATTGTCAATAAAAAATGAAATAGTTTACTTTACAGATAAAAATTCTTTTCAACTGAAAAAAAAGACGAATTTTCAACGAAAAATGTAATAATTAATATTTCAACAACAAAATATTTTAATTAAAAATAAAAAACAGTTGGATTTAAGCAACAAAAACGAATTTTTAAAAGATATAAGGTTTTTTTTTTAAATTCCAACGAATTTTCAAGAACTTTAAAAAGTTTCAATGTGTTTCAAAAAATTTCAAAAGATTTAAAATATTTTAGCGTATTTTAAAGGATTCCAAAGGAATTTTAGATAGATTTGAATAATTTGAAGTTCCAAAGGATTTTACAGATTTTATGGTATTTTAAAAAATTCGAAGGAATTTTCAAGAGTTTATAAAAGTTTTAAGGTATTTCAAATTATTCGAAATATTTTGGGGTATTTTCAAGAGATTCCAAGATCTTTCAGTAGATTTGAATTATTATTATACGTGACTCCAAAGGATTTTAACAATTTCATGTTATATTTTTAAAACTTACAAGGAATTTTGAAGAGCTTCAAGAATTTTCAAGGGATTTGAAATAGTTTAGGGTAATTTAAAAGATTCCAAGGCATTTAAAAAAAAGCATGGGGTTTTAAAGAGTTTCCTAGAATTTCGAAAGCTAGGGAAGAATTGTATATATGTTAAGACCTATAAGGTTTAAGGATATTTTATAAGATTTCCGAGGATTTCAATTAATTTAAGGGATTTAAAAACATTACACAAATTTTGGGATATTTTTCAACATTCCAAGGAACTTTCAAAAGGTGAATTTATTTTTTAACCTGGAATTTCACAAATTTTTAGACAAAAATCATTCTAGTGACTTGAAAATGCAAGTAGGCTGTTATTGTATCCAACCGCTCATTTGCATTTTTGAAATTTAACTTGAACTCTTAAGAAGTCTTATGAATCGAATTCTTTTGAGTTCTTTTAAATTCAGAAGAACATTAGTCAAATTATTAATGACCATTAGTCTCTTTGAGTAACTGTTTGGGCTTAAATAGGTCACTTTTTTCAAGCAAATTAGGCTGTGGCAGCACTGAGAATAATAGATTAAAAATTCTTAAATATTAATTCAAAATCGTTTTAGTCCATTTTTAAAAAATTCAATATTAAAAGTTTAACATGGCGAGAATTTGTCCTCTAATTATTAATAGTGACAGAAAATGGAAAATTGGTCAGAGCAAAGTCAGGGGATTGTGAAAATGAAGTTTCGGGGCCACCCTGTTCTGAATGCCAGGAAATATTTTTATTTCGTAATCAGAGTTAACCAATCTTTCAATTGATAAGGGTGCAATAATGAATACTTGATACGAGGAGGCTTCACTCACTCTCTTCACAATTCTCTCACTTGTGAGGGTCTAGGGCTCTAATGACGTAATCACAAATTTCGTACTTGGTCACTGAAATAAAGAATAACGAGCAGCTGGCTTCCTCTTAAAACTAAAGAGATCCAGATGAGTTCCCAGGAAATTGAATAAAATTGAGCTGAAACTTATGACTCGGACCATCAAAATGATGAATGGAGATCTAAGAGTTTTAATTTCTTTAATTTCTTTCGGAATTCTTTTAAATTCAAAATATCCTAGGCACTATGTCTTCGTAAACTTTTTTCTTTTTCTTATACGATTACTTTTTCACTCAGAAGGAGGATAATCCTAAAGCCAAATCCAGATCATTATAAATAATCCAGATTCTAGATCTAGGATTCTAGGACCTGGGCAGACCTCACACTCTTTCTCCTATTCCCCCTCTTTGTCCCGTTTTGAAAGAATTCCTCTTTTCTCTCCTGTTTTTAAGAAACTTCCTTTTTTTTATCGACTTTTCACTTAAATACGATATGAATTAATAGAACCCAGTAAGAAAATCCAACCATTTTTTTGTTAAAATCTCATTCTTTTTGATTGAAAGGTGTACTATTATATTTATGGTTCAGAATTCATTTCTGTTAAAGTTCAATCTTTTTTGGTAGAAAAGCTAATCTTTCTTCGGGTTGGAAATTCAACTGTCTTATAAAAAAGCGTCTTTTTGACTTGAAAACCCGAATATTTGGTTGAAAATTCAACTGAGTTTGGTTGAAGTTTAATCTTTTTTTTTTATTTGAAGATTTAATTATTTTGCTTGAAAATTCAACTATTTCGTTTACAAAAGTAATCTTTTGTGCAGAAAATTGATCTGTTTTGGTAAAAAAAGTAATCTTTTTAGGTTCCAAATGAACTTTTTAGTTGGAAATTCTACTTTTCGGGTTGAAATTTCAACTGTCTTCTAAAAAATGCGTCTCTTTGGCTTGAAAATGTTCTTAATAGTGACATTGTCCATCTCTTTTGGTTGAAAATTCTATTTGGTTGAAAATTTAATCATCTTGTTGCAAAATGAACTGTTTTGTAAGAAATGCATCTTTTTTGGTCGAAGATTGAACTGTTGAGCATTCATCTTTTTTGAATAGAAAATTCATATTTTTTGGTAGAAAAGTCTTTTTTTTCTTGGTTGAAAATTAACTTTTTTGTTCAAGAAAGTGCAACTATTAAAACTATTTGGTTGAAAATTAATTTTTTGTGTGAAAATTCATCTCTTTTTGGTAGAACATCTTTTTTGGTTAAAAAATTCAATTATTTTGTTTGAAAATTCATTCTTTTAGTTAAAATTTTACCCGGTTTTGATTCAAAATTAAATTTGTTTTTGGTTGAAATATCATATATTATATTCTTTGCTTAGAATTCATTTTTTTGTTGGAAATTCAACTACTTGGTTGAAATTTGAACTGCTTTGTTAAAAGTTCATCTTTTTAGTTGAAGACATCTTTTTGTTTGAAAAATAATTTCTTAAACTGAAAATGTAGCTTTTTTAATTGTTGAAAATTCCTTCTTTTTTGGTTGAATGTAACTTTGAAATTTAAATAAAATTTTTTTATCGTTTTTGTTTGAAATATCAAGTATTATATTTTTCGTTGAGAATGTACAATTTTGGATTCAAAATTTATTTATGGTTGAAGGTCTTGTTTGTGAAAAATTAGTTTTCTATGGTTGAATTCAACTATTTTTTATTTAAAACGAAAATATGTTTTGGTTTAAATAACTATTATATTTTTCGTGGAGAACTCACCTTCTTGGACTAAAAATTAATCTTTTTGGTAGAAAAGTAATCTTTCTTGGTTAAAAATGAACATTTTTGTTGGGAATTCACATTTTCTTGATAAAAATTCAACTGCCTTCTAAAAAAATCGTTCCTTTTTCTTTGAAGTTTAACGATTTGGTTGAACATCTTTTTTCGCTATTCAACATTCAACTATTTGGTTGAATTTTCTTTCTTTGAAAATTAAGTATTTGTTGGAAATTTATATTTTCGGGTTTCAAAGTCAACGGTTTTCTAAATAATTTGACTATTTTGCTTCAGAACTTAAATCCTTTAGTGAAAATTCATCTCTTTTTGTAGAAAATTAATTTTTTTGGGTTAAAATTCAACTATTTTGTTGAACATATAACTGTTTTGTTGAAAATTTGTCTTTTTTTATTAAAATAACAAATATTATATTTTTCGTTGAGAATTCATTTTCTTGGATTGAAAATTCATCTTTTTGGTAGAAGCCTTATCTTTCTTGTTTAAAAATAACATTTTTGTTGGAAATTCCCATTTTCTGGTTGAAAATTCACGCGTTTGGTTGAAAATTCTTTCTTCTTCGTGTAAAATTAATTTATTGTTGGAAATTCATCTTTTCGGGTTTCAAAGTCAATGGTTTTCTAAAAAGTGTGGCTATTTTGCTTTAGAAAATCTATTGGTAAAAATGTATCTCTTTTGGCAGAAAATTAATCCTTTTTCGTTAAAAATGCAACTATTTTGTTGAAGATTTATACATTTTGACTTGACGTCTTGGGAATTTAAAGCGTTTCATACTTATTTTAATATGGTACCTACATTATTTTATTTAAAATAATTTATTCTTCTATATTCCCCTATTTTCGTAAAAAAATCACCATACTTTTGGGCTATGAAGAAGTCTCTCTAGGATTATACTTTGTCCAGAAGATAATTTTAAATCAAAGAAAGATCGATACACTTTCAATGGCTCTAATCTTCTGAACCTACTGAATATTTTTCTGTTCTTGGGTTAGTGAAGATTATCCGAAAATGGGAAATTCTCATAATCTGAAGAAAGGAGAAGATATACATCCATTAGCTTAAACGTTATTTAAATACTTGATTCCTCTTGCAGGGTTTCAAGTTTTTTCGAATAATCTAGTTTCCTTCGAATTTTAAATTTCTACGCAGGTGTTATTTCATTGCCTTGACTTGTCCTTACTCTTTACCGCGCAGTTCGGTGTATTTATCATTACGTAAAATCGACAATCGTGTTCCGAAACTCACTTTCCCGTCAGGGTTTTGGTGCTGGAGGTCTCCGTGAGAATTTACTGACGTAATTGTTTCTTGCGAGGTTTTATTGCGATTTGAACTTTTTAGAAGTCCCTGAAAAAGATTAGGTTTCGTTTTTCACGATTAGAGATGTTAAACTGTTTCTGAATTTATTTGCAAGAATTTTTTAAGATTTTTAATTCAAATTTAAATAAAGAGCATAAGCCGATTGTTAAGCCAAGATTGTGTGTTATCGCTGAAGTTTGTTTTTCACAATTCTCGTACCAGTATCTTCAGATTAAGACATTTTTAAATTTTAGGAACATCCCAATACTACATTATTCTTTATTCGAGAAAGAAAGCCTTCGAATTCTTATCCATGTTTTCCTCTTTTTTCAAGAATTCCTCTTTTTACCACTTTTATTTCTTTGTTCTGCTTGAATGCGAACTGAATTAATACAACTCAATAAGAAAATTCAACTATGTTTGATTAAAAGTTCATTCTTTTTGACTGAAAGTCAATTATATTTTTGGTTCCCACTTTATCTCTTTTGTTTAAAAATTCTACTATTTGGTTGTAATTTTAATTAGATTGTCGAAAATTCCATTATCTTATTAAAAAGTCACATTTTTTGGTCAAAAATTCGACTACTTGGTTGAAAGTTGAACTAGTAGTTTAAAATTGATTATGTTTGCTGAAGATTAGATTATTTTGTTGAACATTCGTGTTTTTTTTCGATAAAAATAATTTTCTAAATGATAATTTAACTTTTCTGTTTTTAGTTTAAAAATTTATCGCCTGTAATTGAAGAACCAGCTATTTAATTTTTCATTGGAGGTTCTGATCCGTTTGACTTCAAACTTCATCTTTTTATTGAAAATTCATCTTCCTTGTTTGAAAATAAACTTTTTCTTGAAGCTTCATCTATTTGGTTAAAAATATAACTTTTTTTATTTGAACGTTCATTTGTTTTATAGAAACGTCATCTTTCCTGATTGATAATGAATTTCTTATGTTGAAAATTTAACTTGCTTCTAAAAAAATTCATCTTCTCAGGATTCAAAGTCAACGGTTTTCTAAAACATTTGATTTTTTAACTTGAAAACTAAACTCTTTTGGTGAAAATTCATCTCTTTTTGTAGAAAATCTTTTTTTTTTTTTTTTTAGTTGAAGATTCAACTATTTTTTCAGAATGCAATGTATTTCGACTTGAAATCCAAGGAATTTAGAGCTTTTCATATTTAATTCAATATTAAACCTACATTAATTATATTCAGTAGAATTTATTCCCCTATTTTAGTGAAAAATCGCTCTTTTTCCCGTGGTTTTTGAGGTCACTTTGGGCTGTGAAATCTGCCTTTAGATAGAAAGTTGTAATATTTCAAGTTATCCTTCAATCTGCATAGATAAATCCGGATTAATACTGTAATATTTTCTGGACATCATTTTAGTATTTTCTAAAATCCACAATCCGGTTATTAATGCAAGATTGTGTTTTTTTAGGCACGAGGAGGCATCAGTTTGCCGATAAAAATTTATCTCTTGGGGCACGAAGTCAGCACGAATTATAGTCATCGTTCTTAGTTCTCAGGATGACGTAGTTTCCCAGAGCTTAAGCTTATAGTTAGTCTCTCGAGGAAGGTTTGTCGCAGACGGTACTCGTTACAGTCACTCGCTGTTTCTTCATTAGCAGCAAGACTAGAGAATTGACATCAGGACTGACTGAGAAGACTGAGTTGTTCTTGGCTCGACAAGTCGTGACGTTTCGAAACTGCAAAAATTATATCTATTGTCGATAGTGGATTCGTCATCACGTGACGGGAAAATGCATTAAGAGGATTGCTACTACCGCCCTTGACAATGGTCACTTGTGCCATATATTCCTATGTCCCCAGGTCCCCAAGAAACTTATTTGCCACTGCCATTGGCCTGCTGAAAAATGCCTGAACTCTATTCATGATTCATAATCTTCAAGGCGAAACTCTACTCCGAGCTCTACTCAGATAGATACCTTTCTTGACAAAAGTAGTCTGCACGTGTAGAAGGTTTTCTACCAAGAAAAATACAATCTTATTGCTTAACCAATGCGAGAATTTTCATATTTAAAATCTATTTGGTTGAAACTGCAACTGTATTTCGTTGATGTTTAATGATTTTTCTTTGAAAATTCGACCATTTGCTTGAAAATTCAAGTATTTGGTTAAAAATTCAACTAATTGGTTAAAAATTCAATTATTTGGTTGAAAATTTAATTATTTCGTTGGCAATTTAATTATTTCGTTGAAAATTTGGTTTAAAAACCATCTTTTTGGATAGAAAATTGATCTGTTTTGGTAAAAAAATAATCATCTTTCTCGGTTCAAAAAGAACTTTTTGGTTGGAAATTTAACTTTTTGGATTGAGTTTCAACTGTCTTCTTAAAAATGCGTCATTTTGGCGTGAAAGCTTTCCTAATAGTGATATTTTACTCTCTTTTTTTTGTTGAAAAATCTTTTTATTGTATTTCTGGTTCATAATTCATCTCTTTTGGTTAAAAGTTATACTATTTCGTTGAAAAGTCATTCGTTTTGTTAGAAAAAGTAATCTTTTTGGATAGAAAATTATCTGTTTTGATAAAAAAATATAATTTTAATTTTAATTATTTCGTTAAAAATTTGGTTTAAAAAATCATCTTTTTGGATAGAAAATTGATCTGATTTGGTAAAAAAAGAGTCATCTTTCTCAGTTCATAATGAACTTTTTGGTTGGAAATTTAATTTTCCGGGTTCGGTTTCAATTGTGTTCATAAAAAAAGAGTCTTTTTGGCTTGAAAATTTTCGTAATAATTGTACTCTCTTTTTTGGTTGAAAAGTCTGCTATTGTATTTTTGGTTCAGAATTCATCTCTTTTGGCTGAAAATTGAATTGTTTTGTTGAAAATTCGTTTTTCTTCCTAAATTGAACTCTGATTTGATTTAAAATTAAAATCTTTTTTGGTTGAAATATCAACTATTATATTTTTCTTTAATAATTCATATTTTTTAGTTGAAAATTCAACTTTTCTGGTTGAAATTTCAGCTGTTAAAAAAAAACTTCTTTAGCTTGAAAACCGAACTATTTTGTTGAAAATGCTACTGTGCTTAGTTAAAGTTTAATGCTCTTATTTGAAAATTCGACCATTTGCTTGAAAATTCAAGTATTTGGTTAAAAATTCAATTATTTTGTTGAAAATTTGATTATTTCGTTGAAAGTTTAATTATTTCGTTGAAAATTTGGTTTAAAAAATCATCTTTTTGGATAGAAAATTGATCTGTTTTGGTAAAAAGGGTCATCTTTCTCGGTTCAAAAAGAACTTTTTGGTTGGAAATTTAACTTTTTGGATTGAGTTTCAACTGTATTCTTAAAAATGCGTCATTTTGGCGTGAAAACTTTCCTAATAGTGATATTTTACTCTCTTTTTTTTGTTGAAAAACCTTTTTATTGTATTTCTGGTTCATAATTAATCTCTTTTGGTTAAAAATTATACTATTTCGTTGAAAAGTCAACCGTTTTGTTAGAAAAAGTAATTTTTCTAGGTTCAAAATGAACTTTTTGGTTGGAAATTTAATTTTTCGAGTTCAGTTTCAATTGTCTTCTTAAAAAAGAGTCCTTTTGGCTTGAAAATTTTCGTAAAAGTGATATTGTACTATCTTTTTGGTTGAAAAGTCCAATATTGTATTTTTGGTTCAGAATTCATCTCTTTTGGCTGAAAATTGAATTGTTTTGTTGAAAATTCGTTTTTCTTTGTTGAATTGAACTCTGATTTGATTTAAAATTGAAATCTTTTTCGGTTAAAATATCAACTTTTGAATATTCGTTGAGAATTCATCTTTTTTGGTTAAAAATTCACTTAATTTGGTAAAATTCGTTTTTCATGCGATGAAAGTTAATCTTTTTAACTTAAAATGTTAATATTCTATTTTTTGTTGAAGGTCTAACTATTTTCAAACAAATTCGTCTTCTATGGTTGAATTAAACTATTTTTTATTTAAAATGAAATTTTTTTTTTTTTTTTTGAAATATCAACTATTATATTCGTTGTTGAGAATTCATCATCTCCTACTAAAAATTCATATTTTTGTACTGTGTAGATACTACGCCACTACGCCAAGAAAAAATTATCAATAAATTGCTAATATACTTATCAATTGTCAAGAACATTCCTTATCTAACATTATTTCTCCCCTCTAAACTAGTCTGAATTATTATTTCTGAAAATTTCTCATTAGAGAAAGTATCCAACTATAGACAATAATATGCTATGCTAACTTTATAGACATAACATCTAGATTCAGATAATAAAAGTATAAAAGTCATTGTTTATATCTGGGTGACATGCAACTAAAACTACGCCACAATTTCTACAACCTACATGTTAGTTTCTAAATAATTTAAATAACAATTTCAAAAATGATCAAACAGTTGAATTTTCAAAACAAAAACATAATTTTCAACAAAATATTTAAATTCTCAACCAGAAAGTTTAATTTTCTACCCGAAAATATGAATCTTCATCCAAGAAGAAATTTTCTATCCAAAAAGAAGAATTTTCTACCGGAAAATATGAGTTTTCAACAACAAATTTAATTTACAACCAAAGAAATCAATCTTCAACCAAGAAAGAATTTTGCATCCAAAACAAGACGTTTAATGCTTTTAAAATTTGTTTTTCAATTAACAATTGTTTTTTTAATGCATCTTGAAACAAATAATAAAATTGTTAACAAACAAAAAAATCTTCAAGCCAATAATACAAATTTTTTGCAACTTTTTTTTCTACCGAAAATAATGGATTTTCCATTTGAAATAGTTGGATTTTCTTATTGGTTCTATTAATTTAGTTCGTCATTAAGTGGAAAAATGAGGAACAGGGAGAAACAGGGTAGAATAAAATAAAAAATAGAGGAAATACCGTGAAGCCTGTAATTAATAAATAGGATTTTTTATTAATTTTTGATATTTTTAAAATATGTAATAAAATACGTAAAACGACGCATCAGAAAAAAGTATGTTAATTTTGGTTGGAGAAACAAAATTTTAGAAATCGAACATAATATGCGAAAAAGTAGCGAATATTAGGACCCTCTAATAAAGTAAAATTAATTTGGAGTTTATTGTTGTATGGTTTGGTCTTAAATGTTAGAAAATTGAGTAATTAACAAAACTGTTATCTTCATAAGTTTTTAATTTTCGTAAATAATAATTTTGTTATTTCTGTTTTTTACTCTATAATCTTTTTTAGCTGATATTCAGAAAGTTTTTTTTAACATTTAAGAGCTTTCAGCTAATAAAAATACATTAGAAACAATTTAAACGTTTAAAGGAAACAAAAGAGTAGGATTTCTAATAGTTATTTTTGTATTTTTAAATTATTTCTTTGCATTTGACTTGGAAAAATACTATGAACCACTTTAACTTTTTTCTTATGTATTTTTCTTACTAGGAAGTGCTAAAGTGTTCCGCGGATTTTGCAATGCTAGCTGCAAAAAATCAGGGTTGTTAAATGTCAGGGAATTTCACACTGATCAGAGAATGTCAGGGCAAACCTGACGGACTCACTACTCAGAGAATTTTCAATAAATTGAATTTGAATTTTTTTGAAATTGTTTTGTTGAAAATTCAACAATTTTGATAAAATATCATTCTTTTTCGTTGAAAATTCGCCTTTTTGTGTTGAAAATTCATTCGTTTTGGTAAAAATTGCATTTTTTTGTGCTAAAAATCAGTAGTTTTTGGTTGAAAACTAATTTGTTTTGGTTTAGGATTCTACTATTTTGTTGAAAATTCGTCTTTTTTGGATCATTTTAATTAAAAATTCACTTCTTTAACTGAAAATTTAACTGTTCCATTTTTTGTGGAGAGCTTATTTTTTCGGGTAGGAAATTAATCTTCTTGGTTAAAACTTCATCTGGTTGTTTGAAATTTTAACCATGTCATTAAAAAAAAATGTTGTTTGGAAAATTAATTTTTTCACTGACTTTAGGAGGGAGCAAAATTAATCTTTTTTGGTAAAAAAGTAATCTCAATAATTGAATCTTCATCTTTTTAGTTATAAATTTATTTCGTTGGCTGAAAATTGGACTATTTTGTTGAAACTTTCTTTGTTGTTGTTGAAGATTTATTTTTCAAACTGAAAATTGAAGTAGTTTTCTTTTTGTTGAAAATTTGTCTTTTATAGTTAAAAAATTGATGTATTTTACCAAAAATTTCACATTATTTAATACAATGTAATCTTTTGATTTGAAAATTCGACTATTTGGTTGAAAATTCATTTTTTGGTTTAGGTCCGTCCTTTAAGTTAAAAATTAATTTCTTTGGTTAAAAATGTAATTATTTTGTTGAAGAATCGTTTTTTGTATTGAAAAAAAATTTTACCTGAAGAAGGAACTATTTCATTGTTGCTTGAAATTTTATTTATTGGTTGAAATCTCGTCTCTTTTGGGTTAAAAATTCTAATGTGTTGAATTTTTAACTAAATACCTACATTTTCAGCAAAAAAGATGAATTTCCTATCAGAGAAGATGAATCCTTAACAAAATACATACATTTTTAACCAAATATTTGAATTTTCTGTCAAGTGGATTAATTTTCAAGCAAAAAAAGACGAATTTCCAACAATTTACATAAATTTTCGACTCAACAGTTTGAACAATGGATGTGATGTTAGTCCAAATTTTATTAAGGAGAATTAATTTTCGATAAAAACAAACGATTTTTCTACAAAACAGTTTAATTTTGTACCAAGCAGTTGGACTTTATGCCAAATTGTTGAATTTTCAAGCAAAATTGTGAATTTTCTATAAAACAGTTTAATTTTCAATCCGAAAATATAAATTATCAACAGCAAAAATGTTAATTCACAACAAATCGGTTGAATTTTAAAGAAAATAGTTCAATTTACAGGTAAAATTGTTAATCTTTAACCAAAGTAAAGAACTTTTAAGGACGTAGTTTCACTTTCATATAAGAAAGATTTTGCAGTCAATAAAGAAAAAAAAATTCATCTAAAATTTAGAATTTTTAAGACAAAAAGATGAGCTTTCAACGAGACAGTTTAATTTTTAACTAAATATTTAAATTTTCAACAAAAAAGATGACTTTAAAGTAAGAAGATTAATGTTTTACCAGAAAAGAAAGTTTTAACAAACAGAGTTTTTTTATAAAAAAAAACCGAGTATTCAACTAAAGTTATGAATCTTTAACAACAAAAATGAACTTTTAAGAAAGTGGTTTCAACTTTCAAGCAAGTAGCGGAATATCCAGCGAAAAATGTAATAGTAGTTATTTCTAAAAATAATTATTTTAATTGAAAATAAAAAACTGTTGGATTGAGCCAGCAAATACGAATCTTTCACAAAACAGTTCAATTCTCAACCCGCAAATGTGAATTTTCAACAAAAAAGTTAATTTTCAAACAAAAAAAGATTAACTTTTAACCGGACAGTTGTATTTTTAACTGAAAAAGTTGAATTTTCAACAAAATAGTTGAATTTTGAATTAAAAAAAATTAATTAGTCAATAAAGAAAACATTTTTAACCCTTTAACGACCACTGTTGCAGCTGAGCAACGTTCACTATTTTCGATTTTCCTAATTTTCAGGTAACAAGTTTAGAATTCTGCAAAATAAATACGTGCATTGGATCCAAGTGGACTATTCCGCATCTCGTGAGGTGGTTATGAGTTATCGTATACTCAATAAAAACTGAGAAAATTATTAAAATTGAAAAAAAAATTTTTTTTTGCAAAAATCGATCAGAAAATGACCATACATTATTCCTGATTTTTTTTCAGAATTTTTATTCAACGGGATCAAGGCTTGGCCCTTAAAGGGTTAATCAATTTATGACATTTCAATCAAATTGATGAAATTTCATGCCAAAAAGACGGATTTG
Source organism: Andricus quercusramuli (assembly GCA_932178445.1). Classification (NCBI taxonomy): domain Eukaryota; kingdom Metazoa; phylum Arthropoda; class Insecta; order Hymenoptera; family Cynipidae; genus Andricus; species Andricus quercusramuli. The sequence goes on along the minus strand of CAKNXH010002023.1, from coordinate 560,191 downwards.
CAACAAAATAGTTGAATTTTCTGCCAAGAAGTATGACTTTTTAACAATATGGTTGAATTTTCGACAAAATATTTCAATTTTTAAGCAAATAATAAAATATTTAAATAAAATAATTCTTAAACAAAAATTTAATAGACTTTTCAACTGAAAATAATGAATTCTCAACTAAAAAATAGTTGGATTTTCTTATTGGGTTCTATTAATTCAGTTCACATTTGAGTGGAAAAATGAGAAAACGGGGAAAGACTGTGAAGCCTGCGATAAATGAATAATAATTTCTATAGACTAAATAATACAATTTTAAATAAACATTGCAGTTCATTTTTAATATTAGAAAAATGTTATGACACTATTTTGTAAAATTTATGACACTAACACAAAAATGACTAGAAAATATTCACGAGATACCAATACCAATACTATATAAAAAGTTTTTAATAATAAATAAAGTCCCCTTTTATCACGATTTTTCGGAGAAAAAAATCCCCTTTTTCACCGTAAATTAAACTACTGAACCGCAGAGAGAGAGAGAGAGAGAGTGTGGTGATCTTATAAAAGTTGAAGAAGTTATTGAAACTCCCCTGATTTATTCAGACAGTTCGGACTTGTAGCAAAAAGTATTTTCACTTGTGTTAAAATGGGTCATCCAACCGCGAGGTATACTTAAGAAAATCAAAAGTCAAGGCTCCAGTGGGTCGGGCACGCAAGATAGATGTATAGAGCCGGATGCCTTGCTCATTCAGGGGACAGAGCCTCTTGCACTTTGCGATTTGAGACGCGTTTCGAATGCCTGCATGAGTCCTATTTCAAGAACTTTTGTGCCCATGTCCCATACATAGTCCCATACGAATTCAAATGGTGTCTGGGGCTGCAGGAGATCTTCAGTGTTTAAGTTCCCTGCCCTGTTCAGTGTTCAGTGTTCAGTGTTCAGGATCCTATCCCGCATAGCATGGTCGCCGGAACAGAAGAGAACAGAGCCCAAATGCGTAGGTGCGGCCTTTCTCTCTCATAGGCTCTTGGAACGAAGCTGGGAGGGGACTTCCCTAGGTCCCCTGCCTTTTTTATTTCAAAGTCCCTTTGGCCCCGCGGTCGCTGTTCGCATCAGCATCAGCACTCCCTCGCTGTCGGATGGTCGGAGTGTAGGGCGTAGGCTGTGTAGGCCTGTAGGGTCGACTCTTCTACCCCTCGTTTCATGCTCTTTCCCGCAATCTCTCCTCCTCATATGTATGTATGGTTTGGATGTGTGGGTTTAAACCCCGTGGGCCCAGGGATGCAGCAGACCTGATCTGATCCTTCTCTGCTTTGGAATTTGGCTGACCGAATAAATAGTATCTCGGTTCTTTGCATGCCTATCTTTAAAACCCAAATTTAATCTCTTTGGTTTCTTCAAAATCCAACTTTAATCCCCAAATTTCTTCCAACTACATGTTTAAGCTTTGCACTTATAGGATTTTCAAGATCCAAGTCCACTTGGATCCTGACACTTTTCTGCTTGAAAAATCAGATTTATACAAAATTCGTGTTTTTTTTTGCCTGGAAATTAACTTGTTTGCTGAAAGTTCATCTTTTCCGGTTTTATAGTCAACTGTTGCCTCAAACATTCGATTTTTTAGCTTGAAAACTCACCTTTTTTGTTGAAAATTTGTCTCTTTTGGTAGAAATTTCGTTTTTAGTCGAAATGCAACTGTTTTGTTGACAAGTCGTCTTTTGAATAGAAAATTTATCTTATTTGGTTAAAAATTAGTCGTTTGTGATTGAAAATCGAGTTTTTTTGTTGAAAATGCAACTTTTAGGGTTGAAAATTCGTCTGTTTTCTAAAACAATCGTCTTTTTCGTTTGAAAATTCAACTATTTGGTTTAAAAATGCATTATTATGGGAATGCAATTCGTATTCCGTGATTATAATTAATTTTGTTGTTGAAAATTCAACTTTTCTGGTTCAAAATCTAACTGTTATATAACAGATTGTATTTTTGGCTTGAAAATTCAACTGTTCGGTTGAAATCCAATTCTTTAATGGAAAATTCGCCTCTTTTGCTTAAAAATTCAACCGCTTGGTTACAAATTTTTTTTTTTTTTTTTTTTTTAATTAACTTGTTTGTTGAAAACTCATCTTTTCGTGTTTGAAAGTCAACTGTTTTCGTAAAGATTCGACTTTTTAACTTTAAAACTAAACTTTTTTGTTAAAAATTTATCTCTTTTGGTAGAAATTTGGTTTTTCTAAAAAAAAATCGCCTTCTTAGCTTGAAATTTCAACTATTTGTTTGAAAATTTAGGTGAATAAAATTCATCTCTTGCTTGAAAATATTTGGTTGACAACCAAAAAGTTTTTAGTTGAAGTTTAATCTTTTTGTTTGAAAATTAGAACCATTTGGTTTAAAATTAATTTCTTCAGGCTGCAAATTAAACTATTTGGTTAAAAATTTATCTATGTAGTTAAGTATTTCTCTGATTTGCTTGAAAGTTCAACAGTGTGGTTAAAAAATCCATCTTTCTCGGGTGAAAATTAGTCCTGCGTTGTTGAAAATTAACTTTTTTTGTTAATAATTCAACTTTTCTGGTTGAAAATATAATTGTTTTCTCAAAAATTCGTCTTTTTAACTTGAAAACTAAACTTTTTTGTTGAAAATTTATCTCTTTTGGTAGAAATTTAGTTTTTCGCCGAAATGCAACTGTTTTGTTGAAAATTCGTCTTATTAATGGAAAATTCATCTTGTTTGGTTAAAAATTAGACGTTTGTGGCTAAAAATCGTCTTTTTTTCGTTGAAAATTCAACTTTTATGATTGAAAATTCAACTGTTTTCTAAAAAAAAATCGTCTTTTTAGTTAAAATACAACTGTTTGGTTGAAAAACCAAATATTTTTGGTTAAAGTTAATTCTTTTGGTTTGAAAATTCTTTTTCATAGGTTGAAAGTACAACTGTTTGGTTAAAAATGCAACTATTTAGTTGAAACTTGGTCTATTTTACTTGAAACTTCAGCTATTAGTGTAAAAATGAATTTTTGAACTAAAAATTCAATTATTTGGTTAAAAAATCTATCATTCATGGGTAAAAGTTTGTCTTTCGTGGTTGAAAATTAACTTTTTTATTAAAAATTTTCTTTTTCTTGTTGAAAATTTAACTGTTTTCTAAAAAAAAACGTCTTTTTGGCTTGAAATTTCAACTATTTGTTTAAAAATTTAGTTGAATAAAATTCATCTCTTGCTTGAAAATATTTGTTTGACAACCCAAAAGTTTTTAGTTGAAGTTTAATCTCTTTGTTTGCAAATTAAACCATTTGGTTGAAAATTCATCTTTTCAGGCTGAAAATTAAACTATTTGGTTAGAAATTTATCTATGTAGTTAAGTATTCCTCTTATTTGCTTGAAAGTTCTACAGTGTGGTTAAAAAATTCATCTTTCTCGTGTGAAAATTCGTCCTGCGTTCTTGAAAATTAACTTTTTAGTTAATAGTTCAACTTTTCTGGTTGAAGATATAATTGTTTTCTTAAAAATTCGCCTTCTTGGTTAAAAAAATCAAATATTTGATTGAAAATCCAATTGTTTATTTGAAAATTCATTTGTTTCATTAAAAATTCATCATTCTTCGTTGAAAATTAATTTGTTTGTTCAGAATTCACCTTCTCGGGGAAATTTTGCTTTTACTCAAAATGCGACGAATTTTCAACAAAACAGTTGTTTTGTTGAAAATTCGTCTTTTTGAATAGAAAATTCATCTGTTTTGGTTAAAAATTAGTCGTATGAAGTGGAAAATCGACTTTTTCTCTGAGATTTTAACTTTTTTTTTAAATTCGTCTTTTGGCTTGAAAATTTAACTATTTGATTGAAACCCCAGATGTTCTTGGTTGAAGTTGATTCTTTTTGCGAGTCTTTTTGTTTAAAAATTCGACCATTTGGTTGAAAACTCTTTTTTTTAGGTTGACGTTTGAACTATTTTTTTAAGAATTTAACTATTTACTTAAAAATACATCTCTTTTGCTTGAAAGTTCAACTATCAACAAAGTCGATCAACTGAAAAGTTAAGCTTCTAACTTGAAAAATTTAAAGTCAAATTTTGAAAATGGATCCACTTGTTTTTCGAATCTTTATATGAGGGTTGAGCAGTCTCAAATTGTATTTTTAAATCTTATCAGTAAATAGTGTACAATTGTTTATTTGAGCGATTTCACACTAAACTATTTAGGATTTAAATAATACTTAAAGCTAAAATATTTTTTCACTGAATCAATGCAAATTAAATATTTTTGAAATCTAAAATATTTTAGGCCTTCAAACTTGAGCTATTTTGAATTTGAGTTTATCGGCAAACTGCGTTTTATCTATCTACCCACGAGCTCTGAAGTATACACGGAAAAATTGGGAAAAAATTATAACTTTCTTTAAAATGTCCGATTCTCACATTTTCTTTTACTATTTAGTTTTACTCGATGTCCAATAACATTCGGAAATTTTTTTAATTTTTCTCGAAATGCTCGGTTCTTGGATTTTCTGTCACTTATTATTTGTATTCGATGGGAGGTAACATAAAAAAAAAAGTTCATCCCGATATCCTTATCGGAAGACTGTGTTTTATCCAGACACGCCCTTTGAAATGTACGAACAAGTGCGTGGGTGGATAAAACGCAGTCTTCCGTTAAGAATATCGAGATGAATCTTTTTCTGGTGTTGACTGACATCAAATGTGAAAGAAAAGTGAAAGAAAATTCGAGAACCAGATTTTTAGAAGAATGTCACAATATTTTCCGATTTTGTTCCGAATACATTTTAGTGTGCACTAAAAAAAATGATTTGAGTAATTTTTAAAAATGTTATATTTTCTTTTATAAAAATTGCGAACTTCAGGGACATTAAAATGCGAAGAATTTTGTCTGGTGAAATTTTGAAACTTCTATTAAACAAGGTTTTATAGCTCACGATCATCAAACGAAACTTAATTCAATCTTGTGAAGTTTGAAACTTTGAGAGGCTTTCAGTTTCAAGGTTTAAAAGTTTGAAGATATAATATAAGCTCTGATGAGAAGTTTCACTTGTAGATTTCAAATTCGCCCCTCGAAATTTGTCTTTAAAGAATCGCATCAACATTTGAATAAAAGTGTGTAGATGATATTGGCCAATTTTTATCTGCAACCTCATTAATAAACTAATAACTCAAATGGATTATCCATATCCGATGAACTTTCCTCGCTCTTTCCTCTACTATCTGGTGTAGAAATTCCATTGAAGTTAACATTTTATCCATTTTTAAAGAAATTAACCGACAGACGTCACATCCGGTACATGCCCTTTAAGCGGAAACGAACAAAATATTTATTTTAAAAGTCCAGACTATTGTCATGATCTTTTAGAATTAAAAAATTAGATTTTATTTCGTTCTCCATATTCTGACTTCAGTTTTCAACTATGCATAGACTTGACATTTTCTCTCTATTCCGTTCTTTCCTCTTTTTTAAAAGAATTGCTCTTTTTTCCCCCGTTTTCAGGAAACTTACATTTTTTCACCTTTTTCAGATTAATAGAACCTAACAATAAAATCCTAAAATTTGTGGTTGAAATTAAGAAAAAACCGATGCGTCTTGGTTAAAAATTCTACTATTTGGTTTTATATTTAATATTTAAGATTATATTTTTTTTTGTCGATAATTCAATCGTTTTGTAGCGCATTCTTGCTTGGTTGAAAATTCATCTTAGTTGGTTGGAAATCAACTTTTTGGTTGAAAATTCCACTTTCGTCTGAAAAATTCGACTTTTTGTCTTGAAAATTCAACTATTTGGTTGATAATGCAACAGTTTTCATTTGAAATTTAATCTTTTTTGTTTAAAAGTGCAAATGTTTGGTTGAAAATTAGTCTGGCTTGGTTGAGGATGCAATTATTTTGTTGAAAATTCGTATTTTCTTTATTAAATTCAACTGTTTCGTGGAAAATTCATATTTTTTAATGGTGAAAATTCATCTATTTGGGTAAAAATTGAACTATAGTTGAAAATTCGTCTCTTTTACTGGAAAAATTAACTATTAGATTAAAACTTTATTTATTTTCGTTAAAATTCGACTATTTGGTTAAGAAATCCATCTTTCTTGGTTGAAAATTCGTCTTGAGAATTCACCTTTTTTGGATCGAAATTTTTTTTGATAGAAACGTCATTTTTCGTGATTGAAAATCAACTTTTTATGTTGAAAATTCGACTGTCTTCTAAAAAATTTACCTTTTTGCTTGAAACTTAATTTTTCTTGTTTTTTTCGTTTAATTCAACTACCTGTTTGAAAATTAACTTTTTGGTAAGATTTATCTCTTTGGTTGAAAGTGTAACTATTTTGTTTAAAATTCGTCATTCTTGGTTGAATTTCACTGTTTTTGAATTAAAATATAATCTTTTTGGATTCAACATTCATTTTTTTATAGAAACGTCATCTTTCTTGATAGAAAATTAACATTCGATGTTGAAATTTCAACTGTTTTCTAAAAAAAATCAGTTACTTGATTGAAAATTGAGCTTTTTGATTGAAAGTACAACTGTTTTTTGGTTAAAATTTAATCTTCTTGGTTTCAAAGTTCGGCCATTTGGTTGAAAATTCATCTTTGTAGGTCGAAAATTATTATTTTTTCTTAATTTAACTACTAGGTTGAAGATTAACTTTTGGGTTGAAAATGAACCGTGTTCTTAAAAATTAGACTTTCCTGGTTCAAAATTCAACAATTAAAAAAAAATCTTGTTTGGTTGAAAAGTCTACTATTATATTTTTGGTTTAGAATTTATCTCTTTTAGTTGAAAATTCAACTCTGTTGGTGGAAAATTCAACAATTTTTAAGAAAATTCATATTTTTGTTTTAAAATTCAACTATTTAGTTTAAAATTCGCCTCTTTTGCTTGAAAGTTTATGTTGTTGTATCAACTCTATTGTTGAAAATTTATCTCTTTTGTTAAACATTTTTTCTAGTCGAAAAAGCAACTGTTTTGTTGTCTTTTGGGATAGAAAATTCATCTTTCTTGTTTAAAAGTTCATCTTTTGCGGTGAAATGAACTTTTTGGTTTGAAAACTCATCGTTTTTGTTGAAAATTTAATTGTTTTCAACAAAATTCGTCTTTTTGACTTGAAAATTAAACAAGTAGGTTGAAAATATTATTCGGTTGAAAATTCGTGTCTGGCTTGAAAATTAAACGATTCGGTTGCAAATTAATTTTGGATTTTTTTCATCTTTTGTTGTAGAAAAGTCATATTTCTTGTTTGAAAATTCGTCTTTCATTCATGGTGAAAAGAACTTTTTTGTTGAAAACTTAACGTTTTTGTTGAAAGTTGAATTGTTTTCTAAAAAAAGTCGTCTTTTTGACGTGAAGATTAAAGAATTTGGTTGAAAATTCTACTACTTAGTTGGAAATTCTTTTTTTTTTTGCTTGAAAATTGAACGATTTTGTTTAAAATCAATGTTTGTTATGTTTTGAAAATTCAACTGTTTTTGTTAAACATTTGTCTTTTCGAATAGAAAATTCATCCTTTGTTGTAGAAAAGTCATATTTCTTGTTTGAAAATTCGTCTTTTGTGGTGAAATGAACTTTTTGGTTGAAAACTGAACGTTGTTTTTTTTAATTCAACTGTTTTCTAAAAAAATCGTCTTTTTGACTTGAAAATCAAACAATTTGGTTGAAAATCTTACTACTTAGTTGAAAATTGATCTCTTTTGGTAGAAATTTGGTTTTTCGTCGAAATGCAACTGTTTTGTTGAAAATTCGTCTTTTTCATGAAAAATTTATCTTTTTTGTTTAAAAATTAGACGTTTTGGCTAAAAATCGTATTTTTTTTGTTGAAAATTCAACTGTTTTCTAAAAAAAATCGTCTTTTTCGTTAGAAAATTCAATTGTTTGGTTGAAAACACAAATTTTTTGGTTATGTTTTTTGGTTTGAAAATTCTTCTCCATAGGTTGTATATAGAACTATTTGGTTAAAAATTCAACTATTTACTTGAAACTTTGTCTATTTTGCTTGAAACTTCAACTATTAGTGTAAAAATGCTTTTTTTCATTCAAAATTCAACTATTTGGTTAAAAAGTCTATCGTTCATGGGAGAAAGTTTGTCTTTCGTGGTTGGAAATTAACTTTTTTATTGAAAATTCACCTTTTCTTGTTGAAAATTTAACTATTCTAAAAAAAAATCGTTTTCTCGGCTTGAAAATTAAACTACGTATTTGATTGAAAATCCAATTGTTTATTTGAAAATTCGTCTCGTTTGCTTGAAAGTTCAAGTATTTGGTTAAATTCTGCTATTTGATTAAAAATTCATCATTCTTGGTCGAAAATTAACTTGTTTGTTAAGAATTCACATTTTCAGGGAATTTTGCTTTTATTCAAAATCCAACTGTTTTGTTGAAAATTCGTCTTTTTGAATAGGAAATTCATCTTTTTGAACAGGAAATTCATCTTTTTGAATAGAAAATTCATCTGTTTTTGGTTACAAATTAGTCGTATGAAGTTGAAAATCGACTTTTTCTCTGAGATTTTAACTTTTTTTCTAAAAAATGTGTCTTTTGGCTTGAAAATTCAACTATTTGGTAGAAAACCCAGATGTTCTTGGTTGAAGTTGATTCTTTGTTTTAATATTCGACCATTTGGTTGAAGATTCATTTTTTGATATAGAAAATTCATCTTTTGCGGTAGAAAAGTCATCTTTCTTGTTTGAAAATTCGTCTTTTGTGGTGAAATGAACTTTTTGGTTGAAAACTGAACGTTTTTGTTGAAAATTCAACTGTTTTGAAAAAAAATCGTCTTTTTGACTTGAAAATTAAACAATTTGGTTGAAAATCTTACTACTTATTTAAAAATTCGTCTATTTTGCTTTAAAATTGAACGATTTTGTTGAAAATTAATTTCTGTTTTGTTTTGAAAATTCAACTATTTGTTTGAAAATGGTTTTCGAACTAACTTCTCAAACATTTCACTTTTTAGCTTTGAAAACAACTCTACTGAAAATTCATCTCTTTTGGTAGAAAATTGTTTTTGATGGAAAATTCAACTATTTTCATGAAAATGCTATACATATCGGCTTGAAATCTTAAAAATGTTAAGCATTTCATATTAAGTTTAATATAGTACCTAAATTAATTTTATTTAAAAGATATTCCCAAATTTTCGTAAAATCACCCCATTTCCCCTGTTTTTAGGCCATTTTGGACTCTGCAGTATGTGATATATAATATTCCTAACTCTCTCTCTTCCGATTTTTAGATCCTCTACCAAAAATTTGGACTTGAACCCAGAGGTCTGGTGTTTTTTTAAGAAAAGTCTCTCGTTTCTCGCAGCTGTTTTCGCAGCTGCTGTTATCTGGCGTGCATCAGAGAAGGTGCGGCCCTGTATCGGGCTTTCCCTAACACCCGCACCTTCCCTCTCGTGCACCCTCCCACTTCCAGTCGAACGAGTCGCTTTTCGCTATTCGCTTCAGCTTCAGTTTGTTGCGCGCTGCCACCGCGCGCGGTTCTGTTTTACGTGTTGGTGTAGTTCTTGGATGTGGTGCTTTTATGTGGAATTGTGTTAGTGTGTTGGTGTGATCCCCATTACGTTTTGAAGGAGAGAGGGAGAGACAGTCACGGGGTAGAGGGATTCGAAGGGCAGATATCATGCCGGCAACGCGGGAGTGTTACCCCATACGGTAGGGATTTTTTTACCCCTGTCAAACTCACTTTTTAATGCTGGTTGGTTGGTTGGTTCGTTGGTTATATCATCCCGAGAGAGAGACGTAGAAGTCCAGAGATACCAACTCTGTCGATAAGCCTAGAGCTCTGACAATTTACGCATCCCACATGATCACTATTGAAATTGCTCAATTCAACTCTTAAGACTCGTTTAGTTTAGTTCAGACGATTCAGATAGGAGCCAATGAATCTAGATTCGACGGAGAAAAAAAAGGACTGATTGCAAGATCCATGGGAGTGATTGATAGTCAGGGCTTCAAGGAGGGTTCCCACCTATTTTTGATTGGCTGATGGAACTATGTTTTCTGGCTCTTGTTATTATTTTCGTCAACCAAATAGAATTTTTTTGGGTTGTAGGTCAGGGAAAACCTGGAAAAGTTAGGGAATTTCTGTGAGGCTCTTTTAAATAACTCTTAAGGATAAACCATTAGAATTTTTTTTTATTGTTTTATTTCGTTTATATAAGATTCTGTTTTGAGTGTTACAAGATTTAAATTCTTGTCTTTGAATATTAATAGTGAGGGAAAATTAAAGATTGGTCAGGCAAGTTAGGGAATTTTGAAAATGAAGTTTGCAACCCTGATGTAATATTCTTGTTTGTAATTTATTTGCCATTTATTTATTTCTTTTTTGAGTTGCGATTCTATTTTTAGTTGAAAATTGTATTGTTTGGTTGAAAATGCATTAATTGCTTTCGGTTTAAAAACTAATCTCGTTTGGTCCAAATTTCCTTTTTGGTTAAAAATGCAACTGTTTGGTTGAAAATTAATCATCTTTTGCTGAGGATTCAACTATTTAATTTGAAAATTCGTATTTTTTTTGGTTGAAAATTCAATCACTTGGTAGAAGGTTGAACCATTTTGTTAAAAAGTTATATTTTTTGTAAAAAATTAATATTTTTAGTTGAAAATTCATGTTTTTGGTTGAAAATGCGTTTGTTGTTGTTGTTGAAAATTATTTTTGTTAACTGAAAATTTAACCGTTCCAGTTGAAGATCATTTTGCTTCAAAATTTGTCTTTTTTAACTGAAAATGTATCCATTCCATTTTTGGTCCAAAATTGGTCTCTTTTTAGTTAGAAATACATTTTTTTGTTTGTTGAAAATTCAACTTTTTTACGGAAAATTCGTTGAACGTTTTTTTAACATTAATTTTTTCACTGAAAATTAGCTTTTCCATTTTTTGTTGAAAATTAATCTTTATTGGTTGAAAATTCATCTTTTTTAGTTGAAAATTCAACTTCTTTTTTATAAAAAATTAAACTCTGATTGAAAATTCGGTTTTTTGGTTCAGAATTCATCTTTGTATGTTTAACATTTAATTGTTTGAAGCGTACTCTACAACAGAGCATTATATGCCAATTGCCATAAGGATCATTTTGTACCTATATTCACATATTAGATGACCCTTATGACAAGTGGCACATAATGTACCTACTGTTGTCGAGCACGCTTCATTTATTGAAAATTCGTTTTTTTTTTTTTTTTTTTAATGTCAACTATTATATTTTTCGTTGAGAATTCATCTTTTTGTTGAAAATTCAAGTTTTCAGGCTGAAAATGCAACTTTTTTTGGTTGCATTTTAATTTTGTTTCTTTGAAAATGCGACTGTTTGGTTGAAAATTTATTTTTGTAGGTAAAAAATTCCAGTAATTGTTTAAGAAATCAACTATTTTGTTGAAAATTCATTTATTTTCTCAAAAATCCAATTATTTCGGTAAAATTTTTATTATTTTATTGAAAATTCGAGTCTTTTTTTTAGAAGTCATCTTTTTGTATTAAAAATTAGTGTATTTGGACAGAATTAACTACTTTGAATTGAAAATTAATATTTTTGCATTGAAAATTCAACCTTACTCTAAATAATCAAATTATTGGGTTGAAAATGCTACTGTTTTTGTTAAAGTTAAATCAGTTGTGTTTGAAAATTCGACTTCTTGGTTAAAAATTCGTCTTTGTATGTTGACAATTCAATAGTTTGGTTAAACATTGAACTATTTTGTTCAAAATTAAACTATTTCGTTGAAAATTCATCTTTTTTAGTCAAAAATTTAAATCTTTTGTTGAAAATCCATCTTTTATGGTAGATAATAGTCTTTTTGCTCGAAATAAATAAATTTAAACAACAATATTAAAACTTTGATCTTTGAATATTAATAGCCGAGGAAAATGAAAAATTGATCAGGGATTTTTGAAAATAGAAATTCTGCGCCCGTCCTGTTTTTTAATGCACTTATTGAAAATATTATTGCTCCAAGTGCCAAGGGAGGATTACTTTATAGTAGAGCTCTAGAAATTATAATTGCCTTCTCTAAAACCTAGCAAATCATCCGAGAATTATAGAAAGTTGGAGAAGTTGTAATCCTGAAATCTGAATCATCGCTCTATCTTTCTCTGACAAAAGTCAATCAGGTGCGGATTAACATCCACCGAAAGCTGAGACCCATATTTCATATTTGAGGAATTTGGGTAATTTCGGGATTAGGATTCAATCATTTCTGAATTTCTCTTCCTCGAAGTCCACGAGCTGTGTTGCAAATTGCAATTTGCGAATCTGGACCAGTAATTTTCCCAGAGAGAAAAATAAGTCGATATAGCAAGATTGGCTAGAGATATCAAATTCAATAGAGAACCAGGTTCAATTTTCAGCAGGGATTAGATTTCTTCTCCAAAAGAAATCTTGAATTATCTTCTCTCCTATCGGGAT
>CAKNXH010002023.1:522535-535995 GCA_932178445.1 Andricus quercusramuli | reverse complement strand
ATTCAACTATTTCGTTTTAAATGCACTTTTATGTTAAAAATTTTACTGTTTTGTAGAAAATTCATGTTTTTGGCTCGAAAAATAATATTTTTGGGTTGAAAATTGAATTTTTTTTATAGATAATTCGTCTTTTTGACTTTAAAATTATCTAATTTTGTTGAAAATTCATGTATTTTGTGAAAAATTCATCTATTTTGGTACAATATTAATCTTCTTGGTCGAAAATTCATCTTTTTGGTTGAAAATTTAACAACTTTGTTAAAAATTATATATATTTTTTTTAATTATTTTTTTTTATCTGAAAATTCGACTATTCCATGTTTGGTTAAAACTTTATCCTGTATATTGGACAAGTCGGAAATTCGTATTTTTTATAGAACATTAATTTTCTTGGTCGAAAATTCATCTTTTTCGTTGAAAATTTAACAATTTTGTTGAAAATTCGTTTTTTTTCAAAGTTATTATTTTATCTTAGTTTTTATCTGAAAATTTAGTTATTCCATTTTGTGTTGAAACTTTATCCTCAATATTTTATAAGTTAAAAATTCAACTATTTGGTCGAAAATCCATGTATTTTGTTCAAAATTAATCGTTTTGGTTGAAAATTTACCAACATTCTTGAAAATCAATTTTTTTGTTAAACATGATTTTTTATCTGAAAATTTAACTCTGCCATGTTTGGTTAAAACTTTATCCTGTATATTGGATAAGTTGGAAATTTGTCTTTTTTGATAAAACATTAATCTTCTTAGTCGAAAATCAATCTTTTTCGTTGAAAATTTAACAATTTTGTTGAAAATTCGTTTTTTTGTTGTTGTTAAAAGTTATTTTTTTATCAGAGTTTTTATCTGAAAATTTAACTATTCTATTTTTTGTTGAAACTTTATCCTATATATTGTATAACTTAAGAATTCAACTATTTGGTAGAAAATTTATGTATTTAGTTGAACAATTATCCTTCTGGGTAGAAAATTAATCTTCGTTTGTTGTGAATTCAACTTTTTGGTTGAAAATTCAACTATTTGGTAGAAAATTATTCTTGTTTGTCGAAAGGACAACTTTTTAGTTGAGAATTCAATTATCTTGTTAAAACTTTATCTTTCTTGATGATCTTCTTTGTTGAAAATTCATCTGTTCCTATTTAAAAGTCCACTTTTTTCTAATACATTCGACTTTTTAGCTTAAAAACTTTACAATTTTGTTGAAAATTTATTTTTCAGGGTAGAAAAGACATCTTTCTTGGTCGAAAATTAACTATTTTGATGAAAATTCAACTGTCTTCTAAAAAAATTTGTCTCTTTGTCTTGAAACTTGAAATATTTGATTGAATTTTAATCTTTTTTGTTTGAAAATTCGACCATTTAATTGGAAATGTATCCTTGTATGCTGAGAATTCAACTATCTGTCTAGAAATTCAACTATTTTGTTAAAAATCTAATTATTTTTGGAAAATTTAACTAGTTTGTTAAATTCAACTATGTTGTCAAAAATTCATCCTTTTGGAATGAAAATTCATCTTGTATGGTAGAAAAATGATCCTTCTTGGCTGAAAATTTGTCTTTCTTGATTGAAAAGTAACATTTTTATTAAAAATTCAACTGTCTTAAAAAAAGTTCGTCTTTTTAGCTTGAAAATTAAAAACCGTTTAGTAAAATCTTTAAATATTTTTTGAAAAACTCAACTGTTTGGTTGAAAATTAATTTTTTGTTGAAAATTTGTCTTTTTTGTGTTGAAAATTTAACTATTTTGTTGAAAATGCAATATAATTCTGCTTGAAATCTTAGTAATTTGAAGTGTTTCGCATTGAATTCAATGTTATCTGCAATTATTTTACTATAAAGAATTTATAATCGTAATATATTTTACCGTTGCTGCTTCTAGTTTTTGCTGGGTTTCCTTTTGCAGGTCCATTTCAGATTTGAGTTTAGTTTGACTCCATTTTAACTTTACTTCTTTCATGTTTATATCTTCTTTTAGACGATCGACCTGCTTTTGAAGATCAACTAGTTCCGAGCATTTATTGTCCAAAATGCTGCAAATTCTCGATCGCTCTCCCTGAGATTGTCTCAATTTACTTTGCAATAATTCGTGCTCTTTGGAGATTTCTTTGAGTCTTCGCTCAGCTACTTCTTTTGCTCTGTGAATGATTTAATTGAGTGAAAACAAGAACTCTACTTTCTGTTAATATGGTACCTAATTTACTTATTTATATTTAACGAGATTAAATTGTCACTCAAAAGTAAAATTGCACATTCAGGGCCTAAAATTTTTCTTCTGACTACAAATCTTTGGAAAATGCTTTAAAAACAAAAAAAAAGAAGGAAATTTTTCACGAAAATAGGTAAATAAATTGTTTAAAATAAAATTAGTTTGGGACGATCTTAAATTCAATTTTAAACGATTTAAGTTCCTAAAATTCCAAGTAAAAAATTGCAATTTTAACAAAATAGATGAATTTTTAATCAAATAGTTGAATTTTCAACTAAAAAAATCATTTTTTAACTAAAGTTATTGTAAAAGAGGAACTTTTAGTTTAAAATATTTTATGAATTGGAAGAAGGATAATTTTCAATTTCTATCATTTTTTATTGAGTTGAAGGGAGAATTTTTTTGTTCTTAATCTTTTTTTATGAATTGAAAGAGGGTAATTTTCAAAGAAATAGTTGATATTTACCGAAAAATATTTTAATTTTCAATCAAAAACAGTTGAATTGAACCAAAAAATACGATTTTTCAACAAACTAGTTGAATCCTCAACCAAAACAGACTAATTTTAAAACCAAAAACGAGATAAAAATTCATGTTTATGATTGGAAATCCAACTATTTGGTTGTAAATTAATCTGCTTTGTTAAAAATTATACAATTTATCTCAAAATTATCCTTTTTCGCTGAAAATGTAACTGTTTTGTTGAAAATTTGTCCTTTTCGGTAGAAAATTAATCTTCTTAGATAAAAATTCATGCTTTTGATTGGAAATCCAACTATTTCGTTAAACATTAATCTATTTTGTTTCAAATTTAACAATTTATCTCAAAAGTATCCTTTTCCGCTGGAAAGTTAACTGTTTTGTTAAAAATTCGTCCTTTTCGGTAGAAAATTAATCTTCTTAGATAAAAATTCATGCTTTTGATTGGAAATTCAACTATTTGGTTGAAAATTAATCTGTTTGTTTGAAAGTTTAACAATTTATCTCAAAAGTATCCTTTTTCGCTGAAAAGGTAACTGTTTTGTTGAAAATTCGCCTTTCTGGTTGAGGATTTAACTAAATTATTGTTGAAAATTCGTCCTTTTTGGTTGAATTTAACTGTTTATATAACATTAAAACATGTGTTGATTAAAATATCAACAATGACATTTTTCGTTAAGAATTCATCTTTTTTGGTTAAATCGTAATCTACTTCATAGAAAATTCAGCGGTGTTGTTAAAAAGCTATTTTTTTATTGAAGCTACTTCATTTTTGTTGAAAATTCATCTCTTTGGTTGAAAATGTAACTATTTTGTTGAAAATTTATTTTTCACCTTAACTTTAATTATTCCAGATGAAGATTCATAATTTTAGTTGAAAATTATCACACTGGTTCAAAATTTGACCAGTTTGATTGAAAATTCGTTTTCTTTTTGGTAACAAATTTTTTTTAACTGAGAATTTAACTATTTCAATTTTTGTGGAAAATCGACCTTTTTTTATTGAAAATTCCGCTCTTGGTTACAAATTTTTTTTTTTTTAGTTAAAAGTGTATCTACTTTGTGGACAATTCAGTTTTCTGGTTGATTCTTAATTTCATCAGTTGAAAATGGTATCGTTAAAAATTTTATTTTTTTCTTGGAATTTTTTTATTAAAAATTAATTTTTGAACTAAAAATTTAACTATTTCACTTTTTTTTTTAAATTGTCTTTCTTAGTTGAAAATTCATGTATTATTTTTGAATTTTTTTTTTTTTTTGTATAAAATAAGGATTTTTGCTTGAAAATTTAACTATTTGGTTAGGAATTCTTGTATTTTGTTAAAAAATCTTTTTCTTTTTTTTTTGTAGAAAATTAATCTTCTTGCTTGAAAATTCATCTTTTTTGTTGAAAACTGAACTAATTTTGTGAAAAATGTAACTATTTCCTTGAAAATTCGTTCTTTTTTGCGGTTGAAAATTAATTTTTTATCTGAAAATTTAACTATTCCAATTTTTATTGTAAATTTATATTTCTTAGTTGAAAATTGAACTATTTAGTAGAAAATTCTAATTTTTTAGTAGAAAATTAAACTTTTGGTTGTAAGTTCAACTTTTTGGGTGCAAAGTTAACTGTTTTGTTGAAAATTCGTCTTTTTGTTAGATGATTCAACTATTTTGTTTAAAATCCATCTTTTTTGGTTGACTTCAACTGTTTATTTAAAATTGCAATATGTTTTGGTTAAAATATCATCCATTACATTTTTCGTTCAGAATTCATTTCTTTTGGTTAAATATTAATATACTTCGTAGACAATTCAACAATTTTGTTAAAAAGTACTCTTCTGTATGGTGAAAATTGATGTATATTTTTGATTAATAAGTATTCTTTTAAACTGAGAATTCAACAGCATTTTTAGGAACATACATTTACTAAATTCGGAGAATTTTCCGCGTAATTCAAATATCGTGTATTTACAGAGAAAAGAGAAAAGTTTTGCGAGAATAAGGGGCAAATGAGAGACATTGAATCCCAAATTTTACTTGGAACATTTTAGACCCTGAATAAATTGTTTTAAATATTACCTTTGTGCATCTATAAGTTGCTTTTCGCTGACCGCATATTTCATGACCATACCCTCTCGTTCCTTATTAGCAGCAGCATATTCTTTACCCATCGATTCTTGATTCGCGAAAGCAGTCTTCAGTTCATTGGTCAACCGACTGACTGTTTTTTCCAAATTCGCAATCTCTTCCCTCTGCAATTCGCCAATTTTCTCCACTTCGAGACGCTGATTTTTTTCCTCCAACTCCGTTATCCTCTCAACAAATTTCTCATTTTCCTTCTTCATTAATGTATAATCTTTCAAAAGTGACAAATAGGTAGGATGATTGTGCAATCCATTATTAGGACTTTTCGAAATCGCAGAATCAATCGAGTCTTCTCGATAAGAACTATCAGCTTCCGAATCCTCTTCTGAAGCTGGTCTTGGACTATTATCCAAAGATTCCAAAGATCTGATATTATAAGGATTAAGACCACCATTTGATTTTGCATCAAGAGAATTTTTATCTGCAAAATCATTTGAATAAGAGCCCTTCTCGCCCCCACTTGGCTCAAACCTCAAATCTAAATTATGAGAAATCTCTGTATTTGATTCTTTATCGTCAGAGGAACAATTTTCTTTTGTGTCATTCACAGATTTATCAGTTTCAAAATCATAAAATCCTGATTCGTCTTTAAATCGAACTGTGCTAAACTGCAGAGGTTCGTCTGTGGTTCTTGGAATTTTAGCCAAATCTGTTTCTGAACTAGAAGTTAGATCTGTTGAAGAAGATTCCGAACTCGTGCATGAATCTTCTATAGCTTTTTTTGCACCCGGATCGGCCAATTTTATAATAGAATTGTAGCGACCAGCAATGTGCTGTGGCAACATCGTTTTTTCCATAATATTTGTAGATTTCTCTGTAATGAAGTTGAAAAAATTACGACTCTTGTTCAGAAACTGCGTATTTGTCTGCATCAAATTAATCGGATTTGTTGGCAGTGAAATCTTTACGAGTTTGCTATCCTCTGCCAAAGTAGGTTGGGAACTCCTGGAGGGAATGTTCAAATTTTTTCTTTCGCTAGGTAAATTTGCTACATCATTTTTAAATGTATCTTGGGAATGATTGTTAATGCACTTTTCGGAAGGTCGATGAGATTTATCTTCGTTATTGGAATACGTTTTGTTAGGCGAATTATTTGTTGAGTAGACAGTAGATTCCTGAAAAGTATTTGTGTCATGGTTGCTCATTCTGTGCTCGAAATCTTCCAATTTTTCATCTCTATGTTGTAAATTCAAGCAATTTTCAGCTTTCGAAGTTTCAGAAGTAACTGAAGTGTGGAGAGAAGTTACCATATTCATGGAAGAAGAAATATTAATTTTTTCAGGACTTTTACTTTCCTCAAATAGCGAATTAAGTAGACAAGAGTTAGACTTTTTAAATATCGTTTCATTCTCTTCTTCATCAGTCATAACTTCTTCCGTTTCTTGCGGATTTTCTTGAGACTGGAGGTCTTCTGAAAATAATAAGATTCAAGAAAAAGTTGTAATTTTTTACCATCGTTACTGTTATTGAAAAAATTAATTTGCTTAGTATGTCTGTTACAAACAAAAATCAAATACACAAAATAATCAATATATTTTATTTTAAAGAATATCAGGCTAGCCACAGAACCGCGAAAAACCGAGATATCGCAGTAAATTTATTTCTTGGTCAGAAATTTTACTGATCTCATATAAATGATATAATGCAATTTAAAATTATTTGGATTTCAAATTTTATAGATTAATTTCAATTATTAACTTTTTCGATGATTAAATCATTCAGTTTACAATGCGTAATTGTAAAATTGTTCATTTTGAAAATATTCCAGTTTAGATCTTTCTTTTTAGGCGTATATTTTCAATTTAAAGAATATTAAAATGCAGTTTCGAAGACTTATTATAAATTAAAAGCTTTTGGAGTGTTACGAATTGAACAATAATTGATTTTCAAAGATTGTAACGTTGCAAAATGATCTGCTTCAATTCAAAAGTCTAAGTAGTTGAACAAATTTAAATGTTACTATTGAAACTTTATAAACTTTTATTCAATTATAAATCCTACTCAAATATTTGTAAGACTAAAATAATCCATTATCAACCCATTCAATTTGATTTTTTTTATTAAACAAAGAACAAGTTTTTTAATATTGAATAGTATTTAATGTTTATTTATGCTCAGAAATTTTAAATCAAATGTTCAAAACTAAGCAATATGAAGATGAATTATTTGAAATAGAAACCCTTGGGTTGTTTAAATTTCAGAATGCTAAATTTAAGCTTTTAACGTTACAATTTTAATTGTTCCTTTAACAATTTTTAAAAATTTTTAAGTAAAAGTTTTGAACTTTTATTTATAAATGACAATAGATCAATTATTAATTTGAAACAACTTTAAATAAAAATAATTTATCTTAAAAGGATGTATATATAAAAAAAGTTTTGAATTTCACCTTTTTAATTTTAAAGCGAAGGGAAGGGGACAAATTTTGGTATTTAATTTTTTTTCCGAATTTGAGTTGAAGCATTTTTCTTTTCTACATTTTTATTGAGTTGAAGGCGGGAAAGTGTTGTATTTTTAATTTTAATTATATGTATTTTCAATTTTCAATATATACTTAGCTGAATTTTTAACCAAAACAGACAACTTTTGAACCAA
The DNA here is from genome assembly GCA_932178445.1 of Andricus quercusramuli. Taxonomy (NCBI): domain Eukaryota; kingdom Metazoa; phylum Arthropoda; class Insecta; order Hymenoptera; family Cynipidae; genus Andricus; species Andricus quercusramuli. The sequence goes on along the minus strand of CAKNXH010002023.1, from coordinate 528,582 downwards.
AACAAAGAATTTTCAATAAAAGAGTTCAATTTCAACCAAGAAAGATTTTTCAGTCAATGAAGAAAGAAATCTCATCCAAAATGTTGAATATTCAAGCAAAAAATACGAATTTCCTGCAAAACAGTTCAGTTTTCGACCCGAAAAAACGAGTTTTCAAACAAATAAATGAATTTTCAAATAAAAAAAGATCAATTTTCACACAAAAATGGAATAGTCACATTTTCAGTCAAAAAAATAATTTCGTACAAAAAAGAAACGAATTTTCAACCAAATTGTTAAATATTTCAACCCAATAAATTAATTTTTAACCGAAAAGATTACCTTTTAACAGAATACATAAATTTCAACCAAATATTGAAATTTTTAAAGTCATTTTCTATGTTATACCTAATTGCTCAATTTTCACCCAAAAAAATGAATTAGTCATGAAGAAGATTAATATTCTACCGCAAAAGACGAATTTTTTATTATTTTTATTGAGTTTTATTTATTTTATTGAGTTTTTAATTTGGTTGAATTGACAGAAGGATATTTTTTATTTTTCATATTTTTATAGAGTTAGAAGGAACGAGACTGATTATTATTATTTTTTTTTAACTGAAGGGCTTTTTTTATTTTAGCATTTTTATGGAATTCAAGATGAGAAATTTTAATTTTCTGAATTGGAATAGGGCAATATTTTATTTTTAACATTTTTTATAGAGATGGGAAGGAAGAAATGTCGATTAACAATTTTTTTTCTTGAATAGGAAGAGGGAAATTTTTTTGTTTTTAAGATTTTTATGCAGTTGGAAGGGAGGACACTTTGGTATTAATTTTTTCTGAATGGGACGAGAGAAATTTTTTATTTTTAAGATTTGTATAGAGTTGAAAGGGACGAAATACTAGTTACACATTTTTTCTGAATTGGAAGAGCCGTTTTTTATTTTAGAATTTATATGGAATCAAGGAGGAAGGGCTTTTAATTTTCAATCTTTTATCTGAATTGGAAAAGGGTAATTTTTTTAAACATTTTTATTGAGATGGAAGGGAGAAAATTTCGATTCTCAATTTTTTTCTGAATTGAAAGAGAAACATTTTTTAAAAGATTTTTATCGAGTTAGAAGGAAGCAAATTTTGGTTTTATTTTTTTCTGAATTGGAAGAGCGACATTTCAAAAAATACATTTTTATATAGTCGGAGGGGACACGACTTTCGTTTTCTTCTGAAGTGGAAGGGCCCTTTTTATTTTAGCACTTTTATGGAGTTGAAGGGGAAAACTTTTTATTTTAAATCTTTCTTCTGGATTGGAAAAGGTTAATGTTTTCTTATTAATATTTTTATTGAGATGAAAGGGAGGAAATTTAGATTTTCAATTTTTTCTGAATTGAAAGAGACAAATTTTTTGTTTTTAAGATTTTTCTTGAGATGGAAGGGAGAAAATTTCGATTAAAAATTTGTGTTTCTTAATTGAAATAAGAACTTTTAGTGGCTTTTAAGATTTTTATGGAGTTAGAAGGAAAAAAATTTTGGTTTTATTTTTTTCTGAATTGGAAGAGGGACATTAAAAAAATATATATTTTTTAAAGTTGGAAGGGACGCGATTTCCGTTCTTTTTTTCTGAAGTGGAAGGGACCTTTTTATTTTAGCATTTTTATGAAGTTCAAGGGCGAAACTTTTTATTTTAAATCTTTTTTCGGAATTGGAAAAGGTGAATGTTTTATTATTATGAATATTTTTATTGAGATGGAGGGAAGGAAATTTAGATTTTCAATTTTTTCTGAATTGGAAGAGAAACCTTTTTTTTTAGGATTTTTATTGAGATGGAAGGGAAAAAGTTTCGATTGAAAATTTTTGTTTCTTAATTGAAATAAGAACTTTTTGTTGTTTCTATAATTTTATCGAGTTAGAAGGAAAAAAATTTTGGTTTTATTTTTTTCTGAATTGGAAGAGGGACATTAAAAAAATATATTTTTACATAGTTGGAAGGGGCGCGATTTCCGTTCTTTTTTTCTGAAGTGGAAGGGCCCTTTTTATTTTAGCACTTTTATGGAGTTGAAGGGGAAAACTTTTTATTTTTAATCTTTCTTCTAGATTGGAAAAAGTTAATGTTTTATTATTAATATTTTTATTGAGATGGAAGGGAGGAAATTTCGATTTTTAATTTTTTCTGAATTGGAAGAGAGAAATTTTTTGAGATGGAAGGGAGAAAATTTCGATTTTTAATTTTTTCTGAATTGAAATAGGAACATTTTGTTGTATTTAAGATTTTTATCGAGTTAGAAGGGAGTGAATTTTGATTAAAATTTTTTATGAACTAGAAGAGGAACCTTTTTAAATTTTAAAACTCTTATTGAGTTGAAGAGAGGAAATTTGGGTTTGCAAGTTTTTTTTAGACTGGACGAGGCACTTCTTTTGTTATGAAAATTTTTATTGAGTTGGAAGGGAGAAAATTTTGGTTATTAATTGACAGGGGGGAACTTTTAAATTTCAATTTTGTACTGAATTGGCCGGGGGAGATTCTTTATTTTTAACATTTTTATTAATGTGAGTAGAAAGGGAGGATATTTGTTTTAATTCAGAAAATTGAAAATGAAAGCGTGGATTCATATTTTTTACCAGAAATCTTTGAACTCTTCAATTTATTGTTATTTATATTATGATAAATGTTACAAACTTTGCAGTTTAATGCCATTTAATTTGAAATTTCTCAATTAGAGCACTAAAATCTTCAATTGTATACGTGTAAATTGTTGAAAGTTTGAATTAAACAAATTTTAGGCTTTAATTTTAAAATTCAACAGAGTTCCACTTTGATTGCTTTAATTTGCAGTTCAGTTTTGATTAGCTCAAATGAAAACATTTTCAGTTTTACGAGTTCGAATTATTCAATGTCAATAACCGTGAAAAAATTGTGCAAACAAAGCAATCAACACATTTTATTTTGAAGAATATAAATATAAATAAATTACACAAAACAATCAATACATTTTATTTGGAAGAATGCACTTTTCTGTAATCGACTGACCGATTAAAATGTTCACAAATTATTTAATAAATCAAAAATTGAAATATAGGAATTAGAAAAAAAGATAAGCAACTATTTCTATCTTTGGATAAAAAAATAATCAGAAAATCACATCAAACAGCTGGAATATGTCATAAATTACCAAAACTGTATTGCCCTTGATAAGAATAAAAAAAAAAACAATATTTCGAATAATTTCTTACCGTGATCAACGTCCAAAATTCGAGGATCGTCCAAGAAGTTTACTTCCTGGATTTTTCCAGCAGGAATATCAAGAATTTCATCTTTTTCTTCCATTTTAGCGAATTCCTCTCGACCTCCTTTTTTTTATTAAAAACGAATTAGGAATTTATCCCGGATATCCATGGACATTTTTATCTGAATTCATAATAAAAAGAGAATTTCTCACGCATTCTTGTCCATCAGGCTATTTTTTCTTGCGGAAAATATACATAATAATTAATAAATTCGATGTAAATAACCTAAAACCTTCTCTTATGTCAAACCAGGTTCAACACAAACTAAAAACATCAGTCTTTGATTTTCTTTTTGACATGTTGGCGATGCGCAGTCGCCTCACGCGCATCGACCGATCAGCTGATATTTTGTCACGTGACACGTTTTGTTTCTGTCTGCTATTAGCACTCTCAGCGTTATAATTTGAATAATATTTTAATGTTATTTAATCAAATATTGATTTTAAAATGTCAAGAAAAATTATAAATAACGTGGGCAGGGTCTCACAACTTTTTCAGCCGGTGAATATTGCACCGAGAGATGCACCGGTGAAAGGCGACGTTTCAAAAAGTTATAAAGTGAGTATTAAAATAATTGATTTTCATAACCTAAAAATTTAATAATAATATTGATAACATTAGGAAATATAACATAAATTGTATAAAATTAATAATATTATCTTGTATTGGGCTTTTCAAATCTCAAAATTCTAATCACTATTTTTTCACCTTAATTTTGGTCGATTTCTTGAAAGTTTTGTAACCCAGTAATTTAAAAATATATCTCGACAGGGTTGCTACCCAGGGAATTTCAGCAAGTCAGGGAAATCAAGGAATTTAAACCTGGTCAGGAAATGTCAGGGAATTTAAAACTAGCAATAGAAAGTTAATTTTATTATTTTGTTGAAAATTCAACAATTTTATTTCTCTATGGTTAAAAATTCGTATTTTATTTGGTTTGAAAATTAATGTGTTTTGGTTGAGGATTATTTATTACATTTTTCTTCGACAATTTATCTTTCTTGGTTGAAAATTCAACTGCTTAGTTGAAAGCAGGACTATAGTGAGTTGGAAATTCATTTTTTGGTTCATGATCGATTCATTAATTTACTTGAAAACTTTTTTCTTCCAAATTTAACTATTTTGTTGAAAATCTTTTTTTCTGTTTTATTTAAAATTAATTTTTGTAAACTGAAAATTGAGCTATTCCAATTTTGGTTTAAAATGTATCTTCTTCAGCCAAAAACTCAACTATTTGTTTGAAATGCTTGTATTTGTTAAAAATTAATCTTTCCGATGGAAAATTAATGTTTTTGGTTCAAAATTTATCTTCTTGGCGTAAAATTAATTTCTTTGATTGCAAATTTCTTTTATTCGGTTAAAAATTATTTTTTTACTGCAAATTTAGCTATTCTATTTTAAGTTGAAAATTTATCTGCTTTAGGTGGAAATTCATCTTTTTGGGTTGAAAATCACAACTGTTTGGTTAAAATTAATCTATTACGGTTGTGGATTAAACTATTTTGTTCAAAAATCGTTATTTTGGTTAAATTCAATTGCTTTTAGTTTAAAATAAAAATGTATTTTTAATAAAATATCAACTATGTATTACATTTTTTGTTGACGCTTCATTTTTGTTGTTGATCATTCATCATTTTAGCCTTTAAACGTCCCCTGGTGGTCAATTAGACCCCAGCGTTTTACCCAGAGTTTTATTATTGTTACTTTTACCCCAGATTTTTATTTTTTTTTTTAGTATCTTAAAATTTAAAATCAATTTTTCAAATAGTTGCATCTAATTGATGATACTTTGAAAAAAAATCAGCTTAAAATATTAAATATCTTGGTTTTTATAACGAATTTTCGGCTGGGGCTCCTCAGACCCCTAGAGGACGCTTACGTTTTTTAAAACACAGGGGACGTTTAAAGGTTAGTTGAAAACCCTGTTTCCTTTATTCAAAATGTAACTATTTTCGTAAAACATTTTTTGTTTGTTTGAAAATTCGACTATTTGGTTAAAAATTTATGTATTTGTTAAAAATTCATCTTTTTTGATAGAAAAATGATATTCTTGATTAAAAATTTATCTTTTTTGTGTAAAAGTCATTTTTTTGCTTGAAAATTAAGTTTTTAAACTGAGCTATTTCATTTTCTGTCGAAAAGTAATTTTTTTTGAAAGAAATTTATTCTTCTTGGTAAAAAATTAATCTTTTTGGTTGAAAAATAACCTTTTTCGTTTAAAATTTCTTTTATTCGGTTGAAAATTAATTTTTTTCTGAAAATTTAGCTATTCTATTTTAGGTTGAAATTTTCACTATTCTAAGTGATTATTCATATTTTGGGTTAAAAATTCAAATATTATTTGGTTAAAAGTTTATTTTTTTTGTTTACAGATTTCTCATTTTAGCTAAAAATTTATTTCTTCTGTTGAAAATTCAAAAGTTTTGTTAAAAAGTAATTCTTTATTTTTGAAAATTCGTCTTTCTGAGTTTAAAATTCATATATTTTGGTAGAAATTGCATCTTTTTGGGTCAAAGGTCACATTTGTTTGGTTAAAATTAACCTGTTTTGGTTGAGGATTCAACTATTTTGATGAAAAATCGTCTTTTTTAGTTGAATTCAATTGCTTTTAGTTTAAAATAAGAATTTATTTTGATTGAAATATCAACTATGTATTACATTTTTTGTTGACGATTCATTTTTGTTGTTGATCATTCATCATTTTAGCCTTTAAACGTCCCCTGGTGGTCAATTAGGCCCCAGCGTTTTACCCAGAGTTTTATTATTGTTACTTTTACCCCAGA
>CAKNXH010002023.1:504260-517535 GCA_932178445.1 Andricus quercusramuli | reverse complement strand
ATTAATCTGTTTGGTTGAAAATTAACCTTTTTCGTTTAAAATTTCTTTTATTCGGTTGAAAATTAATTTTTTTCTGAAAATTTAGCTATTCTATTTTAGGTTGAAATTTTATCTGTTTTAGGTGATTATTCATCTTTTGGGTTAAAAATTAAACTATTTGGTTAAAAGTTCATTTTTTTGTTTAAAGATTTCTCATTTTAGCTAAAAATTAATTTCTTTGGTTAAATGTCACATTTGTTTGGTTAAATTTAACCTGTTTCTGTTGAGGATTCAACTATTTTGATGAAAAATCGTCTTTTTTAGTTGCATTCAATTGTTTTTAGTTTAAAATAAAATTTGATTTTGATTGAAGTATCAATTACGTATTACATTTTTCGTTGAGATTTCATCTTTTTTAGTTGAAAATTTAATTACATAGTTGAAAGTAGTACTACTTTGTTAAAAATTAATTTTTTCTTGTTGATTCATCATTTTATTCCATTTTATATTTATTATATATATTTTGTTTCATTTTTTAATCATTTTATATCATTTTTTGAAAATACTTTTCTTCTTCAAAATGTAACTATTTTGATAAAACATTTTTTGCTTGTTTGAAAATTCGAATATTTGGTTAAAATTGTTAAAAATTCATATTTTTTGTAGAAAATTAATATTCTTGGTTGAACATTGACCTTTTTGGTGTAAAATAAAGTTCTGTCCTTGTTAGGAAATGAATATTCTTAGCTGAAAATTTATCTTCTTGCTGGAAAATTAATTTATTTGGTTGAAAATTATTTGTTTTTTTACTGAAAATTTAATTATTTGATGTTTGGTTGCAAATTTATCTTCTTTAGTTAAAAACTCAACTGTTGTGTTGAAAATTAATGTATGTATTTGTTAAAAATTATTCTTTTTTTGGTAGAAAATTAATATTCTTGGTTAACATTTTTTTGTAGGAAATTAATTTCTTTGGTTGAAATTAAATTTTTTTAACTGAATATTTAACTATTCCATTTTGGGTTAAAATTTTATCTTCTTCAGTTGAAAACTCAACAATTTGTTAAAAATTCATGTATTTGTTAAAAAAGAATCCAAAATTTATCTTTTATTTATAGTAATTTTTTGAATAACATTTTCCGTTGAGATTCATCTTCTTTGGTTGAAAATTTATCTTTTTGGTTGAATATTCATTTCTTTGATTGCAATTTTTTAAAATGTAAATTTACCTATTTCATTTTTTGTTGAAAATTTATCTTTTTTGAGAGAAATTTAATCTTCTTGGTTAAACATTAATTTCTTTGTTTGAAAACCGAACTATTTTGTTGAAAAATCGTATTTTTTGTTGTCGTTGTTGAAAATTTGTATTTTTTAGTAAAAAATTCATCTTTTGGGTTGAAAATTTAATCGTTTGGTTAAAAATTCATTTTTTTGTGTGAAAGTTTCATCATTTTAGATAAACATTTATTTCTTTGGTTCATTTTTTTTAGTTAAAGAACAATTATTTTTAACTGAAAATGTAACTATTCCATTTTTGCCTAAAAACTTACCTTTTTTAGTTGAAAGTTCATTTGTTTGGTTGACTCTCGTTTTTTATCCGGAGACAATTTTTGTGTCGAAAATTTAACTATTTTGTTAAAAATTCATATTTTTGGGTTACAAATGCAACTGTTTTGCAGGAAATTCGTCTTTTTGGCTTAAAAATTCGACATTTTGGATGAGATTTTTTTTATTGACTGAAAAATCTTTCTTGGTTGAAAATTCTACTTTTTTCTTAAAAATTCTTTGTTTTGGTTTTAAAATTAGTCTGTTTGGGTTGATGATTCAACTAATTTGTTGAAAATTCGCATTTTTTAAAATTTAATTTAATAGTTTTTGATTGAAAACTAAAATATTTTTTGGTGGAAATATCAAGTGTTACACTTTTCGTTGAGAATTCATCTTTTTATCAAAGATTCATCATTTTGGTCGAAAATTTAACTATTTTGTTGATAATTTACGTTTTCTCAGTTGAAAATTAATGGTTTTAACTGAAAATTTAATGCTTCTATTTTTGTTTCTATCTTTAACTTTATGAGTTGAAAACTCAACTATCTGATTGAAAATTCATGTATTTTATGCATGTCTCACGTAATTTGTAGATGGCCCCTTATAAAATTGTGTATGACTGTTGTCACTAAAAGTGTTTAAAATAAATTTAGGAATAAACCTTTTTTTGCATTAACAGTATTGATCTTCTAGGTATAGGGTTATTTTTATGCCTAAAAGAAAAATAACGTTTAGGGAAAATGAAAAATTGGTCAGAGAATAGTCAGAGTATTTCGAAATTGGGATATAATTCAATCAAATTAATTTTTTCAGCACATGGTGGATGCTGGAATAATAAGGAAAGCGAGTACTGGAATGTACACGCTTTTGCCTTTAGGTTTACGTGTCTTAGAAAAACTTACTGACATAGTCGACCAAGAAATGTTAAAAAACGGAGCTCAAAAAATACTTCTTCCTGCCCTGACTTCGGACAAATTGTGGAAAAAGACGAATAGATTCACACAAGCTGGACGAGAATTATTCACGCTTCGTGATAGACATAACACTACTTATGTTTTAAGTCCTGTAAGAATGTTAACAATAATATACATATCAGAGTTGGGTAGTAACTTGTTACAAGTAACTAAGTTACTGAAAAGTTGCATTATTTGTAACTTTTAGGGTAACTTCGTTACTATTTTTAAAATTAACTTGCAATTTTAATTTTAGTTACTTTGAAGTTACTTTGTGTTTTTGTTGTATATTTCCTGTTGAGAGAGGTTTATGGATCAGTTATGGGTAGAAAATGAATCCCTTTTCGTTGAGGATTCAGCTATTTTGTTGAAAATCTGTCTTTTTTGTTGATTTCAAGTGTAATTCATTCCAAGTCAAAATAATTTTTGGTTAAAATAATATCAACATATCAACTATTATATTTTTTGTTGGGAATTCATTTATTTTGTTTGAAAATTGAACTATTTTGGCAGAAATTTCAAGTATTTGGTTGAAACGTAATTTTTTTGTTGAAAATTAATATTTTCGGTTTGAAAATGCAACTGTTTTGTATAAAATTAGTCTTTTTGGCTTAAAGATTCAACCATTTAGTGGAATTTTTTTCTTGGTTCAAAATTCGGCTTTTTTGTTTTAAAATTTATCACTTTTGGTAACAAAATCTCTCTTTTTGTTGTTGAAAATTCAACTCTTTTGGTAGAAATTTCGTCTTTTTTGGTTGCATTCAACTGTGTTTGATTTCAAATAATATTTTTGGTTGAAATAATATCAATTATTATATTTTTCGTTGAAAACTCATCTATTTTGGTTAAAAAATTATGTATTTTGTTAAAAAATCAACTATTTTGGTATAAAGTCCAACTAGTTGGATGAAAAATAACGAACTTTTTTTTGAAAATTCAACTCTTTTGTTAAAAGGTGTGATTTTTGGTTTGAAAATTCATCTCTTTTGGTATAAAAGAATTCTGTAGGGGTTCAGCTATTTTGTACAAAATTTGACTTTTCTGAATTAAGATTCAACTACTTGGTTGATACCTGAACTACTTTATTAAAAATTCAGTTGTTTGATTGAAGATTCATAATTTTAGTTGAAAGTTTATTTACTTTGTTTCAAATTTGTTTGCTTGGCGTAGAAAATTCAAATGTTTTAGTAGAAAATTCAACTATTTAGTTAAAAATGAACTATTTTGTTAGAAATTTAACTCTTTTGTTGAAAATTCGTATTTTTGTTTTAATTTCTAAAATAAAAAAAATAAACTATTTTAGACTCACGAAGAAGCAGTGACGGATCTCATATCGAATGTTGGACCTCTCTCTCCAAAATCTCTACCTTTGAGACTTTACCAAATTTCTAGTAAATGGAGGGACGAAATGAAACCCCGGCTTGGTTTTATAAGAGGCAGGGAATTTATTATGAAAGATTTATACACATTTGATGCTGGACCAGAGGAAGGACAAATAACGTATGATATTGTTAACAAAGCCTACGAAAATATATTCAAACAAGTCGGAGTTCCGTTCACGAAAGGTGATCTTCGAATTTTTTATTCAACTACAGGATGGCTGCAGGTCATGAAAAACCTGGAAATCAGGGAAAAGTCGGGGAATTTTGTTGGTCAGGGATTTTGAAAAAAATTACAAAAGACAGGGAATTTCTTTGAGGAGCACTTTAAGTAACTGTCAAGAATATTTAGGGCTGCCACACAGTCACTTTTTTTTAAGATAAGGTCACTATATTCACTTTTTAAAATAAAAACATCACTTTAGTCACTTTTTTTCAATAAATTAACCCATGGGCTAATCACTATTGAATTCAGGTCTACGCCTATTTCTGAATTTAATTGAATTCTTTTCAATATTTTAGGGCATTTTAAAGGATTCTTAAAATATTTAAAGGCTTTCAATCATTTCAAGGAATTTCAAAAGATTTTTATAATTTAAGGGATTCAAAACAATTTTCATGGAGTTTTAAAGAATTTACTAGAATTTCGGAAGATATGGAACAATTTTATAGGATCTATGAGATTTTAGGATATTGTAAAATATTCCAAAGAATTTTATGAGATTTCTGAGGATTTGCATGATTTTATGGGATTTTGAAAGCTCTCAAGGCATTTCAATCAATTTCTCAGGGTTTCAGGAAACATCAGATTCCATGTAAATTGACAGGTTTCCATAATATTTTAATGGATTTTAAAGAATTTAATTACAAGAAGTGAGGCATTTCGAAGGATTCCAAAAATTTTGAAATATTTCAGGTATTGCCAAAGATTTTAAAGAATTAGAAATATTTTAGGATTTTTAAAAAGATTCCAATGATTTTTCAATTAATTTCAGTAATTTGAAGGGATTTTAAAGGATTTGAAAGGGTATTTAAAAAAATTGAAGTTCTTTTCTAGAGCTTTGAAAAATGTCAAGTAATTGCAAAAGATTTCAAAGTCTTTGAAATATTTTAGGGCATTTAAAAAGATTCTAAGGCAATTTTAATAGCTTTAAAAAGTTTTACGATTATTCAGAATATTTCAAAGGATTTGAAATATTTGAGGGTATTTTAAATGATTTTAAGCGATTTAAAAAAATGTTCATGGCGTTTTAAAGAATTTCCTAGAATTTCGGAAGACATGGAACGATTTTTTAGGACCTATAAGACTTTAAGATATTTTAAAAGATTCCAAGGGATTTTATCAGGTTTCCGAGGATTCCAATGATTTCAAGGGATTTTGAAAGCTAAGTATTTTAATAAAGTTAATGGATTTCGAAGAATTTATTCACAAGAAGTAAGGGGATTTCATACTTTTGTAGGGATTCAAGGAGTTGGAAAGGTTGTCAAATATTTTTTGCAATTTATTTGAATTCATTTGGAATTCAACCTGAATTCTTACTAATTTATCCCGATTTCTTTTAAATTCTTAGGAATTGTCTTAAATTTTTTCAACTCATTTTAAACTTACTGAATTCACTCCATAATTACTGAAATCAATGACATTTTTTATTTAAAAAAAAATTCCAATTCATTTGAATTCTTTGGAATTCTCTTGAATTTGTTGAATTTACTAGAATTATTCTAAATTCGTTCAATCATATTAATTTTTCATCATTTTTAATTGTTTTTAATTCACTCGAATGTTTACTTCACCTTGAGTTTTTTGTTGAGTTTCATCGAATTCTTTTCATTTCCCCTAAATTCCTCTAAATTCACTTTAATTTTACTGAAATCAATTACATTTTTTGAATTTTTTTCAAATAAAATGTAATTGGTTTGAATTCTTATGAATTTATCCTGAATTGGTTAAAATCCACCTGGAATTCTTACAAATTTCATTGAATTTCTTTGAATTCTTTTTAATCAAAAAGAACATTAGTTGCATTAATGCACATAAGTCACTTTTCGTTCATTTTTTTCAAGCAAATTAGGCTGTGGTAGCCCTGAGAATAAAAAATTATACATTTAAATTTGTTTCATTCCATTTATCAAAGATTCTATATTACAAATTTTACAAGATCCGAATTTCGGTCTTTAAATAATAATGGTCAGGAAAAATGAAAAACCCGCAGGGAAAAGTCAGGAAATTTAGAAACTGAAGTTTTGCGGCCGCCCTGAACTAGTTTTGTAGCTTTTGAAATTACAAAAAATGATTCTTTTAATCCCTCCTTAATTCAAGAATAAACATCTTATTATAAAATATTTCAAGCTCTCGGAAGTACCGGGATTATTGGAGGTTCGATGTCTCACGAGTATCATTATTCCACGGATGTTGGTGAAGACACTGTTCTTTCCTGTTCGAAATGTGATTATCATGTGAATGAGAATGCTACAGAAGAATCAACTTGTCCTTCGTGTAAAAGTTCACTCGTTAAAGATAATACGATAGAGGTGAGTAGTAAAAACTTCCAGATCCAAAAAAAAAAAAACATCACGTGCGTCCTAGTTTTAATAATAATAAACTGTAGATTTTCTCTCAATTAATGCATAAAAGGAGATAAAAGTACCCATTTTATGGGCATAAATGAAAGCCAGTATGTGTTAATTTTATTAGAAGTTGTTTGAAAAAACAACGTCAATTTGTTTTAATTCAGTTATGAAAACCTGACTTTATATCAATATTCATATGTCCTTTAAATCAAGCTCAGATTTTGATTACATCGACGGAAAAATTCTAGAAATATCTTATAAAGTCACTAAAATAATTAAGAAAATTATGTTTAAAACGAGTGCAGAGAGATTAACAAACATTAATTGCTTTTTGATTTATTAACATTTTTCGGAAACATTAAAATTTTTATTTTTTTAATAACTTCTAATAAAATTAATATATTGCTTTCAATTTGAGACCATTAGGCCATCATTAGACCATCATTATAGTTGAATATTTTGAAAACTAGAGTGCTTTTATAAAGCATTGAAAAATATAGGTCTAGAAACTTTTGCATAGTAGTGTATTACATTCTCTTATAAACTACCCAATGTAGGTATATTCTATTTCTGTAAAATTAAAATCTATCACTTATATCCCGAAAACAATAATTTCCCACGATTTTAAGAAAAATACAATTCTTAAACAAATAATAATTGTTTGAATAATTAAAAATTATTCACAAAATACTTGGAAACTCGTCGGGTTAACTTTGACAAAAAAAGAAAACAAGAAAAATGTTGAGTTGATAAACTGTGAATATAAATTAAGTATTTATTTTCAAAATTGAACTATAGCTCGACTCTTAAAAATAGAATAATAAAATTGATTTTATAAGACGATTATGAATCTGTTCATAATTAAATAATTTATAGATTTTTACGTTTGAAATTGAACTATTTTACTTCGAAAGCCTTAGTAATTAATGAAATGTTTGCATTCGATTGAAACTTTAAAATCTTTTCTCAATTTTCAAAAAAATTGTGATTATTATATTCATAATTAAATGCTTTTATTCAATTTCAAATCCTATTCAAATATTATTGCATTCTAAAACACTCCATTTTTTAAGCATTCAGTTTGAAAATGTTTAATTACTAAATTTTTGTTTCAATATTTAACAATATTTGACTGTTTATTTAGAATAAAAAATTATAAATCAAACATTCAAAAATAAACTAAATAAACTTGAATTATCAAAAATCAAATAAACCTCGAATCGTTCGAATTTCAGGGTGATGAATGTAAACTTTAAAATTTGCATTGTTTCGTTTTTTTAATTTTTAATTTGTAAATTGCATTTTTCAATTTAGATTTTTCAAGAAACAATTTATAATCACTAAATTGTACTGCTTTCAAGTTCAAATAGTTTGAAAATTATATAATTTTAAACACTTGCAAATTTCTCTGAAAGAACTCTAGACACGCTTTGAGGTTCGCTATATCTGTTATAATATATTTTAAATAAGAAAGTAAAAATGAAATATTCAAAAATAAACAAATTTAAATTAAATTATTTAAAATAAAATAAGCCTCGAATCATTAAAATTTCAGAGTGCTGGATGCAAACATAAAAATTTTCATTGTTTCATTTTTTTAAATTATTTTTAATTTATAAGTGACATTTTTGAATTTGAATGTTACAATAATAATGTAAAATACTTCAATTGTAGTATTTCAAACTAAAATTGTTTAGAAATTATATAATTTTGAACATTTAAAAAATGTATTGACTCATTCTTCAAACTATTTCATTTCCTAAAACGCATTCTCTCCTTTGCCTGCTTAGTCAAGCTTTGTTTATAAAATACCGATGCAGACCGATATCAGTTCTCTGAAAGAACACATAGTGTCGCAATTATGTTACGCATCTACAATTAGCATTAGGCGAATTATATTTCATGAAGAAGAATATTAAAAATTGAAATTTCATTACGAAAAATTCATTATTATGACACTTATCATTTACAATTGTTTAAACAATTATTATTCGTTTGAGAGAGAGAGAGAGAGAGAGGGAGGGAGGGAGAGAGAGAAAGAAAGAGAAAGAGAGAGAAGCAAGCCTTCGTTCTGTGACATGAGATACAGCGCGTGTGTCAGAGGCCTGCGTTACACTTTTTAGACGTGGTTTCATTTGAATCAGGCGCGACTCCCCATATCGAGGTCCAAGATGTTTACACATCAAAAAACGGATTTTTCTTAAATTCCTTGATTTAAAATAATTTTTATTTTAATTTAATCTTATTTTCAATCATAGGTTGGACATACATTTCTTTTGGAAACAAAGTACTCAGAACCTCTTCATGCAACTTATCACAGTGGTCATGGACATAAACCTTTATCGATGGGATGTTACGGTCTCGGAATGACTCGCTTAATAGCCGCATCTGTTGAAGTTTTATCAACGGATCAAGAACTTAGATGGCCAGTTGCTCTGGCACCTTACACTGCTTGTGTAATTCCGCCAAAGGTTAGTTTTAACAGTTTTCTATCTCCATTTAGGGGCCGTCCATAAACTACGTTACCAATTTAAATGGGAGGGGGGTCAATGAAAGAAACAGTACGAAATTAGATAACATTTAGTACGTTTTCGTTTTTTTCCCCTAAATGCGAACTGAATTAATAGAATCCAATAAGAAAATTTAACTACTTTTGGTTAAAAAGTCCACTATTATATTTTTGGTTCGGAATTCATCTCGTTTGGTTAATAATTCTAGTAGTTGGTTGAAAATTTTATTATTTTCTTGAAAATACAACTATATTGTTCAAAAGCAGGGTTCACAGCGCAAAAGGAGCTCAAAAAAGGGTAGATAGGGTAACTTTCTCACAAAAAAGGGGAAAAATAGGGGGAAGATTAAACATTTATTTTTACATGTTGAAAAGAAAAAACAATCTTTTTATAACAAATGTTATATTTAAAAAAATTTTAATGAGTTTTCAATGATTTCCTCCATTAAAGAATTTATTTTTAAAAATTGTATACTTTCAATGTAAATTTAAAACTGCTCTCTTCAATAGAGCGAAGTAAAAATACTAAAATTAATCGAATCATTTGAGCTAAGGGATAACAATTTGTGGGTCGAATTCCAAAATAAGCGAAGAAAAAAAAAAATTCTAATCGGTAAATATCTTCTGTTCCCTTTTTGAAATTTACAATTAAAAATTGTAATAATTAAAAAAAAATTTGCCTTATTTAAATTTTTTTTTAATGTACTAAAACATACTTTTTGGATTGATTCGAACCAGAAATTTCTTCAGCTTGAACCAAAGAAATATGTTATTTTTTATTCATGGAAAACAGTTTTTTTCGTGGTGTTTATAACGTTCCAAAATCGCAAAAAAATATGAAATCTCAAAAATCCTAACTCACGACAAAAATCTTCTTCCGAAAAACCAAAATAAAAAAATGTTTCTTTGATTCAAGCTGAATAAATTTTAGGTCCGATATATTCAACTTTTTTTAAAATGTGTGCATATGACTCAATAAAAAAAGCACGTTCAAAAAAATTAATTTTCAATTGAAAAATCTGAATTTTCGCCCAAATTGTTGAACGTTGAAGCCTGAATGAAGAATTTTCTACAATTCAGTTGATTTTTCAACACGAAAATATGAATTTTCAATTACAAAGTTAATTTTCAACCAAAAATTAAAATTTTTAGTTAAACAACCTAGTTTTTAACAAACAAAAAAAAAGCTTCAACTGAAATGATGGATTTTTAACTGAAAAAAGAATTTTTAACAAGTTTTTCGAAATTCGACAAACTAGTTGAATTCTCTACTAAACTATTAAATTTTCCAGAGAAAATTCAAATTTTCTACAAAACAGTTGAATCTTTAATCTAAAACACGAATTTTCAACAAGAGTTAAATTTTCAATCAAAAAAAGATTTTTCAGTCAAAGAAGAAAAAAAATTGTATTCGAAATGTCGAATTTTAAAGCAAGAAGATTATTTTGCTACAAAAAAGGACGAATTCTTAACAAATTACATACATTTTTAACAAAATATTTGAATTTTCAAAATAAAAAAGATCAATTTTGAACCAAACATGGAATTGCTACACTTTTATTCGAAGAAACTAATTCTCAAATGAAAAAAACAATTTTCTACGAAATTATCGAATTTTTGAGCCAAATGAAAAGAACTTTCTACAATATATTCGAATTTTTAACTCAAGAATATAAGCTTTCAATACAAAAAAAATTTCAATTAAAAATGGCAATTTTCAGTTTGAAAAAATAAATTTTTAGCAAAGTAGTTTGATTTTCAATCAAAAATACAGCTTTTCAACAAAATAAATATATTTTCAATGAAATAGTCAAATTTTTAACCAACTTTCCGCCAAAAAATATAACTTTTGAATTAAATTTGAACTTGCAACCAAATAGTTGAATTTCCGACTAAAAAAGATCAATTTTCAAACACAAATGGAATAGTTCAATTGTGAGTTTACAAAAATTAATTTTCGACGAAAAAAAAAGTTTCAACAATAGTTAAATTTTCAAGTAAAGATTAAGAAAAATTAGAAATTGTTCAAGTTAGAACATTCAAAATTGCAGTTGACGAATTTGGAATATTCCAGTTTTTAATTAAGTATTTGACTTTGTACTTTTCAGCTAAAATGTGTTAATATTTTAATACTTGTTTAAAAAGTACTGTATATTTTGTAACTGTTCCAATTTTATATTGAATAATAACTTCTGTCTCCAGTTTTCACATTTTTAACTTGCTTTAAAATGTTTCATCTTCAAATTTTTTTAAAGAGTATTTATTTTTAATGGTTTGCACTTGAAACGTGTACCTTATTTATTCATAAATCATTTATTTAAATGCTATAATTGCTTTAATTATTATTCAATAAAAGGTACAATTTCAAATATCGTATATTTAAAGAGAAAAGGGGAAAAAGGGGAAGTTTTTTGAGAATAGGAGAAAAAAGGGGAATTTCAAGAAAAAGGCGGAAACTAAGAAAAAAAACCAAAAGAGAACTACTTTTTTTTGCTAAAGGAACCACTTTGTTAAAAAATCATTTTTTTAGTTGAAGATTTATCTCTTTGGATGAAAATTTCACTATTCCATTTTTAGAAAATTATCTTCTTGGTTAAAAAATTATCTTTTGGATTGAATGTTGAACTCTTTTGTTGCAAATTAATTTTTGTGAAGATTTATAATTTCAGTTAACTATTTTTTTTTGAAAATTCGTTTACTAAAAATATAAGTATTCTATTTTTGGTTGATAATTGATCTTTTCTTGTCGAGAATTCATGTATTCCATTAAAAATGCAACTATTTTGTTAAAAAGAAAATTGTTGTCAAAAATTCAGCTGCTTGGTTAAAAGTTGAAGTACTTTTTGGTTTTGGTTAAAAATTAGTATTTTTAATAGAAAATTTATCTTTTCCAGTTGAAAATTAATGTATTTGATTGAAAATTCTTCTTTTATACTTCTTTTTAAAGAGTTATTTGTTTGTTTTTTTGTTTGAAGATTCATTATTTTAGTCGAAAAGTCATATTTTTAAGTCGAAAATACAACTATTTATTGAAAGTTCGTCTTTCTGGATTGAAAATTCGAAAATTTCATAGAAAATTAAAGTATTCGGTTGAAAATGAACTTTTTTTTTTTAAATTCATATTTTTTGTGGAAAACTCCACTATTTGGTTAAAACTTAAACTATTTTTATGGAAATTAAACTATTCGGTATAAAATAAAGTTTTTTGTTGAAAAATAATATTTTCAGGTTGCAAATCTAAACATTGAAAATTTAGCTATTTGATTTAAAATTAATATTTTTTGGTTCAAAATTCGAATACTTGGTTGAAAATTGAACTTTTTGGTTGATAATCTTTCTTTTCTTGTTAAAAGTTAATTTTTTATCTGAAAATTTCACTATTCCATTTTTGGTGGCACATCTATTCTTTTGTAAGTTGAAGATTCAACTATTAGGTAGAAAATTCATGTATTTGGTTGAAAATTTGGGTTTTTGGTTCGAAAATTAATCTTGTTTGTTTAAAATTCATCTTTTTGATTGAGGATTCAGCTATTTAGTTAAAAATTCGTCTTTTTTGGTTGAATTCAACTGGTTAAAAATTCGTTGTTTTTTCTTGAAAATTAATTTTTTAAACTTAAAGTTTGACGATTCCATTGTTGGTTTGAAAAATATATTTTTTTTGTTGAAAATTTAACTATTCGGTTTAAGGTTCATATTTTTAAATTGAACGTTCATCTATTTCGTTGAGGATTTCACTTTTTTGTTGAACATTCGTTTTTTTCGTTTAATTTGACTGGTCGAAAATTTGTCTTTTGGTAGAAAATTCATCTTTTGTGGTAGAAAACTCATCTTTCTTGCTTGAAAATTAACTTTTTTTTTGAAAATTTAACTTTTCGGATTGGAAATTTAACTGTCTTATAAAAAAATCGTCTTTTCGGTTTGAAAATTCAACTGTTTTTGGTTGAAGTTTCATCTTTTTTGTTTTAAAATCGACTGTTTGGTTGAACATGCTTCTTTGTATGTTCAAAATTAAACTATTTTGATAAAGTCATCTTTTTGTCGAAAATTTCACTACTATTTTGTTAAAAATTCCTCCTTATGGATTGAAAATGCATTTTTTTATGGTAGAAAATTCATCTTTCTTGGCTGACAATAACTTTTTTGTGGAAAATTCCAGTGTTTTCGAAATTTTTTTTTTTCGACTTGAAAATTTAACTGTTTGGTTAAAAGTTCAACTACTTGGTTGCTAATTTAACTTTTTGGTTAAAAATTAATTTGTTGTTGAAAAATCGTCTTTTAGGTTTGAAAATTCATCTCTATTGGTAGAAAATCTTTTTCAGTGTAAAATTCAACTATT
>CAKNXH010002023.1:444392-488557 GCA_932178445.1 Andricus quercusramuli | reverse complement strand
ATTTTAGCAGATTTCAAAGATTTTGCAAAGAGTTAAAAATTTGCACAAAGATTTGACATAGATTTCAAAGATTTCTAATATGTTAAGAGATTTCACAACGATTTCAAAGATTTCGATATGATTTCAAAAGATTTCTGAAGATTCAAAAGATTTTATACGATTTAAAAGATTATAGAAGATTAGAAAGATTTCAACAGATTTCAAAAATTTCACAAAGATATCAAATTATTTCAAATTCAGAAGATTTCAAAGATTAAAAAAATTTCAAAATATTTCGACAGATTTCACAAAATTTCGAAGAGTTTGCAAAGAGTTAAAAGATTTAAAAAACATTTCATATACATTTTGAAAGATTTCAAAAAGATCGAAATGTCTGGGCTCACCGAAAATATTTTGTACTACGCTCACTGAAATTCGGTGAATCTAACCACCCTTTTCCAGCTCCCACTGGACTCACTGAAAATATGTTCTACGCTCACTCATTACGAAAGAAGTAAACGATTTCAAATTATTTCAAATTTCAGAAGATTTAAAAAATTTCAATAATGCTTCATAAATATTTCAAGGATCCAAATGATTTCAAAATACTTCAAAGATTTTGCAAATACTTCATATGATTTTGAAAGATTTCAAAGGTTTCAAATTAATTCAAATTTCAGAAGATTTAAAAGATTACAAAAATTTCAGTTATAACTATAAAACATTTTACAAAAATGCAAATGATTACATAAGGATTTCACAAAGATTTAAAAGATTTTACCAAAGATTTCCTGAAAATAAAACAAGAATTCAACGACAAAATTTGGACAACCACCACAAAATGCTCCTATTGCAATTCCTAAAAAACAAAATAGAAAAATTTTTTTCTTTGGACAAAAATAAAAAAAATTTGTTTCTTTGGACAAAAATAAAAAAGAGGGAATAAAAATGAGATTAATGAGTTAAAAAACGAGTTAAATGAGATTTTGAATTTGATTTTAGTCTGATTCAGAATTCTTGAATTTCAAAGATTTTCAACCATTTCAGAAGATTGTGCAAAGATTTCACAAAGACTTCGGAGATTTCAACAGATTGAAAATATTTCACAAAGACTTGAAAGATTTCACGAAGCCTTGTATACTAGATTTCTCGATCAATTTTTTATTTTCCAAATAAGAATTGTTCTTCTATTCTGTATTTTTTGTATAGAAACTTACCTGGACGTGATTGTATTTTTCTTCATCGACTCCTAGAGATTTTAAAACATCGCAGAGTCTCGCACCAGACCAAGTTGCATTTCCAACAGCACCAACACCCCAACTTAATCCTTTCAAATTTTTTTCCTAAAAAACAAACAAAATAAATGCTTTTTAGAGAACAATGTCTTCCATTTCTGAAATAATCTTAAATATTGCAAGCAAAAAGTTAAAAGGTTCAACATTTAGATAAAAATACCTCTGCCATTTCTGATCTTCGATTGCCTCCACACATTATTGCACTCGTTACTGTGTATTTAGGAAATTTCTTCAAATCCTTCAACTCCAAGGCCTTCTTCGTGTCTTCTTCAATTGCCAATTCCAGCGAGTATTCTTTTATATCGATTTCAGGAACTGGCAGATGATTTCTTACGTAAAATAGTTCTCTGCGGAATGGTGAAAGATTCACATAAATCATTTAATCGCAGAATTAACATATCCCCTTTTTATTAAATAAAATAATCATTTAACTACGAAATTATTGGAAATTACAACAAATAAAAACGAGAATTTAACAATCACCTCTTTTGCTTGCTTTCTTTTTCTTTCCTTTTTTTAAACTTTGGGTTTTTTTTTTAAATTTGAATAAAGTGTGTTTTAAGAGTGTGCTATTGGTAAATTCCAAGATTTTCGCAGTTGAATTTGAACGAATGAATGGATGGGAGGGTGGAGGGGGGGGGGGGGATTGCGCAAAAAATACAGTTGGTAAATGGGATAACATGTGGCAGCTTTTTCTCTCCTTTTCCCCCGTTTGTTGAAAACTCATATTTTTTGTTCAAAAATGCAACTATACTTGGTTCACAGTTGAACTACTTTGTTGAAAATTAATTTTTTGTTGTTGATTCATCTCTTTGATTGAAATTTTAACTATTCTGTTGAAAATTCCTTTCATTTTTGGTTCAAAACTTCTCGTTTTAACTAGAAATTTAACCATTCCATTTTTTTGTTGAAAATGTATCTTTTATACTTGAAAACTCAACTATTTGATTGCATATTTACCTTTTTTTGGTTGAAAAATCAACTACTTTGTTGAAAATACATATTTTTGTTGAAAATTTCTCTTTTTTTGGTATTAAATTAATTTTTTTTGTTAAAAAATCATCTTTTTTGTTTGAACATTCAACTACTTGGTTAAAAGTTGAACTGCTTTGTTTAAAATTAATTTTTTTTTTTTTTGGGTGAATATTCATCTCTTTAGTTGAAAAATCGTTTCACTTTTGGTTGAAAAGTTATCTTTTATAGTTAAAAATTCAATTATTTCGTTGAAAATTCATCTTTATCAGTTGAAAAATCATTTATTTGGTTGAAAATGTATGTATTTTATTTCAAATTCGCCTTTTTTTGGTAGAAAATTAATCTTCTTGATTAAAAATCATCTATTTGGTGGAAAATAACTATTTGTTTGAATGTGGAATTCTTTGGTTGAAAATATATTTTTTTAAGATTCATAATTGAAAATTTATATATTTCTAATTTTGATTGTTTTTTTGTCTACTGGTCTAAATCAATATTTTTCAATATTGATTTATTTTCTAAATTGTGAAAAAATTGCTCTCCAGCTCAGCTGGGAACTAATTTTGTAGAAAATTAAAATATTTGGTTCAAAATTAATTTTTTTTAATCTGAATATATTGCTTTTCCATTTTTCATTGAAAATGTTTCCTTTTTAAGTTGAAAATTTAACTATTTGGTAGAAAATGCATGTATTTTGTTAAAAATTACTCTGCGTGAACAGATAGATAATCTTGTTTTTTGAAAATTTATCATTTTGGTTCAAGATTAAACTATTTTGTTCAAAATTCGTCTTTTTTAGTTGAATTAACTGGTTGAAAATTCGATTTTTTGTCGTTTAAAATTAGTTTTTTAAACTTAAAATTTAACGATTCTATTTTTGGTTTAAAATTTATCTTTTCAACTGGAAATTCATCCATTCCATTTGTGGTTGACAATGTATCTCTTCTATCTAAAAATTTAAATATTTGGTTAAAATTGATCTTTTTTAGTGAAAAATTCAAATATTTTGTTAAACATTTATGTCTTTTATTGAAAATTCGCCTTTTTTGTGTACAAAATGAATCTTTTTCACTGTACAAAAATTGTCTTGTAACTTTAGCACTGCGCGTTTGTAATTATACCAAAACTTGTGAAATTACTCTGGCAGTCTAATTATTACCTACTTTTAAAGAGGTAAATTCATAAAATCTTGTGAAACTACTACATTGAACGTGAGGTTTTTTCTTTTCAAATTATTAAATTCATTAATATGAAGGAAGCAATTTTACAAGTTTTGGTATAATTACAAAAACGTAGTGGTAAATTTACAAGAAAATTTGTTTACAGTTTTGGTTAAAAATTCATATATTTGTTTGAACTTTTGGCTGAAAAATTCGTTTCTTTTGGTTAAGTTAATCTTGTTTGCTGAAAATTCATCTTTTTTAGAGAATTCAACTATTTTGTTAAAAACTCGTCTTTTTTGGTAGAATTTAACTGGTTTGAAATTCGCTTGTTCGTTGAAAATTAAATTTTTACACTACAAATTTTAAGATTTCATTTTTGGTTGAAAAATTATATTTTTTAGTCAAAAATGCAGCTATTTGGTTGAATTTTGTTGAAAATTAGTCTTTTGACAGAAAATTAATCATCTTGGATGAAAATTCATCTTTGCAGGTTAAGAATTCACCTATTTGGTTAAAAATTCAACTATTTTCTTTAAACTTTAATTATTTTCTTGAAAATTCAACTATTCTATTAAAGTCATCTTTTTTAGTCGAAAATTCAATTGTATTGTTGAAAATTCGTCCTCATGGATTAAAAATGGATTTTTTTTATGGTAGAACAGTCATCTTACTTGGTTGAAAATTATCTTCCTTTGTTAAAAATTCAACTATCTTCTAAAAAATTCGTCTTTTTGGAAAGGAAATTCAACTGTTTGATTTGAGATACCACTGTTTTTATTTGAATTTTAATCTTTGCTGTTTGAAAATTCGACCATTTGGTTGAAAAATGCATCTTTATAGGTTGAAAACTCAACTATTTGGTTAAAAATTCTGTTACGTTGAAGATTTAATTATTTTGTTGAGAGTTAAACTATTTTGTTACAAATTTGTCCTTGTAAATTTAAAATTCATCCTTTATGGTAGAAAAGTATGGTTCAAAATTCATCTTTCTGTGTTGAAAATTAATTTTGTTGTTGTAAATTCAATTGTATTCGATGAAATTCGTCTTTTGAACTCGAAAATTTACTTATTTGGTTACAATTTGGTTGAAACTGCATCTCTTTTGCTTGATAGTTTAACTATTTGGATATTAATGCAACTGTTTGGTTGAAATAGATTTTTTTCTTGAAAATTCGTCTTTTTGGGTTGAAAATTCATCTCTTTCGGTAAAAAATATTTTTTGGTTGAAACTTCAACTATGTGTTGAAAATGCAATATAGTTCGACTTGAAATCTTACGAATTTGATGCGCTTCATATTCAAATTAATTTGAGATCTACATTACTTTGATTTAAAAGATAATTCTCCGATTTTCGTGAAAAAACATCCTATTTCACCTGTTTTGAGAGCACTTTGTGCTGTGAAGTCTGATATTTTAATTTTTTTTTTTATTAATCTTCATTCATTATCGAAGCTTTAAATTTGGCCCCTTATTCTAAATTTAATTCTATAAAAATTAAAAGATCATTATCGAAACTCACGCAGGTGTGATAAAACTCTCAATCAACAAAGCAGGAGGAGGTTCAGCACAAAATGGTTTATGACCATTAATTTTCAGGGCTTTGTGCCGTTTAGGTTCCTTAGCATAAGGATCATCTGAATTATCTTGATCAGAACTAACATCCTCGGTTGAAAGATTTCCAATTCTCATAGACTCGAGCAATTCGTAAATATCGTTTTGATGATGATTCGCAAATATATTCCAAAATGGTTCAATCGAGCTGCCAGCAGCCATCATTATTTTCTTGGGCCCTCCAGGATGCTTTTCGACAAAATCTGTTATGTCATAGACTCCTTCCTTAAAGGAGATCCAAATTCCGGATTCCTTATTATCATGCTTTCCAACTTCTTCGGCAGAAAAGGTTCGCAAATCGCTCCTTCGAGTTCCACATATTTGTCTTTTTGGCTCGAAGGCATGTACTTCTTTAAATGCTGAATTATTGTATAAATAATAGACGCCTAGAGCTGATAACGTGATTGCGCCGCAGACAAGGTATCTTTCGAGGTTCTTTCCGCTTTCAGAACTTTTGCCGGAAGGATCTTGATTTTCGTGGAATGCAGAGTTGTGGCTTGCGATTCGTCTAAAACCTTCTACAAGGTTTTTTAACGAACTGTGAGATCTGAGAAAAAAGAATATTTGTAAGTATTTTTTGTATACAAAAAACTTTAATTACAATGCTAATTGATAAATGACTTTCATAAAACTATAAAGAATGTAAATTAGTTCTGTTCTTATAATTTGGCCGAAAAACTTAATTTTCAAAATACCCTGACTTTTCCTTGATTAATTTTTCATTTTTCTTGACCGGCAATATTTAAAGACCAAAATTTTAATCTTGTAACATTTTTATTATAGAAATATTTATAAACGGAATAAAACAATTTTAAATGTATTATTTTCAGGGTTGCCATGGCCTGATTTACTTGACAAAAGTGCAAAAGTGAATAATTTTTAACCCAAAATGAGACTACTGTTCTCTTGAATTAAAATTTTTTAAAAAGAATTCGATGAAATTTGTAAGGATTCGAGGTGAATTTTATCGAATTTAGAATACATTCATAAGACTCTAAAACAATTAAATTTAAATTCAAAAGAATTTAAATGAATTGGAAAAATTTCAAATTAATTGGTGTGAATTTAGAGGAATTTAAGGGAAGTGAGAATAAATTGATGAAATGCATAAAAATTCATGGTGAATTAAAAACAATTAAAAATGATTGAAAGTGCATCGAATTCAGCAAGTCTGAAGCGAGTTTAGAAATATTTAAGAAAATTCAAAAGAATTTCATGAAATGCCTAAGAATTCAAGGTGAGTTAAAAAGACTTCAGGATGAATTAAACGAAAACTAAACAGAATTCGATTTAATTGAGTAGAATTTAGAGAATACAAAGGAAGTGAATTTACAACATTCAAGAGAATCACAAAGAATGAAAAAGAATTCAGGATAATATAATGAGAAATCTGGATAAATTCCAAATTAATTTAAATAAAATGCAAAAACTATTTTCGAATCTTGAAATCTTTGAAATCCTATGAAATCTCTCACTTCTTGTGAACAAATTTTTTGAAACCCATTCAAATATTATAAGATCCTGTGAAATTCTATGAAATCTAATAATATTTCCTGCAATATTAAAAATGTATTAAAATAACTTAAAATCTTTTAAAATATCCTAAAATATTTCTAACACTTTGAAATCCTTTCAAATTATTGAAATCAATCAAAGAATTTCTTGGAATATTTTCTAATTCCGTAAAAATTCGTTTAATCATTTGAAATCTTTTTAAATCCCTTGGAACTTTTTAAAGCTCTTGAAAATGCCTTAAAATCTTTTCAACAACCCTAAAATATTTTAAATTCTTTAAAATCTTTTGAATTCCCTTGAAAATTTGTTTGATCTCTTGAAAATTACTTGGAATTTTTAAAAATACTCTTAATGTTTTTAATTCTTTACAATCACTTCAAATATTTAGAATCGATTTAAAATACTCTAAGGTATTTCAAATCCTTTCAAATCCCGTGAAATTTTCTGAAGCTTTTGAAAATTCCTTGCAATTATTAAAAATACCCTACAATATTTTACATTTTTTGAATTCCCTTCAAATGATTGACATCAATCGAGAATTCCTTGGAATCTTTTATAATTCTCTTTCGAAATCCATTGAAACTTTTTAAAGCTGTTGAAAATTACTTGGATTTTTTTAAAATACCCTAAAATCTTTGAAATCCTGTCGAATCAATTCAAATTTTAAAAATATATTTAAAATGTCCTAAGATATTTAAAATCTGTTGAAACCCCTTGAATTTGTTTAAACCTCTAGAAAAATCCTTGAAATTTTCAAAAATACGATAAAATTGTTTTTATTCTTTGAAATCCATTCAAATGATTAAAATCTATTGTAAATTCTTCGGAATCTTTTAAATCCTATGAAAGCCCTTCAAAATATGGAAATCAATCGAGAATACTTTGAAATCATTTAAAATGTCATAAAATCTTTAGAATTCTTTAAAATCTGTGAAAATACCCTGAAATATTAGAAAAACTTTGAAATCGCCCAATCCTTGTGAATAAATTCTTTAACATTCATTAACATATTATGAAATTCCTTAAAATCGTAGAAATCGTTAGAAACCACATAAAATCCCTGGAAATCTTTTAAAACATCCTAAAATCTTATAGATTATCTAGCAAATTCTTTAAAACCTATACCATTTTTTTTAAATCACGTAAGATCATTAAAATACTTCGAAATCTTTTGAAAATCTTTGAAAATGTTTAAAGCTCTCGAAAATGCCTTGGAATTAAAAAAAATAAAACGTTTAAAATCCTTGAGAATTCCTTAAAATTTTTGAAATCTACTGAAAATTACTTCGAATCTTTTAAAATATCATAAAATCTTTAAAATCTTTGGAAATACTTTGAAATACATATTTAAAAATCTTTGAAATCCTTTAGGAAATCCCTCAGTTTTTAAAATAAATTCTTTGAAATCCATTAAATTAATATCAAATTCCGTGAAATTACATGAAATCTAATGATATTTCCTGAAATCCTGGAAAATTGATCAAAGTACCTTAAGAATGATTAAAATTCCTTAAAATCATTAAAATCGTCACAAACCACATAAAATCCCTTGGAATCTTTTAAAATATCCTAAACCTTATAGATTCCATAAGATTATTACATATCCTCAAAAATTCTATTAAATTTTTTAAAACCTCAAGACAATTGTTTACATCCCTTAAAATCCCTTAAAACTTTTCAAAGCTCTTGAAGATTCCTTGGTCTTTTTAAAAATACCCTGAAATGATTTTAAATCCATTCAAATGATTGAAATATATTGAAAATTCTTCAGAATCTTTTCAAATATTTCAAATCCTTTGCTATCTTTTGAAATTCCTTGCAACTTTTTAAATTAATCTTTTTAGGTTTAAAATTCAATTTTTTGGCTGAAAGTTATACTACTTTATTAAAAATGCATTTTTTTATTGGAGGTTCATAATTTTAGTCAAAAATTCAACTGTTGGTTTCAAAATGAACTTCTTGGTTGAAAAATTATATTTTTGGGTTGAAAGTTCCACTGCTTTGTAGGAAATTCTTCATATTGGCTTGAAAACTAAAAATTTTTGTAGAAAATTCGACTATTTGGTCGAAAATTCAACTTTTTTTTGTTGAAAATCATTATTTTCGGGTTGAAAATTCGACTGTTTTGTGAAAAATTCGTCCTTTAGCCTTGAAAAATCAACAAGTTGGTATAAAATTCAACTGTTTTATAAAAAAACTCCCTTTCCCATATTGAAAATTATTGTTTTTCAATGAAAATTCATTTATTCTATTTTTTGATTATTTATTTATTCCATTCTAAAAATTCAACTGTTTGGTTGAAAATTTGACTTTTTTGGTAGAATTTTAATATTCCTAATTGAAAGTTCAACTATTTGGTTGAAAATTTATAAATTTTGTTGAAAATTCGTGTTTTTTCGTACAAAAACGAATTTTTTGTTTAAAAATGCAACCGTTTGATTGAAAATTAATCTGTTTTGGTTGAGGATTCAACTATTTTCCTAAAAAGTCTTCTTTCTTGTTAAATTGTATTGTGTTTTATTTAAAATTGACATCTTCTTTTTTTGAAATATAAACTATTAAATGTTTGATTGAAAATGCATCTCTTTAGGTTTACAATTCAACTCCTTCGTCGAAAGTTGAACTACTTTCTCAAAAATTCATCTCTTTGGTTAAAGATGCATACTTTTAGCAGAAAATGCATCTCTTGAGTTGAAAATTGAACTACTTTGTTTAAGTTTCCCTTCTAAGGGGTAAAAATGAATTTTTTAACTGAAAATTTAACTATTTCGTTGAAAATTCAACTATTTTGTATAGAAAATTCGTCTTACTGTCTTGAAAATCCAACATATAGGTAGAAACTTCAACTATGTGGTAGACATTATAACTGTTTTGTAGACGATTGCTTTTTTTTTATTTAAAACTAATTTTTTTAAGTGCAAATTTTACTATTCCATTTTCGGTTAAAGATTGACTTTTCAGATTAGAAATTCAAATATTTGGTTCAAAATCTCTGTAGTTAGTTGAAAATTCTTGTTTGGTAGAAAATTAATCTTCTTGTTTGAAAATTCAACTATATGGTTAGAAATGAATGCATTTTGTTAAAAGTTTGTCTTTTTTGGTAAACAAAATTTTCTTGGTTGAAAATACAACTATTTGATTAAAAATTTATGTATTTTGTTGAGCATTCGTCTTTTTTAGTAGAAAATTAATCTTAATTTGTGATATAAGACAACTGAACCAAATTTTTAATTTAGAATTAATTTAAAATATGAATAATTATTCAACTGCCATAAATACGTTCGTTTTCACAGTTCACCCATTTCTTTTTCTCGATTCGAACATGTCAATAGATATACACAACTGTTTACAATAATCTGCAAGATTTGTTGATAAATTGTGCAATTTGTATTATATGATGAATGAAAGAAATTTTGGAAAATAGGAAATAAAGTAACGATTTAAATAAGAAAATTCAGTTTATTTCAAACATTACCGGTCTTGCCGTTGAAAAAAGCAAACACTAACAAGAAATTATTAGAACGGAATACTTACCTTTGACTGGGACAGAGAATTCTTAGAGGTCGATACATTATGAAGAAAATGTACTAGTTAACTTATTTATTTAAATATCAAAAGCATTGATACTGAATTGAAAAATATTTGAACCGGTAAATAACGTTTTAGTCAAACGTGTAGATTAATTTATTTTTAACACGTGACGTGGAGCTTTTTTCTGCGCGTGACCATGAAAACGAAGTGTGCTTTCGTAGTTTAATGATAACAGCACTCACGATAAGAATGAAAGTCATTACCATTTATTTTGTAATCACCTACAACTGATAGCGTCTTCAAATGGTTTGGAAATTGGTTTATAACGATTATAAGTTTATTTAAGCGAACTCTGATGTTTCGGTTATGAACTACCAAGAGAAATAGAAAATAAAATAACTGCCGATTATCAGGAGCCATTGTAAACGTATCCCCTAATTATTTTTAATACGATTTCTAATGTAGATATAAAAGTCCAGAGAGAAAGATAATGGTTTTGTGGATTTCGTTGATTATAAATCGTTAGAATTGACACTTTATGAAACAGCTGATTATTTTGTCAACAGACGAACATAACCTCGTTTCATGTCACGTGATTACAGCAGGAGCCAATCAAAAACTCCGCGATGGCAGTGCCCCCTTCCGTAGGGACATAATTTTTAAATAATAATGGCGCGAAATGCTTTCTCAGTTTCTCGCTTTTTCTCACACCTATTTCAAACTAGATGAATAATGTATAGTAAAGTATTGAATTTTGTTAACAAAGCAACTTGAGATTAAAATTTATTAAATTTCAAAGGTGAAACCATTTGAGGATAAAATTTTAGGACTACCATTTTTTTAAATTGAAAGATTAAGCTTTCAAAAAATGGACAATTTTTATTTAGAATTCTAAATAAAACTTATTCAATTTTTTAATAGCTTTAAATTTAAAGGAAACGAAAATTTTAATTGTCTCTCGTTTGGAATTTTTTTCCATAGGCTTTGACTTCTGCTTAATTTAATTTTTGAAGCTACTATACTCTGCAGTTGTTACAAATTTTTAATATTTCATTCTGAAATATTGTATATATCTAATACCCTTAGAATAAAACGTATTCATATTAGAAAACTCTCAATTAGTAATAAATTGTACACTTTTTTGATCTAGAATTCCTGTTATTTCTCTAAATAACACGTTCGTTCCGCAACACTGCTCCGACCCAGGTTGCAGATCAATCTTTCTAGCGATCACCCCAAGTGAAGGGCCTCACAAAGTCATCATGTGAAGCTCCTCACTCGGGCCCATGAGTATCCAAGGTCTTTTGTTTCAGGCGTTATTCATTCCACTGAAACACTTTCCTGTCCTGACATACCTCTCTAGCTTCCTTCACGTCCATGCATTTTCTCATGCAAGCCCTTGTGTTTCCATGGCTTCTTATGCATCTTCGAATTAGGGCCTCATTCACATATTTTAACCATTCTTTCCGCCGTCTACCTCTGGGCTCACTGTCATTTACTTTATCTCGATACACTTGTTTCGTTAATCGTTCATCTTTCATTCTCTCAACATGCCCAAACCATCTCAACGAATTTCTCTCACATATGTCAACTAGTGTCTCCTCTACATCACATTCTTTAAGGATTATCTCATGTTAATCACGTTAATTTTACTCTTATACTTTTCTTGATAGGTCCATGTCTCGCTTCGCTACCGTACAGCACAGTCTGTATAAATATAGATTTATGTATTGCCCTTTTAGTTTTACTTGATATATTTTTACTTCTGATAATGGGCTACCAAGGTATATGTAATTATAAACTTGTTCTATTCTCTTATCATTTAGGACAATGTTGCGCATTGTTTTCTCATCCTTTCCTTCAAACACCATAATTTTTATTCGATTTACTTCCACACCTTCTTCGTCGAAGAGGGCCATATTCTTAGACACTTGTCCATAAATATAATATATGGCTATGAGGACATAACGCATCCTTGTCTAGCACCTTGCATAATATCGAACCAGTCACTCAGTTCAATCCACCTTATTGTCAAGCGCTTTTTATAGGTCAAGAAATGTATAGAACACTTTTTTCCTTACTCTCAAACTTTTTCCTGTGATCTGTCTTAAGCTAAATATTTGCTCCGTACATGATCTTCCAGTCATAAATCCACTTTGGTCTTGCGAACTTTTCCCATATCGATACATAAATTTATCAATTCTCACAACCTTTGAGGTGCACTCGCCACCGTATTTAAGCATTCCAGTGTTAATACTGTCTACACCAGCAGCCTTACCATTTTGTTAAGTTATTAATCATATCACTAACTTCAGAGGCGCAGATTTTCTCAATTGGGGTTTCTAACGTATCGTGTTCTATATCGCAGTTGTGGTGTCCTATATCTTTATCTCCCAATAATTCCTAAAAAGAGACTCTCAAAGCGTCTAGTATCCCGAAATGTATCATATATCATCTCACCCTTGCTATTTCTCATGCTGCCAAACTCTGTAATTTTACCTCTCTTCATATTGATCAACGTCCATTTATAAAATAGTGTATATTGCTTCCTTCAAAGTCGTTTTGAATTTTCTTCTATTCTGATGTTATCTTTACTTTCCTTGACTAGTATTTTAACTTCCTCTCTTTGTGTCTGTAATCATTTTCAAGACAATTCCTCTCCTCATCGCTAAAGCCTGTGATTTTCAACTTTATTTTATGCGCTTCTTTCTTTTCTTGGGCGGCTGCTTGTATTTCATCATTCATCCATGCACCACCGAACATTCTTTCTACAACCGCAGTACCACGCACTTCAGTCGCACTCTTAACAATGGCATCCCGGATCATATCGATACGCCCTCTATATCTTTATTGTGTATTAGCACCTTCCAAGTTGCCTCATCTATAGTTCGTTTATCCTATTTTGAAAATCTATTCGCACTTACGGTTTCTGTAGATTCTCAATCTTGATTCGCGTTTGTTTCGTTTTTTGGTCCTCTTTCTTCTCCATACCTGACCAAAGTTTTTTTTGCAGACTAGAAGGTAATGATTAGCATTGCATACAGAACCCCTCATGACCCTTATATTTTTTTCATCCGAAGCAACGAAGTCCATTATACTGTGGCTATCTCCTCTATACATTATCATTTGTTCTTGGATCCCCAAAATTACCTAGCACCCTTTCTGTAACCTGACGTTGGACGCCGACCCATCCGTTTGTATCTCCTAGTAGAATGATTCTTTCACCATGATCGCGCGTACTTATGGTATCATATAAAGTGTCCCAGAAGACGTCTTTTACTTCGCTCGGATCACCATCAACTGGGGCGTAGCACGTTATGATAAATAATCTTCTGTTTACTACTTTCATTCTAACCCACAACAATCTATCTATTATCCCTCGCATGCTGACTTAAGTCATTAAGACTCTCTCATTCATAATCAAACCGACTCCTTGGCGACCATGTGATTCACTATCTACTACTGACCATAATTCAATTCCGCCTTCCAACACCCCATTTTCTATGTGGTATTTTTTAAATTAATATTATAGCACTGTCTTATTTTCTGTGACCATGAAAAACCGGGAAAAGACCGGGTATTTTAAAAGATTTTATTCAAAAACGTTTTTGATGATTGAGTTAAAAACGTATAATACCGTTCATTTTGAAGGTCGACAAAGCAAAGAAGAAACTTTCAATAATTGACATCAGTAATGTTTTTAAAATTTTCTAAGATGCATTCCAGAAGCGCCAGAGTATTTTTTCTGGGGGGTAGCTCCCACTCCCCGTGATAGGAAGCGAGAGAGGGAGACCACCCTGAGCCCAGTAGAGATGATTCCTTGCAAGCTGCAAAACAAAAAGCCGAGGACACGTAACGCTCCAGCGCCAACGACGTCGACACCGAAAAAGGTGGAAAAAAAGCCAGAGTCTGCACCAAAGCGGAAAAAGAAGCCGAAGAAGAGGCAGATCCTAGCTAGAACCGAGGCGGTCCTTATTAAACCGACCAAGGGACTTAGCTACGCGACGGTCCTCAAGGACCTTAAGAAAAAGGTGAAACCTGACGCCCTTGGCGTAAAAATCAAGGGGGCAGGCAAACGAGACACGGTGAGGTTCTTGTGGAACTCCCAGTAAAAAAAACTAATTGGGACGAACTGAGAAGAATTCGCCAGGAGCCCCCGTGAATCTTGCTTTGCGACAATCTCGAATTGGATATGGTGATGAATTCGTGTAAATTCGTGAAAAGTAATAAAGTCTTCAACTATCCTATTCGCCCAAATTCAGAAAAAAATGTTTAGGGGGTCTAATTCATTTGAATGCGTCAGCGCGAATTATTTTCAGTGTCCGCCAATTCATTTTAATTCGCGATATTTCAAGTCAAACCCTAATTCGGCAGAATTCGCCAGCGCGAATACAGTTGAAGGCTGGCCTATTTAATCGAATTCGTAAGCTATAACCGACGCGCTCGGCATAAAGGATCCGTTGCAAATAAAAACCAATGAGTCCCGTAGCTCAGTGGTCGCCCTCTGGACTTTATACACTTGAGATCGCTGGTTCGAGTCTCGAGGCATGCAATTTTTATTATTTTTATTCGAAATGACCTCGACCACGAATTAAGGCGAATTGACACGCATTCAATTCGCTCTGGCCCAAATCGTTTCAACGAATCAGAAAGGAGAATTCGGACGAATTTAAATATGTTAATTCAAATCATTCAAATTTCTGAAATTAATGTTCAAACTTTTTTAATTTCTAACGTTATTCGAATTTTTTAAATTATCAAAATTTCTAGAATGTACCAACTTTGTAAATTATCGAAATTTCTAGAATGTTCCAAACTTGCGATATTGTCAACATTTCTGAAATTATAGAATCATTTCAAAATTTCTAAAATGTCTAAAATTTTTCAAATTTTCAAATTTTTTAGAAAGTTTTGAAATTATCCAAATTTCTAAAATGTTAAGAATTGATAACTTTATCAAAATTTCTAAAATGTTCAAAATTGATAAAATTATCAAAATTTCTGGAATTTTCAAAATTGATAAAATTTCTGAAATTTTTTTAAATTTCGAATGGTTTCAATTTTTTTTTTTAATTTTCAAAGTTTCTAAATTTGGAAAAATTCTAACATTTTCATAATTTCTCAAAGTTCTATAAAACTCTGAAACTTTAAAAAGTTCTATTGTTTTCAAAAAATGTTATTATTCATATTTACCATAGATTTTACAATTAACTTTCTCATCAACTTAAAAAAATTTGCTTAATTCATACAAAAATAGAAATAACGATTCTGAAATTCCTCTATACATATAAGCAGAAACCATGCCTGCGTTACAAGAAATGAATGTTAAAAATACAACATAAAATTGAGGCGAAAGACGTAGTCCAAATGAGATTTGTGATTATTACGAATTATTGTGTTCAATTTTATTTTTTATTACATATATTAATTCATAATTTCTTTTACATTTGCTTCTGTGCATACATACCGTATCATATAATAATAATAATATAAAATTTGTAATAAAAGCTAGATCCACGGTGTCGCAATGATGGCAAAAAATTCTTATTTTGATAATAACAAACAATTTCTCATAATAAAATATTTTTGAGTACTAGTCATTTTCGATTCTCAAAAATTTGGTGTTTTCGGACCACCGTAATATACAGTAAATATATTTTCATTGCTTCTAACCTCCCTAGTAGCAAGATAACTGCAGACTGGCACAAGCTGGGCGCCAGAAAAAGAAGAATCTGTTTGCAGCCTGGCGCCCGGCTGGTTCCGCTTTGGCGTGCTGTTCTGTCACCAGATTCTGGTGTAGCAGATCCTAGCCCAGACTGGTCATGATATACACCAGACAAAATTAAAATAACGTAAAACGGTACTAAATAGGTTTCTATAATAGTTTTACACTATATTTGAGCCCTTTCTGGGAGAATATATACTATGGAGACGTCACAACCTTCCAGGAGACACACTGAAATATTAAAAACATAACCTGTTGTCGTATAAGCTTGCATGCTTGCATGTTTGGCCATACTTGTGAATCGTTCAAATTTCCGATTGCTAGATTTTCAATTTCATTATTTATATCCTACATTAATTACTAGTGTTTAAGCTAAATACCATAATCTGGTTCCTTTATCAACCAGATTGAAGATTCTGTTTTTCGTCTGGTCTGATCATTTCTCCCGCCAGTCTGGTCGACTAGAGGGAGCAGATGCTGAGCCAGTGTCTGGCCTCTGTCATACAAGGCAGACGTAGCTACTAGGGCTAGTTCTGTACTGCCACCTTTTAAATCATTAATTAATATAATATCGATTATTTACATTGACGAAAGGAAATTCTAAATTTTTATTTAATTTCTCTATTGGGTAGTGAGGCAATGAACTTTCGAGTTCGAACTGCTAACATTTTTTTTAATTGGAAATCTTAATTTTGAAAATAAAACATAAAGTTGGGCCAAGAAGCGCTCTCGATATGAGTTTCGTAATTATTTCGAAGATAATTCTACCAATTTTTATAATTTATGAAAATTTTAGACATGTCAGACATTTTGGAAATTTCAGAAATATTGGAAAATGTCGAAAATTTTAAAAGTTCACAAATTTTGAAAATTTGAGACGATTCTATAATTTCAGAAATGTTGACAATATTGTAAATTTCAGAAATTATGATAATTTAAAAGATTTTGAACATTCTACAAATTTTGATAATTTTATAAATTTAAATAACGTTAAAAATTTGTTAAATTTGAACACTAATTTCAGAAATTTGAATGATTTTAAACATTTTTAACATTTCATACAATTCAGAAAGATTAGAAATTTTGGTAAGTTTAAAAATTTGGAATATTTTACAAATTTTAGAAAATTTCACAAATTTTAGAGAATTTCACAAATTTTAGAAAATTTCACAAATTTTAGAGAATTTCACAAATTTTAGAACATTTCACAAATTTCCTAAAATGTTGAAAATTTGAGAAAATTTAACATTTTGCAAAAGTCAGAAATTTTTATAATTTTCATAATTTCAGAAATTTTGAACATTTTAGAAACTTCGAAGATCTTATAAATTTTGAAACACACATATTATATTTACGGACACGGCTGACCAAAGAAGGTCACTACCACTCGAATAGGCGCCGCTTGTGAGTATGGTGCTAATGACTTTTTTATTCGAAAACTCACACAATTTCATCGTCCAAACGTCAAAAGTGAGCTTTCAAATGCACCCTAACGACAGCCAAACGATTGGTGAACAAAATTTTGATGACTTTTTAAAATCTGTTCCACAGCGTGAAGTTAACACTTCAATTTTCAAAACTCAATATCTTTTTGAGTTTTGCTATTCAAACGAAAAAAATTGTCTTCCAAATGCATCCAAACGACATCCAAACGATTCCATTAGACAAAAGTTGGATATTTAATTGTTGGTGTGTACGGGCATAATGAAAGGGGAGGATGTGCCTTTAGTAGCGTAGCGATAACTGCGTCACGTTGCGCCACATTGCGCAAGTTCACTGTCAGTGTTCACACGGCCCTGACTGTTTAAGTTCGGAGACCCCGCTATAAGTCGAAGGTCAGTACCAAAACAGTACTTAACTCGGGGTCCGACTATAGTTTTTTTTTCACATAAAATAGCTTTCTCTGTTTGGGAAAATAGTGATTTGATCTAATTTCTGTTTTAAAATACTTGTCAGAAGAGTAATTGTGAAAAAACAGTTTTGGCGGAAACCGATGAAAATGTCTGGCTGAAATTAAGCGCTTAAATCATATTTTAAAATAAATAAATTTGAATTTATAAGGAAAAAAAACTATTTTTTCGAATTCTTCTGAATATTTATGCAGAATAAATAAATGTTCTCGATAGTCTGGATAATCTAAAAGAATAAATGGTCCGGAAGAATTCGGACAAATAAGTATTTTTCACTGAGTAATTCTGTGGATTAAAGTTTAAAACCTGCTTGAAAGTTGAAATTGGTCTAGTATATCGGGAAATCGGGAAAACCCAGGAATTTTATTCAGGATCCAGAATTTTTTTCTTCTATCGCAAAATTGACTTTCTTACCTTATCTTCTTTTTAGGATTTCGTACTCCTGGCAGAAACCCTTATAGTTTCGGCCGGGTGTCCTTCCGTCCGTTCATCCGTCGTAACCTTTTTCCAAGGAAGGGAAGTCAGGGAATATTAAGGGTGGGGGGGGGGGGAGTAAGGAGAATAGTGATGAGGGGCAGTAGGGAAAGTGAAGGGAAATGAGAGGATCAAGATGAAATAGGTAAGTGAAGGGAAATAAGAGTGAGTAGGGGAAATGGATGGAGGGTAAGTAAGGGAAGTGGGAGAAAATAAGTGGAAAATAGGGGGAAAGTGGGGTGGTAAAGTAGGGAAAGTGAGGGGAATGAGGGGCAAGGAAGTAGAGGAAGTGAGGTGAAATAAGTGTAAAAGAACTAGGGGAAGTGAGGGAAAATTAAAGAGGGGAAGTGGGTGTCAATCCGCCCGTCATACTTATTTCCAAGGAGGGGGCGGAGGGGAAGTAAAGGAAATGAGTGGAGGGTGAGTAGGGGAAGTGAGGTAAATTAAGCATGGGGAAGTAGGGGAAATGGTGGGATATGATGGTAGCAGTAGTAGGGGAAGAGAATGGAAATTAGGGAAGAGAAGTAGAAAGAGTGCGGGGGAATGAGAAGATTTAGGGGTAATCAGGGGAAATGAGGGGTGGGGGAGTAGGGGAAGTTAAGGAATTGAGTTTAGGGGGAGTAGAGGAAGTAAGAGGAAATGAGGGGATGGGAAGTAGAGGACATTATGGGAAATGAGTGGAGGGTAAGTAGGGGAAATGAAGGGGAAGTAGGGGAACTAGGTAAAGTATGGTGTAATGAGGGGAGGGGAAGTTAGTGTTACTAAGCAAGACACGTCGTCTTTAGGAAAATACTAATAAAAATCAGAGGAATATAAGATTAGATTAATTTTTCACTCCATGTATATTGTTTTCGGGATTTCACATATTTAAAAAGGAAGTGTCGCCTAAATTTGGACTCTGGTTTTCATTGTTTGTCTCCTCTCTTTTTCTATTAGGAACATGGATTTACCTTTCAGAAAAATTAAACTTAACTATAGTTAACATATCTTATCAGACGCTACAGGTACTTTCACCACGTCTGACTATACCCATTATCATCACTTAAGTGTAACTGTAACTGTAACTACTTTTCATTTATTGTATAATTTGGAATCCCTTAGAATAAAATGTCTTCAAATTAGAAAGTTTCCAATTACATAGTTTGAATTTAAAACTGTTTAATTCCAAACACTTTTAATTCGCAAACAATATAATTTTGAAGATATTGGAATGATAATTACTTTTAGTCAAAAATATTTATTACTGCGAACGTAAAGTAAAATAAATTTGCTCTTATGGTAATTTCTACATACCCTTAAAAGGATTTAAGGACATGTAATACTTTACTCTAAGTGCTATTTAGTGTTACTTACAAAAATTTTAAGGAGTACAAGAGATTTTAAGGAATTTTTTTATTTTGTCATAAATTTAAAGCCAGCTATTTTTAAGTTTATATGAGAATTTAAAGCATTTTAAGAGATTTAAAAAAATGAGCACGTTAGTGTGGAATTGTACGGAATTTGAAGCGATTTCAATGAATTTTAAAGATTGTTGTGGAATTTACTATTGGTCCTATGAAAAAATGATTAAAAGCAATTTTATATGAACTTTTAAAATCACACATTCTACTCTTCTGACTTTCTTTCTTATCTAGCGTTTGTTGGCATTAGAATTAAATGAAAAATATTCCAATACCATTTTCCATACTTAAAAAAGAAACTGTGCCTCCTACAAAAAAATATTCAGAGGAAAGTTTTTTGAGATTCATAAATGCAATAATTTTAATATGTTAAAATTTTTTTGGATCTCACGTTAATTGGTTAAAAATTTTAATTTTCGGTTTTTCAAGAAAATTCAAAAAGATATTATGATAATGTTGTAGGTTGTTCAAAAATCAACGTTTTTCTTTACTTTACTTCTATTTATATTTTGCCTTGTTTTGTCTAAATTTTTTTTTTTCTTTTGAAATGCTATAAGTCTGATAATTTTTTTTCTTGACTTTAGTTTATGAACCTAAAAGAGTATACCAAAGGGCAATCCAATTTGCCAATTCCTTCGAAAGTTTAATAACAATTTTGTTATTAAATATTTTATTTTGCAACATGTTTCGTTTTTCCATCAATTTAATTTGTTTATTTTCAATGTTTTTTTACGATTTAAAACAAAAATGCGCATCATAGCGTAAATAAGTGGTTCTAAGAAAATTCGCAGATACCATTTAGGCGAAGAATTTTGTTAAATAAAAATTTATAGTAACTTGCGTCGTTTTTCCAAGTTAATTGTTCTATTTTTAATATATTCTTATAACAAAAGTTTATGAATGTGGATCTTTTTTTGTTAAACAACTTTTCTCTAATATTCACTTTTTTCGCCTCTTGTGTCATTTTTACAAAGATTTAATTGTTTTATTTCTAATCTTATTTTTTACGATTATATGAGAATCTACTCGTTTTATCGAAAAATGAATAATAACGCTGGCGAAAGTATCGGATAGGAATTCCTTACGAACCAATCCAAAATCATCCGGATCATTCCGGAATCTGTATCCGAACCAATCCGAAAAAAATCTACATTTCGTTTGATCCAAATCGGTCAAAAATTAATCCGACTCAATCCGGTTCAATCCGAACTTCCAATACAAATAAATCCGAACCAAATTTTCAATCCGAATGAATCCGAACTAGGATTGACCTAAAACGATTTTCAATCCGCGAATGAAATTAATTCAGTCCGAACTCGGATTCGTTCGGATTGAAATTTCAGTGTATATCAATCCAAGTTCAGATTCATTTGGTTTGAAACTTTGGTTCGGATTGATTCCGATTGATTCGTCTTGGAGTTCGGATTGAATCGGATTGAGTCGGATTAATCTTTATACGACTTGGGTCAAACGAAATGTAGAACTTTTTTCGGATTGGTTCGAATTGACTCGCATTGGTTCGGATACAGATTCTGGAATGATTCGTATTGGTTCGGAACGAATTCCTATCCGATACTTTCGCCGGGGAACAAGTTGGTAGATCCTTTTTGGATAATTAACTTTCGTCTATCAATTTTTTTCGTACCTTGTGTCGTTTTCCAAGAAATTTAACTTTCTTATCATTAATGTTATTTTTTACCATTAAAACAAAAACTGCGCGTCCTATCAACAAATTATTGATGACAAATTTGTAGCTCTTTTTTGGATAAGCAACTTTTGTCAATTAATTTTTTTCATAGTTTGTGTCGTTTGTCCAAAAATTGAATTTTTTATTTTTCAATGTTTTTTTTTTTTGCGAATAAAACAAAAACCACGCATCCTATCAAAAAATATTCAATAACAAATTTGTATCTCTCTTTTGGCTGAACATTGCTTAGGTCGTTCGTCCAAAATTTTATTTTATTTTTTTCATTTTTAATATTGCTCTTTACAAATGAAACAAACACTACGTACCCTATCAGAAAGTTAATGAAAAATTTGTCGATAAATTATTTTTATTATCGTAGAATTTTTAAATTTCAATCGTAGCGATAATTGCGAAGTATAATGAGATTCAAATTTCGCGCCTTCGACTTTCGCTGATTATAATTGAATTTTCAATTATTTATTTATTCATTGTTATCTATTTTTATAATAAAAAATACCTACTCTCTATGTTTTTTCCGTCTCCTGGGCGACATAATAGCAATCAAAAACGTATTGACACTTTTCAAATCAGCTGATTATTTTGTCAACAGACGAACATAACCTCGTTTTATACCACGTGATGACAACAATAGCCAATCAAAATTCACGATGGGAGTGCCACCTTCCGTAGTGACACGACTGCAAATAATAATTTTTAAATATTAATGGCGACTTTTGACGTGCTTTCGACCCTTTCGACACCCAAAAAGTGGTTGTAATTGCAGTAAAGGTATTTTTCGAACATCGACTATTTTTTAAGTGAAGATAGATGGAATTTAAAAAAAAAATGGTAATAGTGGCAATAATGTGAATTTTGTATTTACTAAACATTTCTTGAAAAAGAAATTAGAGTCCTGATTAAAGTGATTTTGGTAAGTTGTTTGCAATGTTTATTTACCTTTAACCCTTTTAAATAATTTTTTTACGTCACTACTTTTTTC
Source organism: Andricus quercusramuli (assembly GCA_932178445.1). Lineage (NCBI taxonomy): Eukaryota > Metazoa > Arthropoda > Insecta > Hymenoptera > Cynipidae > Andricus > Andricus quercusramuli. The sequence goes on along the minus strand of CAKNXH010002023.1, from coordinate 466,292 downwards.
TTCTAAGGTCCTTCTTGTTTTCTAGTTTCCCTTAAAGTGTATCAGATTTTCATTCATCTAATTTAGCGTTAAATATTTGGCAATTTTGATTTAAATTTGAGGTTAGATTAACTTACGAATTGCTCCAAAAAGTAGAGTAAAAGCAAAGATAATATATTTGGTAAATGGAATAAATGGTTTATTTTTAGTTTATTGTACCTTCAAAGATCATCGATTTTTTTTATACATATTCATACAGTTTTTAATACAAAGACAAGATCCTTAATTATATTTTTGGGCTATTACATATTTTTCAAGCGTTTGGAAATTCCAGGTTGGAATTTCCAGAGCCGGAATTTCCATACACATTCTTTTTTATTTTTAGCTTTAGTTTGATATTGAATATTACTCAAGCTTGATGATAACTGATTTTCGTTTGTTAACAAATATTGCTTTTATATTTAAAAATTGAGAAAACGGTTCAATAAATTGGATTTTGCTACTTTTCCAATTAAAATATTCAAATAATTTCGGAATTTTACATTCTTTTTTTCATTTTAGATTGATCAAATGATATAAATAAAGTGTCAAAATGGCAATGGCAATGCGAAAACGAAGCGGATCTGGATCGAAACGCCAACACAAAGGAAAGTTGGTCCCAATTTATGAAAGTTTCTTTAAAGGGGAAGATTTGACATCCGCTCATCCCAATTTTTGGAATGAATTATTTCTCATCAAGCCGATGGTAAGTGCTTTGATTCTATTAATTATGTATTAATATTTAATCAATAGGGTGGTCCGAAAATGATTTGAATATTCCATATCGCCCGAAAATTTGTTGGAATTCATAAAAAATGCGCATTTTTTAATTTACATTTAGAGATTCCGCAAGTCCCATACAATTCAACACGTATTTCCCTAAAGAAAAAATAGACGTTTTTGTAAATTTTATGCAGAATCGTCAATATTATGTGAATCGAGCTGAAATTCAAAATTTCTTTTTTTGATAAAAATTCAAAAAGTGAGCGTATTTTCAAAAATGTTGAGACCACTTTTTTTGAAATTCAAAACTTCTATGTACTTCTATGTACTCAGTAAGACGAACAATTTATCCGATTGACTTTCTTTGATTAAAAAAAAAAAAACCGGAGTTATAGCATTTACAAAATTCCAAAAAACAAACGAAAATGAACATTTTAAGCCAAAAAACGCACGATATGAAAAAATGTCACCGAAAGAAAAACGTTGCATTTTGAACACCCTACAAGATTATCATAACAACTTTTCGATTTTTCTAGAAAAATCGAAAAATCAAATTTTGACCGCACAAAAAATATGAAAAATTAAAAATTCCATTTGCAGTCAAACTATACAAGATACGGAAAAAGATAAACTGACAAAAATTGTGTATTCAAAAAAGATCTACAAAATTGTTACAGATCACTTTTTGATAGGACCCGTAGTTTTTGTTTTAATCGTAAAAAATTTCATTAAAAATAAAAATAATTTTTTTTTTTGGAAAACGGCACGATGTACGAAAAAAAAAATTAATGAACAAAAGTTGTTCACCCAAAAAGGATCTAAAAATTTTTTATCGATAATTTCTAGAGAGACCGTGTAGATTTTCTTTAAATCGTAAAATAAAACAGATTAAAAATAAAAAAATTAAACTTTTGGAAAAACGCACTAAGAAACGAAAAAAATGAGAAGACAATAGTTATTCACCCAAAAAGGATCTACAAATTTTTTATAAACTCTTTTTATAAAATTACATTAAAAAAAAACCTTTTTTGGAAAAAGGACACAAGCTACAATAACATTTTAATGAACGAAATTTTTCGCCTAAATTACATCTACAAATTTTTTCAAACCCACTTTAAGCTAGGATGTGTATTTTTAGTTCAAATTGTAAAAAAAATAACATTGAAAATAAACAAATTAAGTTTTTTTTTGAAAATTCACATTTTTGGGTTGAAAATTTAACTGTTTTGTAGAAAATTCGTCTTTTCAGTTAAAAAAATTAACGGTTTTTTTTAATTCGTCTTTCTGTGTGGAAATTTCTATTATTTTGGTGTAAAATTCAACAACTTGGTTGACATTTTTTTCTGTCTTGAATGAAAAATCCTTATTCGTTGAAAATTCATCTATTTTGATAGAAATGCTATAGTTTTTGGTTAAAAGTGCAATTGTTTGGTTAAAAATTAATCTTTTCTAGTTGAGGATTCAACTATTTAGTTAAAAATTCGTTTTTCTCAGTTGAATTCAACTGTTTTTGAATAATAATTTAATTTTTTATTTGAAATATCAACTATTATATTTTTCGTTGAGTTGTTGTTTTTTGATTGAAAATTTGACTACTTGGTTGAAACTTGAACGTCTTTCTTAAAAATTCACATTTCGTTGTTAAAGATTCATAATTTCAGTTGAAAATTCATCTTCTCGTTTGAAAATTCAATTATTTTGTTAACAATTCAACTATTTCGTCAAAAAATCATCTTTTTTGGTCGAAAATCAAACTTCTGTTCCTGAAAATTCATCTTTTTCGATACAAAATTCATCCTTTGGGATTGAAAATTCAACTTCTAAAAAAATCGTCTTCTTGGCGTCTTCAGAATTCAAATATTTGGTTGAAAATGCAATTCTTTTTGGCTAAAGTTTAATCTTTTTTGTTTAAGAATTCAACCAGTTGGTTAAAAATTAATCTTTGTAGGTTAAAAATTTAACTATGTGTTGAAAAATTTAACTTTTGGTGAAAATTTTATTCTTTCGTTGAAAACTCAACTATTTTATGATTGAGTCATATTTTTTTCGAAAATTCAACTGTTTTGTAGAAAATGTATCCTTTTTTGGTAGAAAACGTCTTGGTTGAAAATGCAACTGTCTTCAAAAAAATTCGTCTCTTTGGCTTCAAGATTGAACTATTTGTTTAAAAATGCAACTATTTGTAGTTGAAGTTCAATTTTTTTGTTGAAAATTAGACAATTTGGTTGGAAATTCATTATTGTAAGTTGGAAATTCAACTCTTTGGTTAAAAATTCAATTATTTTCTTGAGAATTGGACTCTTTGGCAACTATTTGGTTGTAAATGCAACTGTTTGATTGAAAAAAAATTTAATTTTGTGTGATGATCTCTGATGAAGAGGGGGAGGGGTGGACAAATTTTTCAAAATATCGTGACGTAGTTTTTGAACGGTCCCATGTACTACATATATTCTATAATCTATATTTTATTACTTGTATATTTTGTAGGTTTCACATATCGAAAATGAGATTTTGCACATGACGGCAGAGCAGTTGAATGCGAGTAGAGAGAATTTGAATTCTTTAGTCTGTCACTGTGTGGATACTTTAGTGGACGAACATCCCTTTAGAGTTGTCTATGCTCTTCAAACGTTAGCAGCAGTCATTCAGTCTATGTACAAAAAAGCTAGTCAAAGTGAATTCGGCTTCAATTTGATAGATATTCTAGTTGGATTTGATTCAGCCGAACAAAGAATGACAACGCTGATGCAGCATTGCAATAATTTTCTCACTGGTAATTTCCATTTCCAAATTTCCTCCTCTCACTAAATTTGAACCAAAATGATCTATTTTAAATGTTTTGTTTTTTTTTAATTTCAGGCGAATATCCGGATAGTTTGAAGGCACTCTGCTTAAAACTTTTGTTAATTATTGTTACTGGAATGGACAATGTGAGCCAAAATACTCTTTTGGAATATGTCATGCTCAATAGTGTCTTTGAATCTCTTATTCAAGTGAGTATTTTTGAGTATATTTAATCCAGAGTAGAGTAATTTTTTCACGAAAAAAGAGATTAAACATTTATTTTCACATTAGGAAAAGAAGAAACAATCCTTTAATACGAAATTATATTCTTCTTAAATAATGTTAAATGATTTTTTAATGATTTCTTCATCAAAGAATTAATTTTTTTGAATTGGATATACTTAGGTTGTTGAAATTTTATGCACGGCTATATAAAATAATTTCAAATCTGTAAAATCCTTCGAAATTTTGGTATGTCCTTCAAATCCCTTAAAATTGCTGAAATCCGTAAAAAAAACCTTGAATTAAAATTTATTCTATTCCTCAAAGTTTTCTAGAAATGCAGTAAAAGCCTTTTAAATCGTAAAAAGCCATAAAATTAGTAGAAATCATTTGAAATTCATTGGACATAATTAAAATTATTCATTAAATTTTTATTCGAAACCCGCTAAATCTAAAAAGTATGCGCGAAAAGCGTGCGTTGACGTCCCTAAATTTCCATTTTGTAATAAAAAAAACAAAGTATTTTATAAATCCATGACAAACAATTTTCCAATATTAAGACTTCTACAATTTTTGAAACGAAACCTCTTGAAATTTCTTGGAATCATTTCAGATAACGCAAAATCTTTGAAATCCTTTGCAACTTTGTATGTCCTTCATATCTTTTGAAATTGTGGAAATCCTTAAAAATCCCTTGAATTAAAATTTATTTTATTCCTCAAAGTTTTCTAGAAATGCAGTAAAATCCTTTTAAATCGTAAAAAGCCATTAAAATTAGTAGAAATCATTTGAAATTCCTTGGATATAATTAAAATTAAAATTATTCATTAAATTTATATTTAAAAATCGCAAAAACGAAAAAGCATGCGCGCAAAGCTCGCGTTCACGTCCCTGAATTTTTATTTTTCAATAATAAAAACATAAAGTATTTAAAAATCCATGCCAACAAAATATTTAATATTAGGATTTTTTAAATTTTTGAAACGAAATCTCTTGAAGCTCTTTGGAATCTTTTAAAATAACTTAAAATCTTTGAAATCCTTTTAAATTTTTGTATGTTCTTCATATTCCTTAAAGTTGTTGAAATCCGTAGAAATCCCTTGAACTAAAATTTATATTATTCCCTGAAGTTCTCTAGAAATTCGTTAAAACCCCTTAAAATATCTTAAAATCTTTGGAAATCGTGAAAATCTATGAAAATATGTAGAAATCATTTGAAATTCCGTGAATATAAGTCAAATTAAATTTCTCTAAAAAAAACAGTTTGAACAAAGAACACACGCGCGCGTTTACGTCCCTGGATTTTTAATTTGTAATATTAAAAACATTAACTTCATAAAAATACGTAATATCTAATTTTCAAATATTATGAGTTTAAAAAATGTTGGAAACAAGTTAAATAATTAAAGAAATAATTAACTATACTCAGAAAAATATGTTTTTACTTTCGTAATCTTAACATTTCCATGGATGCCCAGATATTTCACGTATCTGGAGATTTGAACTGCTTCCATAAATATTGTTAGTCACATATTGTTACATTTTAAATATCAAAATTATTTTAATCTTTAGTTAAAAATTGTTTAAATTTGAAACATGTACATGTACAATTGATAACTCAGAAGTTGTTGAATTTAAAATGTATAGAAATGGTTTAATATTACAAAATCTAAATTGTTTAATTTCAAACGCTTATAATTTGATATTGTCTAACCACTAAAAACAGTAAATGTTTGAATGAAAACTAAAAGACTTGATTATGAACATTTTCAAATTAAACCATGAGGGATAAAAAAATGTTGAGTAAAAAATTGTTTTAATTTTTAAATAGTAAAGTATTAAAAAGACAAAAGGTTTTGGTTTTATTTTGACATCAAAGAAAAGCTCAGAGTATTTAATTTAAGAAAATGTAAGAGAAGTGGGTTTATTTGAATTTTGTTAAATCTTTACGTTAATCAAATATTATATGAAATGTATATTTAAAGAAGGATTTTTAACATTTATTAATAACTGCGTTTAAATTTTCCCAACTGCTAAAAACTGGTTTCTTATAGTTTAAAAAAAAATTTTAATTCTAGAACTTATTAAACTTGTTTTCAATCTAATAATTGTTATAAAATGTCTAACAAAATGACAATCGTTATTCAAATGTAAACTAAAGAATCGTCTATTTGGACAGACACATCGTACTTTATTATAGTTAATTCCAAAAATATTTAATTTGTATAGATTCAATGAATAATTAGTTACACGCTGTAATGTTTTTTTCTTCTTCTAGTTGTTAAGAGATACGTCTGCAAGAAGCCGACACGGAAACGATGCCGTCTTACTTTTGACTCTTTTAGTCAATTACAGAAAACACGAAAGTGCCAATCCCTACATAGTCAAGCTCTCGATTTTAGATGACGAGCTTGCTCTCAATGGTTATGGACAAGTAATTTCGAGTTCCTTGACAGAGTTTTGTCGACAGTTCGCTCAGCAAAGAGCAGGTAATTTAATATAATACATGAGATAACAGGGTATCTACCCTGCCTAGAAAATCTGTAATTGTCAGGGAATTTTTATATACCTGGAAAAATCTAGAAATTTCAGGGAATTTGTATAATTCTTCAATGTGAAAGTAGCCTTCTATTTCTGTATTTAACTATTATCTTGAAAATTCGTTTTTTCTTGGTTTGAGATTAATTTTTTTTAACTGTAAATTTATCTATTATATTTTTGGTTGGAAATTGATCGTTTTTGGTACAAAATTAATTTTCTTGGCTGAAAATTCATCTTTTTGCTTGAAAATTCAACAGTTTGTTTACAATTTGTTCTCTCTTGACAAAAAAATCTTTCTTAGTTGAAAATTCAATTTTGGTTGAAAACTTTTCTGTTCTGGTTGAATTCAACTGGTTTTTATTACAAAATAAAATATTTTTTGTCTGAAATATCAAGTACTTCCTTTTTTGTTCAGAATTGATCTCTGTTTGAACTTGAATTTTTTTAATTAAAAAATGTATAATTCAATTTTTGGTTGAAAAATTATCTTTTTTATTTGAAAGTTCGTCTTTTGTGGTAGAAATTAATCTTTTGGGTCGAAAATGAATCTTTTTGTTAAAAATTCAATTATTTTGGTCAAATATTCATAATTTTAGTTGAAAATTCATCACTTTGTTTAAAAATGTAACTAAATGTAAGAAAATAATTTATATATTTTTGACATCTTGAGTAAAAAGTAAAGTCTCACGTAAGTATGCTGGGCGGGCTTGAAAGCCTCACGAATCCAAACAATAGGAGGGTCTAAAATTTCCAAAACTCATCCTTCTTTAATAAATAGACGTTCCCTAACTACAAGTACATATTTTTGATTGCAGAGGTGCAGGCTTCCTGGTTATCCTCCCTGACGAGTATCGTTGGAAACATCTTTGTGGGCGAAGAGGAAGCGAAAACTCAGCAAGTGCGAGCAAATAACGCTCTTCTTCTCGCTCTGTACGAAGCGACACATCTAAATAGAAATTTCGTAACGACCTTAGCATATACTCAAAGCGATACAAGCGCGCCTCCTTCTCCAAATAATACTTTAGGACCAAATGCAACGGCGCCTGGTGCAAATCCACCGGATGTCATGGCTCAACCTTTTAATTTACTTGCTACATTTCTCCAATATTGGTAATTCAATTCTTAGGGTTCCTACAGGTCAGGGAATTGTGGAAAGTCAGGAAATTTAAAACAGGTCAAGGAAAATCAGCGCGTAAGGCGTTTTTCTGACATTCAAAAATTCAAAAATTTATTATTTCGTTCACAAATTTATTATTTTATTGAAGATTCGACAATTTTCTTAAAAAGTAATTCTTTTCGGTTGAAAAGTCTTTTTGGGTGGAAAATTCTATTATTTGGTTCAAAGTTTACTTTTTGTTGAAAACTAAAATGTTTTTGTTGGGGATTCAACTTAATAGTTAAAGATTCATCCTTTTTGGATGAATTCAACAGTTTTTGCTTAAAAATTAAATATTTTTTGGTGAAAATCTGAAGTATTAAACTTTTTGATGAGAATTCATTTTTTTGTCAATTCATCATTTCAATTCAAAAACCTTTTTCCACTTATTGGCTAAAAATTTAACCATTCTTTTGAAAAGTATTTTTTTTTCTGTTGAAAATTAATTTTTTTAACTGAAAATTTACCTTCTTTTATTGGAAATTTAAATATTTGGTATTTGGTAAATTCGTCTTTTGCAATACAATATTAATCAACTTGGTAAAAAATTTATCTTTTTGGTTCAGAAATAATTTCTTCCATTTCATCCATTTTTTTTTTAAATTGATCTTTTTTAGTTGAAAATGTATGTATTTGGTCGAAAAATCACCTTTTTTTGGTAAGAAACTAATCTTTTTGGTTAAAAATTCAACTTTTTTGTAAGAAACTAATTTTTTTGGTTTTAAAATTCAGCAATTTTGTTGGAAATCAACTTTTTTGTCAGAATTCATATTTTCAGGTTGAAAAGTCAACTGTTTTATAGAAAAATTCGTCTTTTTTATTTGAAAGTTCTACATATTGTATGGTATTTTTTTTCCTTATCGACTGAAAAATTTTTCTTGGCTGCAAATTTTATTGTTTTGTTGCAAATTTATCTTTTTGGTTTAAAAATTAAACTTTTTCTGTTGAGGATTCATATATATTTTGAAAATTCGTTTTTTTTTTGGTTTTAATTCAACTGTTTTTGATTGAAAATTTAAACCTATATTTTGGTGGAAATATCAGTCAACTTTTTGTTGAGAATTCTTATTTTTCGTTAAAGATTCATCTCTTTGGTTGAAAATTCAACTATTTTCTTCACATTTTTTTCTGAAAGGTAATCTTCTTGGTTGAAAACTCATATTTTTGGTCGAAAATTCTTTTCTTTGGTTAAAACTTTAACTATTTTTTTTTAAATTCATGTATTTTATTATTAATTCGTCTTTTTGATAGAAAATTAATCTTCTTGGTTGAAAATGTTTTTGACTTTAAAATTCAACAACTTTTTTGATTGAAAATTAATTGTTTTTACTGAAAATTGCCTATAATTTGCCAGAATTGCCTAAAACATTTATTTTTTTTGTTAAAAATTCATTTCTTTGGTTAAAAATGTAACTATTTTGTTGAAAAATCATGTTTTTGGTATAAAATTAGTCTTTTTGGTTGAAAATGAAACTTTTTTATAAACAAAAATCGTCTTGTCGACTTGAAAATTCTACATTTTGTATGAAATTTTCTTTCTTCATTGACTAAAAAATTTGTTTTGTTGAAAATTATTTTTTTTTTAAATTAAAAATTAGTCTGGTTCGGTTGAGGATTCAACTAGTTTGTTAAAAATTTAAATATATATTTGGTGAAAATATTAACTATTACACTTTTTGTTGAGAACTCATTTTTTCGATAAAGATTCATTTTTTTAGATGAAAATTGAATATTTTGTTGAAAATTCCTTTTTTTTTCGGTTCAAAATTCCTCTTTTCCTTGATCTTTTTAAGTTGGCAACTTACCGGTTTGGTTTGAAAATTAATCTATTTTGGTTAAGAATTCAAGTAATTTATTAAAAATTCGTAATTTTTCGTTGAATTCAATTATTTTGACAGAAAATCAAAATATTTGTTGGCGAACATATCAGATATTATGATCTTTTTGAGTTGAAAACTCAACTATTTGTTTGGAAATTTATGTATTTTGATAAAAATTCGTCTTTTTAGTGGGAAATTAATCTACGTGGTTGAAAATTCATCTCTTAAAAATAAATTCGGAATTTTTTTTTTGCATCAGCATTATTGATTTCCTATATAGATTCAGGCGGAAATATCAACTATTATACTTTTTGTTGAGGAAAAAGTAAGTGAATTTTGAAATTAGGATTTTGTTATAACCCTGATTCTCAATTCAAGTTTGCTCTATAGTTTGACAAATACTTAAACGGAACTTTTTTTTCAGTTCAATAGTTATGCAAGCAATCAGAACAGAAGCCATAACGAATAATGTGAAGCTCTGCTTTTTAATATTGAGCTGCATTGCCGAGGATCAATACGCAAATAGTTTAATGCATGATGCCAATCTATCTTTCAAAGTGCAATTGCACAGAGTACCGATGCATCACAGAAAAATTCAAGATAAAGCAGCACCCACACAACCACTGGCAGCCACACTTTTGGGTACTTATTAAAAATTCTCATTTTTTAAATAAAAAAAGAGTATTAAAATGTTAAAAATATTTATTTGAACCCAATATCGTTTTTTTTTTCATTTTTAGATCTGCTTGTCGAGTTCATTACATCACACATGATGAAGAAATTCCCTCTGGAGCTGTATCATCACTGTATCGGTGTTTTGCAGAGACTGCTGTGTTATCAAAAAAGGTGTCGAGTCAGGCTTGGATATCAGTGGAAGGATCTGTGGACCGCTTTGATCAATCTTTTGAAGTTTCTCACGACGCATGAAAATCACTTGGTCAAGAAAATGAATATTTTCCCCCTTGCAATTCAAGTAAGTAGCAGAGACAAAAATTACTATGAAATTCTTGGCAATTAGAAAAGAATCAAGAATCTACCGATCAAATTTGGACAACGATTTGGAAAAATTAAAAAAAATTAAAAAGTGTAAAGAAAAAGAAGGCAACTTCCAAATTCCCTTCCTGGGGATTTGAGAAACCTGAAAATCAGGGGAAAGTGAGGGACTTTCGTTGGTCAGGGAACGTCAGAGAAAAGTTAGGGATGTTGAAAAAAAATTGTGAAAGTTAGGGAATTTCTGAATGAAGGAGTTTCAGTAACTGTCAAGAATAATCAAGACTGCTACACAGTCACTTTTAGTAACTTTTTTTGTCTCAAATTTCTTTTTAAAGATAAAATCACTGTTCTTCCTTTTTTAAATAGAAAGATCACTTTAGTTACTTCTTATTCAATAAATTAATCCATGGGCTTACCCATGAATTCAGGTATTTTTGAATTTTTAAAAAATCTTGTCAGGTTATTTTGAAAGATTTAAGAAAATTTTAATTGATTTGGAAGGATTTCAATAAATTTGAAAGATTTTAGGGAATTATTAAAAATTCCAAAGAATTTTCAGGAGCTTTAAAAAATGTTTCAAAGAATCTCAAAAGATTTGAAATATTTTAGGGCACTTAGGAAAATTCTACGGACTTTTCAAGAGCTTCAAAATATTTCAAGGGATTTCAAAAGATTTTAGAGGATTTGAAATATTTTAGGATATTTAACAATATTTTAAGGAATTTTCAATTAATTGCAGTAATTTAATGAGATTTTAAATCATTTGAAATATTTTTAGGTATCTTAAAATATGGCAAGAAATTTTTAATAGGTATCAGTCATTTGAAGGTATTCCAAAGGAATGGAAAGAATTTAGGGAATTTTTAAAACTTCCAGAGAATTTTAAAGGGCTTTAAAAAGTGTCAAGTGATTTCAAAAGGTTTGAAATTATGTGAAATATTTTAGGGTATTTACGAAGATTTCAAGGCATTTTCAACAGATTAAAAAAGTGGCAAAGAAATTTTCAATGATTTGAGTGATTTTAAGGCATTTGAAATAACTTTAATGGGGCTTTAAAGAAATTCCTAGAATTTCGGAAGACATTAAGCGATTTTATAGGACATAAAAGGTTTTAGGCTATTTCAAAAGATTCCGAGGGATTTTATAAGATTTCTGAGATAAAGATTTAGAAGATTTTGGAATATTTCAAAAGATTCCAAGAAATTTGCAATTGATTTTAATAATTTGAAGGGATTTGAATGCACTTGAAAGATTTTAGGGCATTTTCAAAAATTGTAAAGAATTTTTAGGAGCTTTAAAAATTGAAAGGGATAGATTTCAAATTTTAATATATTTTTTAATTCCAAGAAATTTTCAATAGCTTTACAAGGCTTCAAAAGATTTCGAAGGATTTTAAATATTTTAGACATTTAAAAAAATTCCAGGGAATTTTCAAAAGCTTCAAAAATTTCAAGGGATTTCAGAATATTGAAAAGAATTTAATAGATTTTTAAATATTTCACGGTATTACCAAAGATTTTAGGATATTGGAAAAGATTCCAAGGAATTAGCAGTTAGTTTCAATAATTTGAAGGGATTTGGGTAAATTTGAAAGTTTTTAGGGTGTTTGAAAAGATTCCAAGGAATTTTTTGAAGTGTCCAGAAATTTCAAAAGATTTTTGAGGATTTTAAATATTTTAGAGTATTGTGAAAGATCCCAAGAAATTTTCAAATGGTTTGAGTACTTTAATGGAATTTCAAAGGATTTGAAATATTTTAGGGTATTTTAAAAGATTCCAAAGAATTTTAATGGATTTCAATCATTTTCAAGGTATTCAAAAAGATTTGGAAGATTTTAGGGAATTTTTCAAACTTCCAAGGAATTCTGAAAAGCTTCAAAAAGTTTCAAGGGATTTCTAAAGATTTCACAAATTTTTAATATTTCAATGTACTACCAAAGATTTTAAAGAATTTAAAAAGATTCCAATGAATTTGCAACTGGTTTCAATAATTTGAAGGGTTCAAGTAATTCAATGGAATTTCAAAGGATTTGAAATATTTTAGTGTATTTTAAAAGATAGAATCTTCAATAGCCTTAAAAAGTTTTGAGGAATTTCAAAAGAGTACAAAGGATTTGAAAGATTTTATGGTATTTCAAAAGATCCCAAAGAATTTTCAATTGATTTCAGTAATTTAATGGAATTTCAATTGATTTGAAATCATTTAGGATAATTTAAAAGACCCTAAGAAATTTTCAAGTGATTTAAGTAATATAATGGAATTTCAAAGAATTTGAAATATTTTAGGGTATTTTAAAATATCTCAAGGAATTTTCAATTGATTTCAGTAATTTAACGGAATGCCAAAGGATTTTAAATCTTTTAGGATATTTTAAAGGAGCCCAAGAACTTTTCAATTGATTTGAGTAATTTAATGGAATTTCAAAGGATTTTAAATCTTTTAAGGTATTTTAAAAGCTCCCAAGTTTTTTTTGCATTAATTTCAGTAATTTAATGGAATTTCAAAGGTTTGCAATATTTTAGGGTATTTTATGGGAAGGAATTTTCAAGAGTCTTAACAAGTTTTAAGGAATTTTAAAAGAGTACAAAAGATTGGAAATATTTCAGGGAATTTCAAGAGATTTTAGAAGATTCGAACTAAATAGGTAATTTTTTCAAGTAAATTAGGCTGTGGCAACCCTGAGAATAATAACTTAAAAATTTATAAATTTAAAATGGTTTTATTCCATTTATGGAAGGTTCTATATTAAAAATGTTACAAGATTTGAATTTTGGTCTTCAAATATTAATAGTCAGGATGAATGAGAAATTAGTTACGGAAAAATCAAGATATTTTATAGATGAATTTTTGCGGCCACCCTGCTTCTTTTTTCTTCTCTCGTATTTTTTTTATCGCAATTAAAAAACATTTGCAAACAATTTATCAAACAACAAAAAAAGATGAGAGGAAAAAATAAGGAAGGGAATTTATCGGTTGCCTTTTTTCCTTCCTCTTTTATTTTGATTTTTTTAATTTGAATGAAGACATTCAGGAGTGTATTGTCCAAATTTGTTGGCTAGATTCTCGTTGTTTATTGTAATTTTCAAGAATTTCTTAGTAAAAATTGAATGTTGGAAATTAAAGAGGAGTTTGAATTTTGATTTATTCTGAATTTATTTTCTTAAATTTTAGAGAAAAAAATGAAATCTAGTTTAATGATTTTTTTTCAAAGGTCGTTAATATCTTGAATTTATTCATCACTTACGGAGACACGTTTCTGTCGACTCCCAGTAGTTACGACGAGTTATTTTACGAGATTATTAGGATGAGACTGATCTTCACAAATTTGAATGCTATGGGTAAGAATCGAATTTAATCTTATCTAGATTTAAGGATTAAATTTCTGTTAAAAATTGAATCCTCCAGATTGTCGCTTTGTTTCGATTTTCTTAATCTTCATTTTGCTTTTAGCTCTCAGGTTTTCGACGACTGAGTCCTACGAGTACAAAGAACACGCACTGAAGTTAACAAATTCACTTGTAAATATGAGAGACATAGTAAATCATTTTCCACCAAAGATTTCCGCCTGGTTGGCGAGCGAAAGCCTCTCAACCCCAACGGAACAACAAATTTTAGGAGTTATTATACAAAATTACGACAGCCTTACACTTAAATTACAGGACAATTTAGACCAGTATGAAAGGTATTCGGAGAAACCGAATCACACGGCCTTCTTCGAGGAAATGGTAAGAAATGTTCCATAAATCAGGGTTGCTACAGGTCAGGCAATTTAAAACTGGCCAGGAGTCAGGGAATTTTCGAAAAACTAAAGTTGAAGTTAATTTTACTATTTCGTTGAAAATTCAACAATTTTATTGAAAAGTCATTCTTTTTGGTTGAAATTTCATCTATTTTGGTAGAAATTGCATCTTTTTGCCTTGAACATCACAACTGTTTTGTCGAAAATTAATCTGTTCGGGTTGATCATTCAACTGTTTTTGGATTAAAATTAAAATGTTTTTCGACTAAAATATCAACTATTACGCTCTTCGTTGAGAATTTAGCTTTTTTTTTTATTGAAAAATTCAGCTGACTTAGTTGAAAGTGGAATTACTTCGTTCAAAATTAATTTTTTTGTTTGATGATGCGTCATTTTAGTTGAGTAACCCTTTTTTTTGTTGTTGAAAATTTAACGATGTTTTTGAAGATTCTTACTTTTTGTTTGAAAATTAATCTTATTTTAAGTTGAATTATTAATAATTGTAATATTAATCTTGGTGACTAATACAATTTTCTAAATTGAAAATTCAATCATGTTTGAATTTTCAATCTAGAAAGTTCCTTTAAAAATTCAAATATTTGGTTGAAAATTCATAGATTTCGTTAAAAAATAATATTTTCAGTACAAAATTAATTTTTTTGGCAAAGAATTCATTTCATTAGTTGAAAATTAGTTTGTTTTTTTAAAGTTTATTTTTGGTCTGAAAGTTTAACTATTCCATTTGTTGTCGAAAATTTATATTTTTTGATAGAACTTTAATCTTTTTGGTTGAAAATTAATCTGTTTGGTTGAAAATTTAACTATTTCGATGAAAATTTATTTGGTTGAAAATTAATTTTTTGTTGCTGAAAATTCAACTATTCTAAGTTGAAAATGTATCTATTTTTGGTGCGAATTCAACCACTTTGTTGAAAATTTGCTTTTTTCATAGAAAAGTAATCTTATTAGTTGCAACTTCATCTTTTTGGTTAAAAAATCATTTCTTTGGTTGAAAATTTAACTATTTTCTTGAAAATTCCTTTTTTTTTTTTTGGGCTGAAAATTCATTTTTTTGACGTTTTAACTATTCTATTTTCGTTGTAAATGTATCTTTTTTAGCACAAAATTTAATGTATTTTGTTCAAAATTTATATTTTTTTTGTAGAATTAAACTGTTTTTTATTAATTAGAATGGTTTTTGTTGAAATATGAAATATTAAATTTTCCGTTGAAAATTCTTTTTTGTGGAAAGTTCAATTACTTGGTTGAAAGTTGAACTAATTTGTTAAAAATTCATTTTCTGTTTGTTGAAGATTAATTATTTTAGCTGAAACTTCATCTCTGAAAATTGAACTATTTTATTGAAAAGTCGATTTTTCTGGTTGAAAATTAATTTTGTTGACGATGAAATTAACTAGTCCATTCTTGGTTGAACATTGATATTTTTTGGTTAAAAATTCAAGTTTATGGTTGAAAATTCGTCTTTTTTTATAGAAAATTAATCTTCCTGGTCGAAAATTCATCTTTGGTTGAAAATTCAACAATTTGGTTAAAATTTCATCTAGCTTGTTTCACTCGAAATGTTAGGAAAGTTGATAAGTTATTGACATTTAGTTTTTTTCAGTTCAAAATAAATTTTTTAAACTTAAAATGTAGCTATTTCATTTTCGCTAGAAAATGTATGTTTTTTAGTTGAAAATTAATTTATTTTGTTAAAAACTCGTATTAGATGGGGTTGAAAATTCAACTGTTTTGTTAAAAATTTCATATTTTTGGGTTAAAAACTCAATTATTTTACAGGAAATCCATCTTTTTGCTTGACGATTCAACTAATTTGTTGAAAATTCGTTTTTTAATTCAATTCAACTGTTTTTGATTGAAAATGAAAATATTTTTTTGTTTAAATATCAAATACTACACTTTTCGTTGAAAATTAATTGTTGTAACTGAAAATTTAATTCTTTCATTTTTGGTTCAGAATTTATCTTTTTGAGTTGAAAACTCAACAATTTGGCAAACAAACCATTGTTTGCAGTAACATTATAGATCTCCTAGGTGTAAAGTTATTTTTATACATAAAAAAATTGTAAACTGTCAGGGAAAATGAAAAATTGGTCATGGATAAGTCAGGAAGTGGGGTAATTTCGAAATTGTGATTTTGTAGCAACCCTACCAAATTAGATGTTCCAGGGAGCAATTAATTGAAAGTTTCACTTAATTTGAAACTTGTTTAACAAATAGTCATTTGATTTTTTAAATATTTTCTGCAGGTGACAGGAGTTGTGATTGATACAAGAGGTTCGATTGATCTCAACGGTTTAGACACCCAAGCCATTTTACAAGAGCTTTCAAACATCTCGTAGCACTTCGAGATAAGTTTTCGTCGCCTCATAAAAAAAGAAAAAATCGCGTCAATATAAATATTTTTTACAAGGGATTTCTGATATTATAGCGAGAAATGCTTTCATTCTAGTATTATTAATTACCAATAAGAGTAAACGAATCAATTTTTAAGTACCCCAAATTTTACAAAAGCATCGAATGTTTTCTTCATTTATTGCGATCCGATATTGAATTCATTTTCAATTATCTTGCAAATATTACGTTTGATTTTTGGGATGTTTTGTACGAGTTGAATTGAAATTTTTTATATTTTGCGTCTTTTATTGTGTTATTTAGAAACCTAAATAGTTAATCGAATCCGGAAGAATGTTAATTATTTTTATCATTACTTGAGAAGTATTTGTATACGTACAGGATAATAATGGATCAGTTGTATGATAAATTATTATTCTCTTTGGAAAATTGTCAATAAATCACGATGTTACCAAAGAATTCATTATGGGTTTTTATTTTATTTCTAAATCCTGGACCCAAGTTGATTATTTTTTAAATTACTAAATATAAAAAAATCCTAGGTCTTTAATCTATCTGAGAAAAATATGAGGCCTTATGGTCAATACAAATATTTTATTTAGTATTAAAATAACAATCATTATATTTATTAAAGAGTATCTTTGGCAACTGAATAAAAAAATAGAATTGAAAATTATAAACTTTCTTAACTTTACAAAAAAGTTGAAATAAGGATATCCATATAAACAAAATAGTTAATTTGGTCCCCATACTTTCTTTCTCCTCCAGCTGGATTTTAAACGCAAACCTTTTTCAGGTTTTGTTTAGAACGTAAAGCATTTCCAACTTTGGATTGGTTTTTCTTCTCCAGCTGATTGCTAATAAAATCGCCTACTTGGACCATTTTGTTCAAGTTGACACCAGTTTGAAGGCCTTGTTCGTGCAGGAAATATAGTAAATCTTCAGTAGCAACATTTCCAGTTGCACCCGCAGCATATGGACAACCTCCTAGTCCAGAAACTGAAGAATCGAAGATTCTTATTCCCTCATCAAGTCCTGTGTAAGTATTTCCTATCGCCTGGCCATAAGTATCGTGGAAATGAAGAGCAAATTTACTCAAATCATCAACTTCCCTTATTTCGCTGAGAAGAGATTTTACTTTCTTTGGAGTTCCAACACCAATTGTGTCGCCCAGAGAAACTTCGTAGCAACCGAGTTCTAACAAAGCAAAAGCTAAATTTGCTACAACTGAAGGTTTCATCGATCCTTCGTAGGGACAAGCAATGATACAAGATATGTATCCCCTAACTTTCAGGTCACTCTTTTTAGCAAGGTTGATGATTTCCTTCATCCTTTCCATATTTTCACTCAGGGTGCAGTTTGTATTTTTTTTAGAAAAGGTTTCAGATGGAGAACCGAAGATTGCTATTTCCTTCGCGCCTACTTCTATAGCTTTTTCCAAACCTTTTGTATTGGGGATGAGAACGGGATAATTAACACCTTTGACTTTTTTGATTTGTTTGAATACTTCTGCGCTATCGGACATTTGAGGAACCCACTTGGGAGATACGAAGCTTGTTGCTTCGATGACTTGAAGTCCTGTTTCTGAGAGTCTGTTGATGAAATCTACTTTTACGGATGTGGGAATTATTTTTTTTTCGTTTTGTAATCCATCTCGGGGTCCAACTTCGACTACCTTTATGAAATCGCTGTAGTTTCTTGAGTTTGGAAGGTTGCGGATAAAACGTCTGGCTACGAACATTTTTTGGTTCTTGTGGTTTGGATTTAGGAATCTGATATTTTATTTTTCTGGGGTCCTCGCTTGGTCTAGGCCTCTTAATCTGTGAAAGAAAGAAAAGTATGCTACAAAAAGTTAGTATAAAACAGGCCTGAGATTGTCAAAATATCAAAGCGAAATCGGGCATTGAGATCCTTGATAACTTTGGAAATTCTTTGACATCCCATGATTTTTTTTAAATCTCTTGACATTTTTTGGAATCATTTAAAATAACTTAATATCTTTAAAATCCTTTGAACGTTTAAAATTCCTCCCTATTCCTTAAATCGTTAAAATCCGTAGAAATCACTTGAAATAAAATGTATTCCCTAAAATTATCTAGAAATTAGTTAAAGTTCTTCAAAATTCATTAAAATCTTTGGAAATCATAAAATCCATTAAAATAAGTAGAAATTATTTCGAATCCTTTGAATATAAATTAAATTGAACTTATTCAAAATCCTCTAAAAATCCCACGAAATCTTTTAAATTCTTGGAGACGCCAGGAATCCCTTGAAATTTCGTTTATTTTTTTTTTATTTTCCAAAGTTCTCTACAAATTCCTTACAATCATGTTTAAAATATTTTGAAATTCTACAAAATTCTTTGAAATCCCTTAAAGTTCGTACAAAATATATTGAATTTTTTCGGAATTTGTTAAAATAGCTTAAAATTGTTTGAAATCCGATAAATCATTTGAAAAAATTGAAGATCCTATTCAATCCCTGAAACCTTGTTAAATTCTTCGAAACACCTTGAAATCTTTGCAATCTTTCGAAATTCTGTTAAAATAGCTTAAAACCTTTAAAATCGTTTCAAATTTCGTGAATCCGTTGAAATAATTCGAGATCCTATAAAATCCATTATGAAATTCGTTGGAATGTAATTTCAAGGAATTTCTTGCGATTCCAAACATTAAAAGAAATTAAAATCCATAAAATAAGGAGAAAGAATTTGAAATCACTTGAATATAAATAAAATTAAACTCATTCACGAAAATTCTCTAAAAAAATAAAACCGTTCAGATCCCTGGAAATTTTTGAAATCCCCCGAAATCTTGTAGATTCTTAAAGATTCGATAAATCCCTCTAAATCTTGTAAAATTTCTTGAAATACCTTGAAAGACCTTTAAATGTTTGGAATTGATGGAAATTCCTTGAAAATTCATTTATTTCTCAAACTTCTCTAGAAATCCCCAAAAATTAAGCTTAAAATATTTACAAATCCTACAAAATTCTTTGAAATCCCCTGAAATTTGTGTAAACTCTTGAAATTCTTTGAAATTTTGTTAAAATAGCTTAAAATCTTTAAAATCCTGTAAATCGTTTAAAATAATTGGAGATCCTATAAAATCCCTTAAATCTGGTTAGATTCTTTAAAACAACATAAAATCTCTGAAATCTCTTGAAATTCTTTCGGAATTCTGTTAAAATAGATTGAAATGTTTAAAATTGTTTAAAATCAAGCAAATAATATTTGGAAATCCTACAAAAATTCTAAGGTCTTTTACGGAATTTCACAATATTTAAAGGATTTTATAGTACCTCCAATTATTTCAAAGGATTTACGAGTTTTTAAGCTATTTTTACAGAATTACAAAGAATTTTAAGAGATTTCGAAGAATTTTATAGGATTTCGAAATATTTTAAGCTTGATTTTGAGGGATTGCTAGAGAAGTTTGGGAAATAAATGAATTTTCAAGGAATTCTTAGCGATTCTAAACATTTAAACGGATTTTAACGCATTTCAAGAAATTTTACCAGATTCAAAGGATTTTATTGAATCAGCAAGAATTTAAAAGATTTTTAGGGATTTGGATTGTTTCTTTAGAAAATTTTAGTGAAGAAGTTAAATTTACTTTCTATTCAAGGGATTTCAAATGATTTCTTATTTCAATGGATTTTTACGATGATATATTTATATACTTTAAAAGATTTCTAAATCTTTTAGCTCGATTTTAAGGCATTTCCAGAGAAGTTTGGGGAATAACTGAATTTTCAAGGATTTCCTAGCGATTCCAAAGATATCTAAAGTGATTTTATTGTATTTCAAGGAATTTCACAAAATATGAAGGCTTTTATGGGATCTCCAATGATTCTAAAATAGTTTTTCTAAAATAAGTTTTTAGGATTTTAAGCTATTTTAACGGAATTCCAAAGAATTTCAGAAGCTTTCAAAAATTTCAAGGGAATTAAAAAAATGTTGTAGAATTTCCAAAGATTATAAGCTCGATTTTTTAAAGGGATTTCTAGAGAAGTTTGTGAAATAAATGAAATGAAATAAACATTTCAAGGAATTTCATAAGATGTAGAGGATTTTATAGGACCTCCAATTAGTTCAAAAGATTAACGGGATTTTAGAAGATTTTGAGCTATTTTAATAAATTCCAAAGAATTTCTAGACATTTCTACAAACTTCAAGGGATTTCAAAGAATTTTGTAGAATTTTTTAAGGTTTTAAGCTGGATTTTAAGGGTTTTCTAGAAAAGTTTGGGAAATAAATGAAATTGAATACAAATTTCGAGGAATTCCTACCGAATCCAAATATTTAAAGGGATTTCACGGAATTTCAGAAGATTTAAAGGATTTTATAGAACCTCCAATTATTTCAAAAAATTACTAGGATTAATAGGATCTATTCAATTAGCTCTAAGGTTTTACGGGGGTTTAAAAGATTTTAAGCTGCTGGAACAAATTCCAAAGAATTTCAAGATATTTCTACAAACTTCAAGGGATTTCAAAGAATTTTGTAGAATTTCCTAAGATTTTGAGGTGGATTTCAGGGGATCACAAGGAATTTCTAGCGATGCTAAACGTTCAAATGGGTCTTAAGACCTTTCACGGGATTACACAAGATTTAAAGAATTGTAAACAACCTCCAATTATTTAAAAGGATTGACGGGATTTTAAAAGACTTTAAGCTTTTTTAATAAATTCTAAACAATTTTAAGAGATATGTACAAACGTCAAGGGATTTTAAAGAATTTTGTAGGATTTATAAACATTTTAAGCTCGATTTTAAGGGATATTTAGGGAAGTTTTTGAAATGAATTAATTTTATTAAAGAATTTTATAGGACCTCCAATTATTTATTGTTCAAAGAATTTTTTGGAACTTGTTAAAATCTTTAGAATCGTTTAAAATCCCGTAAATTCGTTGAAATCATTGGAGGTCCTATAAAATCCTTTAGAGCTTCTGAAATTCCGTGAAATCCCTTTGAATATTTGGATTCGCTAGAAATTCCTCGAAATTCTTATTTCATTTCATTTATTTCCCAAACTTTTCTAGAAAACCATTAAAATCCAGCTTAAAATCTTATAAAATTCTACATAATTCTTTAAAATCTCTTGAAGTTTGTAGAAATATCTCGAAATTCTTTGGGATTTATTAAAATAGTTTAAAATCTTTTAAAATTCCCTTAATCCTTTGAACTAATTGAAGGTCCTATGATCCTGTAAATCTTGTGAAATTTCTTTGAATACACACATTAAAATCCCCTTAAATGTTTGGGATCGCTAGGAATTCCTTGAAAATTCATTTATTTCCCACACTTTCTAGGGATTCCCTAAAATCTAGCTTATAATCTTTGGAAATTCTACAACATTTTTTCAATTTCCTTGAAATTTTTGAAATCTTCTGAAATTTTGATAGAATAGCTTAGAATCTTTAAAACCCCGTAAATATTTTAGAATCATTGGCGATCCTATACAATTCTTTATATCTTGAGAAATTCCTTGAAATGCATTGAAATACCTTTAGATATGTTTGGAATC
>CAKNXH010002023.1:410581-444382 GCA_932178445.1 Andricus quercusramuli | reverse complement strand
TTGTTAAATTCTTTCAAGCACCAATATCTTTGAAATCTCTTGAAATTCTTTAGAATTCTTTTAAAATAGCTTAAAACCTTTAAAATCTTGTAAATCCTTTGGAATAATTAGAGAACATATAAAATCCCTTAAATCTCATTAAATTGTTGGAAATTCTTTGAAATTTTCTGAAAAATAATTGCAATGACCTATTTTAAAATAGAATAACTAATAAAGTAATTTACAAGTAAATAAATATATTTATTTATTTGCACGAAAAAATAGGTAAAGGTGGTAAACCTGCTGGCTCGAAAATAAAAACAAAAGCATGTATTAGCATTAAAGTTAAACAATTTAAAATAGGTATTTGCATTTTAAAAATTGCACAAACTTCAATTTCTGATTAAAGTACTAGTTTCTAATTATGAGAAATTCTTCCAATAGTGTGATAAATATATTAATATGTAAACAGTATTCTTAATATGTATTATAAAATTTTGCCACTATTTGTCTACAATTTCATTTTCTATAAAAATAAATAGGAGTAAAAATAACATAACCTATATCTCACCTGGTGTTTAGAATCGAAATATTTGATAAAACGAATAACAGTTTTCTGTTTTTGAAACTTATCCAAAGCTGCGAGTGCATTGGTAAAATTATCAGTTTAGTACATGATAAAGATAGTAAAACATTGTCTTTTTTTAAGAATTGCAGGTCATGATGTTTACACTGTCTTGACGTATACGAAGTTTTTGATAACATACACAACCTCAAAAACATTAAAAAAGTTGCCTCGTTTCCATTTTCATTTGAGTATTTAGGAACACTTTCTGATAATATATATAACAAATAAATTACATTGCAATGTAATAAAAATCATTATCTTTATAAAAGTTTTTCATTAAAGCCGATTTTACACTTTCCATTTAAACAAAAATGACTTTCGCGGGTAACTTGTTATTGGTTGATTCGTCTGCTCTAATTTTCTGATTTGTGAACGTATTCTAGTTTCAGCTTTCGACATTAGAGTGCGTGTTATTCCCGAGTTCCTTTCTTTAAAGCCGGAAATCGTTTTCTCGGCCATTTCTATCGTGTCTATCGCGGAGAGAGGGTGTTCGTCTCTGCTAATTGAAGTGTAAGTTGCTCTAAAATTAGACTTTTATCCAAGTTTTCATATTATTTCGGTTTAATTCTTTTTACTTTAATCATTTTGTGCATAAAATTTAATAGTGTACGTGTTTCCACTTGGATACTTTTAGGAACAGATTTTCTAACCTAGAAGTTCTGCGTGGCCACGTGTGGATTAGCATTTGTAGACTTTAAAAGTTATAATTAACATTTTTATAAACATTTATGACAAATATTGATTAATTAGAGTAATAGTGGAAGGTGATTTCTTAATTTTAATTTGAATATTTCTTCATCACATGTTTCAATCACGAAAAGAAAACGTGGCTGTGGTACCATATTTTTTTTCGAAATATCAATTTGTACAAATGTATTCAGTGAAGAACAAATACAGTTTGTTGGAAAGAATTTCATTCAATTTTATTGACGAAAAAGAATTTCATTATTAAAGAAGTTTGCAAACCGCATTAAAGTTTCTCATTATTTGTGAGAAAATTTTAGAATGGTGATGAAGAATTTGGAAAACAATTAAATTTATTTAGTTTTTAAGCCTTATTTGTCTGGGCAAGGAATATCTACAATTCAGTAGATTGTTTCTAATCATTGAGGCGATATTAAATTCCTGTCTTAATCATCAATCGAAGAATATTCTTCGTTTGAATTCATAACAGGAGACAATTTTTTAAATTTGAAAAACTAAAATTTTATTTTAACCCAGTGTAAAAAAATAATTTGAATACATCCTATGATTTTTTGAACAGGTGACGAACTATCAAAATGGTTAACGGTAGAATTCCGTCGGTCTTTTCCAAGACATATGTAACTCCAAGAAGACCTTATGAGAAGGCTCGTCTTGACCAGGAGTTACGTATTATCGGAGAATATGGTCTTCGTAACAAACGCGAAGTATGGAGAGTCAAATATACTTTGGCAAAAATCCGTAAAGCTGCCCGAGAGTTGCTTACTCTTGAAGAGAAGGACCCAAAACGTCTTTTCGAAGGTGATTATACCACCCTTTTTTAAGTCTTTGGTTTCGATTTCTATAATATATAATCTATAATCCCTTTTTTTTAATTTATCTTTTTCCCTATTCTCGTTTTTTGCCTGAATGCGAGATAATTAATTAGTACCCAATAAGAAAAACAACTCTTTTTGGTTGATATTTTTAAAAATTCAAGTCTACTCATGTTTTTATTTTAAAATTAATCTTTTTTTGTTGAAAATTTAATTATTTCAATGAAAATTCAACTATTTTTTGTTACAAAGTCATCTTTTTGGTACGAAATTCTGTTTTTTGAAAGTAGAACGACTTTGTTAAAAATTCATTTTATTCGTTGAAGTTTTAATTATTTTCTTGAAAATTAAAGTATTTTGTTAAAGAATCATTTTTTTTTTGTTACAAAATTGAACTGTTCTGTTGAACATTCGTCTTTTCGGATAGAAAAGTTATCAGTTTGGATTGAAAATTCATCGTTTTTGGTTGAAATATCAACTATTATATTTTTGTTGTTGATAATTCACCTCTTTAACATAAAAATTCAATTACATGGTTAAACTTTGAATTATTGTTTAAAACTTAATTTGAGTAATGATTGAAAATTAATTTTTGTAACTTACATTTTTTGTTGGATGTTGATCGTTTTTAGTTTAAAATTCAATTATCTAATTAAAATTTCATTCCATGCTTGAAAATGCATATTTTCTGGTTGGAAAAATCAATTTTTGAAATAGGAAAAACGTCTTTTTGACTTGAGAAGTCAATTTTTTTTAGTATAAAATTAATTTCAGTTAAAAAATTCATATTTTCGAATTGCATATTCAAAAATTCTGTTAACATTTTGTTTTCTTTCTTAGCTGAAAAATCTTTCTTTGTTGAAAATTCGTCGGTTTTGATAGAAAATTTATATCTTTTGCTAGAAATGTTAACTTTCTTGGTTAAAAACTTAAGTGTTTGTTGAAAAATTTTGATTTTGGTTGAACATTCAACTATTATGTTAAAAATTTAAATATTTTGTTGAAAATTCAACTTGTAATAATTCTGTTTGGTTTGAAAATTTAACTATGTTAAAAAGTTCAACATTTTTTCGTTCAAGTTCAATCTTTTTTGTGTTGAAAATTCATCTTCACTGGTTTGAAAGTAAACTGTGCTTTAAAGCATTCGACTTTTAGTTGAAAACTTAACTGTCGTTAAAAATTAATCTCTTTTGGTAGAAAATTAATTTTTGTTTGAAAATTCAACTATTTGGTTAAAAATACAAATAATCGGTCAAAACTTTAAACCATATTATTGAAAATTCAGCTCTTGCTTGAAAATTTAATTAATTGGTTGTGCATACAACTGTTTGGGCTGAAATTATTATTTTTTATTAAATTCATCTTTCTTGGTTAAGAAGTAAATAAAGCATTCGACTTTTAGCTTGAAAATTTATTTCTTTTAGTAGAAAATTATTTTTTTTGTTTGAAAATGTAACTATTCTGTTGAAAATTCGTCTTCATTGCTTGACAATTCAAATGGTACCTATACATTAATTCGATTTCAAAGAATTAATTTCGCGATTTTCGTAAAACATCACCCTATTGCTCCTATTTTGAAAGAGTTTTGGGCTGTGACACCTGGAAATCTAATTTGATCCTGGTCCTTTCTAAATGATGATAAACTTTTTATATATTCTGACACCTCTTGTCTGAATATCATTGATAGAAAAAACAAATCTGACAAATTAAAGAAAATCCCTGCAATTTTTCATATCTAGTTCCCCAATGTTAATGACTTAACTTTCTTTCAGGAAACGCGCTTTTGCGTCGTTTGGTGAGAATTGGAGTCTTGGACGAAACTCGCATGAAGCTCGATTACGTTCTCGGTCTGAAAATCGAAGATTTCTTGGAGAGACGTCTGCAAACTCAAGTGTTCAAACTTGGATTAGCCAAATCCATCCATCATGCACGAGTTTTGATCCGTCAAAGACACATCCGGTTCGTAATTCTTGAAACTTGATAACCGTCAAGCCTTGTTGTCTGGGCAAGGAATATCTACAACTCAGTAGATTGTTTCTAATCATCAAGGCGATAGTAAATTCCTGTGTTAATCATCACTCGAAGAATATTCTTCGTTTGACTTCATATCAGGAGACATTTTTTTAATTTATCTTGTAGGATATAGAGAATAAGTTCCGTTTTCCATTTTGTCGAATTGAACGAATTTCCTCTGAAAATTTAGAAACTGCTCGCATCGGGATGATGCATTTGGTTGACCGTTCAGCGTTTCTTCGCAGAGGAATACGAATGAATCGCTGATGAGACGTGAAAGCTGAACAATTTGTTCCTGATCAGTCTCGATATTGTTTTTCAAAAAGACCACTTAAACGTCAATTTGGCGTTTAACGTCTAACTTGTGGGTGGATTTTGATAGCCCCCTTAATATCGGTACAGTGCTTTTGGAAATTCTAGTATTGCGTTGGAGTTGTATTTTTTGGATTGTTAAATTAAAATTATCGATCTGCAATGGTTTTCAAGTAGAAAGCAGAATTATTACAATTTTCAAGACATTTCCTTTTTTTTTAAATTTAAGACTTCAAAATTTCTAGCGTATGGCACATTTTTCATGATAATTTAGAAAAATAGTTTAATTATTATAAGGTTAAAATAGAATGTGTCCAAAGTCGTGTAAAATTTGATTTATCATCTTTGCAATTATTACTGTTAAGTAGAAGATCAAAACAAATACAAGTATACTGACTTCTTTACATTGTATTAAAAAGGTGAACTAAGAAATTGGAATTAGACTTTTTTTCAGGGATGAGGTTTTGATTTGTTATTTTAATTATTTTTTTCAGAGTTCGTAAACAGGTGGTGAACATTCCCTCGTTCATTGTGCGACTGGATTCGCAGAAACACATTGACTTCTCCCTGAAGTCGCCGTTCGGTGGCGGTCGCCCTGGACGTGTAAAGAGGAAGAACATGCGCAAGGGAACTGGTGGCGCAGCTGCTGAAGAAGAAGAAGATTAAACAGTTTGAGAATTCCTTAATTTTAAGGAATTTTTACAATAAACTAAAAAGACCTTCAAAAGTTTGTCTTTCTCTCAACACATATCCTCTGTTCCAATTCACAACTCACGAGCAGTCATTTTTTGTTTTTACCAATTGAGCGTTTTGGTGCCATAACGACCTACTTGTATTTTCCGAAAATCAGGTTTTTTTTCCAAAATTCGATCAATTTTTCTAAGATGAAAGGCCAATGTTCGAAAAGTAAAGTATGGTGTTATTAGCAAAATTAATAGTTTAACTGGTATTCATCTAGAATTGTCAGATAATTTTTATGTACTTTGAAAAGTCTGGAAATGTCAGGGAATTTTTTCGAGAGCTTCCATAAATTTATCTATTTGGTTGAAAATTAGTGGTTTTTGCTTGAAAATTCAAGAGTTTGGTTGCAATTTTTTTATCAAAAATGTTAAATCTTGCCCTTTTTTTTTGAGAAAGTCGTCCTATTTTTCCTTTTTTGAGCTCCTTTTGCGCTGTGATCCCTGCTTTTTGATATGACGCGTAGTTTTTGTTTCATTTGTAAAAAACAATCTTAAAAAAGAAAAATATAATTTTTGGATAAACGACAAGCTATGAAAAAAGAGTAGTAAACAAAAATTGTGCACCTAAAACACTATGATTTTTTTTATAAATCACTTTTTGATAGGGCGCGTAGTATTTGGTTTTAATCGTCAAAAATTAAAATGTAAAATTGATGAAAAAACGACAAAATGTACTAAAAAAATTGATAGAAAAAAGTTGTTTACGTAAAAAGGGATACTTTGTTATAATTTATTACATTCTTATCATTTATGATTGAGATAGTATTGGAAATCGAGCGCGAGTGTCACGATGAGATTAATTACGTTTGTTTTTGAAGTCATTTTTTTTTTTACTAAAAATTGAACTAATCCAGTTCAATATTCCATTATTTTAGTTGAAAATTCATCTGTAGATTAAAATTCATTTTTGAAATTGAAGACTTACCTATTCATTTTTTGCTTAAAAATTTATCTTTTGTGCTTGAAATTTATGTATTTTGTTAAAAAGTCATCTTTTTTTATATAAAATTAAACTTTTTGGTTGAAAATTAAACTATTCCAGTTGAATATTCACCAGTTTAGTTGAAAATTCGTCACTTGTTTAAAATTTAATTATTTTGTTGAATATTGAACTATTTTCTTAGATGTCCATTTTTTTTTAGTTGAAAATTCATTTTTTTCTTGAAAATTCGTCTTTTGTGGTAGAAATTAATCTTTCTCTAAAAGTAATCTTTTCGGTTAAAAATTCGATTATTTACTTCAAAGTTAATTTTTTAGCTGTAAATTAACTTATTCAATTTTGAGTTGAAATCCTATATTTTTAGTTTAAAATCCATGTGTTTTGTTAAAAATTCGTCTTTTTGGAAGGAATTTAATCTTCTTTATCTAAAATTTATTTTGCGGTTGAAAATTAAGCCATTTCAATTGAAGATTTGTCATTTTAGTTGAAAAATTCTTCTTTCTGGTTAAAAATTGAATAGTTGGCTGGAAGTTAAACTTGTTTGTTAAGAAAAGTAATTTTTCAACTCAGAATATATTTAACTATTCCAGTTGAAAATGTAACTATTATGTATATATTATGTTGAAAATTCATCTTTTTTTGATAGAAAATTAATCCTCTTGGTTGGAAATTCAACTATTCCAGTTGAAGATTCATAATTTTAGATGAAAATTCCCGTTTTCGGCTGAAAAATCAACTTGAAATTTCGTCTTTTTGGTAAATATTCTTTGTCTGAAATTCATCTTTTCGGTTGAAAATTCATCTTTTTTTGATAGAAAATTAATCCTCTTGGTTGAAAATTCAAGTATTCCAGTTGAAGATTCATAATTTTAGTTTGAAAATTCGTGTTTTTGGCTGAAAAATCAACTTGAAATTTCGTCTTTTTTGGTAAATATTCCTTGTCTAAAATTAATTTTTTCGGTTAGAAATTCATCTTTTTGATTGAAAATTCAATTACGTGGTTTGAAGGTAAGCTTTTTAGTTAAAAATCATTTGGTTGAAGATTCATAATTTTAATTGAAAATTCATCTCTTTGTTTGAAAATTTAATAATTTTGTTGAAAATCCATTTTGTTACTTGAGAATTAAACTATTCTATTTGAAACTGAAACTATTATGTTGAAAATTCGTGCTTTTAACATCATCTCTTTAGATGAAAATTTAACAGTTCCAGAATTTCCAGTTGAAGATTCATTTCAGTTGAAAATTAATTTTTATGTGAAAATTAATTTTTTAATTAATTTTTTGATCTTTTTTTTGGTTGAAAATTCAACTAATATTAAGTTCAAAAAAATGCGAAAATTATACCTGGATAAATCTTGTACCTGGAATTGTTAGGGATTTTTTTCTAGGATTTGAGTTATTTGAGTATTATCTTTTATAAAATTTATTTTCAGAATTTTACGTGTTTCAAATTTTCTAAATGAGTTTTCGTTAGATTTCGGGCTAGTTTTTTTAATCAGAAAGGAAGAGGGGATTCAGTTCTTTTATAACAGAATCAAGAATACAGGGAAGTAGTTTATGTTTAAAACTGCGAAATGCCGAAGAAGACGTGTGGGAAGCAAGGAAAAGGAAATTGTTAGGTTGAATTTCATGGGTTGTAAAATTGGCCATGTTACATTTGCGGGCAGACTTTCTTCTATGTGATACATACTTTCTCCAATGATTGTATTCAGGGATCATAGTCTCCCCTATTCCGTTCCGTTTTTACTTATTCTCGAAAAACTTCCCTTTTTTTTCATTAAAGTATACGATATTTAAAAATATAAGATTTGAGTTGCGCGGGAAATTATTCAACTTTTTCAATTATTTTGTTCACTTGCCACATGCGTAATTCTAAAATCCTTTACTTTCCAAACTTTCTATTTTTGATCTTCATTTTCATTAAAAATTTCCATTAAAAACGTATCAGTTGCAATTAGAAATCAATATTCAAAATTAAGAATTTGAAATTGAAAGCCTTAAATCATAACAATTTCAAAGATATTGATGTGGAACTGCATAATTAAAACTAAAGAATGCAGCTCCTAATCAAAAAAGGATTCAATTAAAAAAATTATCTTAAAAAATAATAATATCGTCTAATTCATATAGTTTTGAAAATTTACAAATTTATTGACTCACTCTTGAATTTAGAGCTTTGCAAAATAATGTGGGTTTCTATTTTTACATTCTCATAGAAATGAAAAGGCATTTTGAGAGCGAAGAAATGAAAATCGTTGCTTTTTAAAAGCCCTACCAGCTTATCATAACAACGTTTCAAATTTCCTTAAAAAATGGAAAATTCAAATTTTGACCCCACAAAACATAATAAAAAAAAATTCCATTTTGCGGTCAAACTATGCAAGATCCGAAAAAAGAAAAAACAAAAATTGTGCACCCAAAAAAGATTTACTTTCTTATAAATCACTTTTTGATGCAGCGCAGTTTTTTTTTAATTCGGCAAAAACTACATAATTATTCTATTCTTTGTTTTTGCATCTTATGTAAAATAGCTTTTTTTCTTCAAATTAATTTTTTTAAGCATTAGGAAAAGGGCAAAAATAATTCACTTAAAACAACAATACCATTCGAAAAATCATGTTTGTTATGGTTTACTTATTATTTGTTCATAAATAAAAAGGCGATGCAAAGTGAAAGATTCTAGAAAAAACCGTCACTTTCTAGCAATTATCTGAGAAAAGATAGTTATAAACAATTTTAAATTTTTCAAACAACTCTTTTGTTAACGTCAATTAATTATTACCTCACTAAGTGAAAAAAGGACAGAAAGGTAAAAATTGCCGAAAACCGCAACTATCAGGCATTGATATAGATGAAGATAGTCATAAACAATAATAATTTGTTCAAACAATTATTTTTGCTGAATCTAATTAATTATTAAGTCACGCCTAATGAAAAATAGACTGACTGTTGAAAATTTCAGAAAAAACCGTAACATTTTCTCAATTAAGCAAAGAGAATATTATTAACAATGATGATAAATTGTTTGAACAATTATTTTGTCAACTTGAATTCATTATTACTTCACTCCAAATGAAAGTTGGACAAAAAGCAAGAAATAAAAAATAAAAGCATCTTTCTGGCATTATTAAAATATAATATTATTAATAATTATGACAAATTTTCTAAACAATTAGTTTTCTTGACTCTATTTAATTACTTAACTTATCTTAATTGAAAATTTGACTGAAAATGATTTTTTTTTTGCAATTTTGTAGTAATTTTCTAAGAGAGTATTATTAAAAATCAACAATCAAATGTTTCAAAAATCACTCTTGTTAATATTGATGAAGTATCACTTTCCTCTAATTGAAAATTGGACAACAAATAGAAAATTTGTGAAAAAACCGCGTCTTTCTAACTCCGTTTCATGAGAAAATTGCTAAAAACAATTATAAATTGTTTAAAAAATTCATGAAAACATATAATTTTTAGTATAACGTAATATTTTATGTAGTAGAAACAATTCACATTAAAAAACCCGCAAACAATCATAATTAGCGACAAAAACTCGCAAAACCCATTTTTTCACTTATGACCCTATAAAACAGACTTATGGTGTTGGTATTTGAAAAGTGATATTTTATTCGTATTCCATGACTAATTATGAAGATAAATGTTGAGTTTCAACTCGATTGAGATAATATTGAGGATTCTGAATAAGATTTACAAAAACTTTTTTTTCTTATGGGAAATACGTGTTAAACTTCATGCGGCTTGCGGCACCCCTAAATATCATTTTAAAAAAATGGATTCGTTTTTGTGTGGATTCGAACAAATTTGGGGGGTGTCCTCATAAAAATTAAAAAAAAAAAAATTCCAATGCATTTTTGGACCAACTTCCTGGACACCCTCCATCGGATACTTTATAAACACAGTTCTCAATATATTTTAATAGGAGTTTATATTTTTATTACTTGGTAAAATTTGATTTCATACATTTATGTATTGGATAAATACATTTTTCAATTCATTTAATTTTGAATTTAATTTTTCTGTCTGATCTAGTAATTTATTAAATTATAAGAAGAATTAATTCAGACGCTAAAAATTAAAGCCTCTTTAGTGATAACGTTATGCTTTGTTATTTGTCATTGTTTGTTCAATGACATACGGCATAGTATGGCATTCTTGGATAGAAATCTATTTTTATTGATTCAACTTTATCTCTACTAAGGCTTCAATGCGAAGAACTTGAAATTATACGTTTTCAATTTTTACACATGGCAATATTTCGACTACTCCATACCATATGGAATCAAGTATGTATATTTGAATCGATTTCTTTATTTAGACTTGGGAATAAAAAAAATAAAAGCAAGCCGTTCTGCAGCACGTAATAAATAGTACATTGTGCGCCAAGGAACTTAAGTCGGTCATTATACGCCGCGTGTGAGTTTGCAATACAAGTCGTAGACGAGTATTGCAAACAATTATTGCATTATATTTATTGTATAATTATTTATTGTATATAATTGATCAATTGTTTAATTATTGTACAGTACAATAATGAGGCCATTATTGTACTGCTCCCACCACTGACCCATAAAGGGCTACTTAAGTTCCTGAAAAGAGGCACGTAGTACGCGCGAATCATGCCTGCGGTGTATAAATAACATTCTTAGCAATATTTACTATTGTTTATTTTGTTACAAAATTAATCTGTCAAAATAGAGTTAATTCCGTATACAAAAGAATAAAAACAATTTTTCTATACAGACTCATCCGAAGTTGAATCCATATTGTATAGAGCAGTTTTATTTTGAAATATTGTCTAATTTTGAAGCCTGCAAGCTTTTAGGAAAGTAAAAATTTTTGAGAACATATATAATATTTTCTATAAACAATAATTATAATATATTATACTCATATTGGAAATGTAGGAAACCCACGTATGTAAAAAAAAAATGTTGGTAAAAAGCTTCATTTTTCCTGAATAGACACAATGGAAAAATATGGATGGAAAATCTGATAAAATCGCTTTATTTACTTTTTGAAGTAAATAAAGTGGAAAAAAAGATTTTTGATCCCAGATCTCAAGATTTTTCATATTTGCTAGATTTATTACTCATAGAACCTTCAGAATTATTGAAGATTATAATATGTGTTGTTTAAAATTTCAGCAATTAAAAATTGGTAACGTCCAAAACTGAACAAGTTTAAAATGAGTTTCCTTAAAAATAAAATAATTCTGAAAAAGTATTAAAAACTGTGCATGGAAAAAATTGTAATGTTGTGAATTGACCGATTTTAATTTAGGAAACTTTCAAATAAATATTTAAAAATTTAAGCTTCTAAAACTGAAAAGTTTTCTATTTAAAGCGTGAAAAATTAGGCCATTTTACAATAAAGTATTTTAAACGGTTTAGTTGAAATCATAAAAAAGAAAACAAAAATGAGTAACAAGGAGATTTTTGTGAGTCGGAAAAAATGTTGTTAGTCGTAAAAAAAACCAAAGAGATTACAAAAATTAATTATAGTAAGGACGAAATGACGACTCTTGGAAAAAAAATTAAATTAAACTTATAAATAGCACGATTTAATTATTGATAGTGGCGTTTTTTGAAAGGAAACATTTTCTTAATTATGAGGAAGATTGTTAATATATAGAAATTGCTGATTTAAGCAATTTTATTTTTTGTCTGTCTTTTTTATATCGTCGTGAATTGTTTTCCGACGGCTTAAGTATAACCCATTTTTGAAAGTAAATTCTTCAATGGCAGAAATCATTGCAAAATCATTCAAAATTATTTGAAAATATAAAATTTATAATAAAAGCATTGTTTCTTATTTTCTATATTTGAAAATAAATGTTCAATCTTTCCCTTATTTCGTGGAAAAATTACCCTATTTCCCCTCTTTTGAGCTCCTTTTTGTGCATTTCTGACGTAAATTTCCTGTTTCCCATAATTTTTTTTCAAATATGCTAATTAACACCACTTTTGACCGTAAATTCTTTTGAAAATTTCATAAATCCCTGCAGATTTTTTGAATCATGTAGAAGATCTTTGAGATTCTCTTGAATTTCATTGATATTGTACATAAAATCGTTGAAATTCCGTGAATTATTTCGAAATTTTACAAGACACCTTCAAACTTTTGAAATCCCTTTAAAATTCTTTCAAATCCTGGGAATCTTTCTGAATTTCTTGAAATTCCTTACAATATTTTTAAATCTTTTAAAATTCATCGAAATCCTTTAAAATCCTTTACATACTGTCGAATCCTTTAAAATTTCATTCAATCAAATCCGTGAATATACTTTCAATCTCTTAAAATTCCTTAAAATCCTTTCGAAGCTTCTTAAATCTTTTGAAATCGCTATAAAATCCTCTGATATCATTCCGAATTCGTGAAATTACTTTGGTATCACCTGAAATTATTTGAAATCTTGTGACTTATTTTCATATCTCTTAAATTACCTGAAAACACTTTTTAAAAATTATGAAAATCCTTCAAAAAATGAAAAAAAATTACAATAAAGTCCCTTTAAAATTATTCATTGAAATCTTTAAAAATAATGGAATTTTTTTGAATACCTTAAAGTCTTAGAAACCCCTCAAAATCCTGTATAACATTAAGAAATCCTTGAAAATTGGTCGAATCGTCTTGAAAAAAATTATATTCGACCTCAAATTGTACTAGATAATTTCTTAAAACTCTTAAAATCTTTTAAAATCATTTGAAAAATTGCAAAGGATTGTAAGAAATTTCTTACAATCCTTTGCAATTTTTCGAAACACCCTAAAACTTTTGTAATCCCTCGAAATCTTTTAAAATTCTTCGAGATCTCATTAAATCCTCAAAAATCTGTAGAAATCCCATTAAATTCCATAAAAAGTTTATAATTCTTTGAAATACTCCGTAGTCCTTTGAAATAACTTAAAATCTCTTGAAATATTTTTTAATACCTTGAAATTTCCTTAACGGTGAAAATAATTGATATATTGGGTGAATAATACAAAATATCACTTGAGAGGGAAGTCTAAAATTTCCAAAATCATCCTTACGAAATTAATGGAGGTTCCCTTTTGAAAATCTTGTTTATGTGCACGTTTGAAACCCCGCCGATTATGAGGCGCCACTGCACATGCGCAATGAGATAGAGAACAGTTAGTCAAGCTCAAGTCTGTTATGAAATTTCCATCTCATTACTGGAACATAATTCACACTAAAGTGCTCAATTGCTGGGTTCAAAAGAAATATTTCAATACTTCGTCTATGTTTTTGTGAATTAAAACAGAAAGATATAAGCTATAAAAGCTATAAAATTTGAAAATGTCAGTCACTTGATCATAGAGTCATTTTCGCGGTTTCGCTCTAACGGCAAGTCGGTGAGTCGAAATTAGTTCCGAGGCGGCTCGTTTTTCGGTTTAAACACTGTGAAAGGTCGTTTTGCGCGAAAATCAGTTTAATTTTGGTAAATACCGAACATTTTCACTCATTTTTTTATAAAATTAATTGATTAGCCTAAAAAAATTGACCATATTGCGAGGAAAAACGTAACGTGTTTCCGCGAATTCGTCATTCTCTCCAGGCATTTGCTTTTATTTTACTAATATACGTTTTGATTGGTTTTGAAATGAGCTTTTCGTTTCATGAGAGCGGTTTTCGGAAAAAGTCTGGTATATTCTGACCAGATTTATAAATGGGATACTATTTTCAATTATGAATTGTCATAACCTCAATTTTTGCGGGAAATTTGTTGCAAATGTCGTTTATTATAACCTTTATATTGGCGGGAATTATTTGATTGTGTTAATTTGGAAAAGTGAGGTTTTACCGGAAAGAATTGGTCGAAATGTGAGTTATTGTCGATAGTGACGTGTTTCGGAGTGTTATGTTTAAACCTTTTCCACGACTTCCTCCCGAGACTGATTAATTCCCTGAAAACTGGTAAGCTTATATTGTCCTGGCGAAATTATCGGATAGGAATTCCTTCTGAACCAATCCGAAATCACCCGAATCATTCCGGAATCTGTATCCGAACCAATCCGAGTTAATTCGAACCAATCCGAAAAAATTCTACATTTCGTTCGATCCAGATCGGTCAAAAATTAATCCGACTCGATCCGATTCAATCCGAATAAATCCGAAACAAATTTTCAATCTGAATGAATCCGAACTCGGATGGAACTAAAACGGTTTTTAATCCGAATGAACCCAATTCAATCCGAACCCAGATTCATTCGGATTTATTCTGATTGAAAATGCAGTGTATATCAATCCGAGTTCGGATTGATTCGGATTTATTTGGATTGAAACTTTTGTTCGAATTGGTTCGTTTTGGAGTTCGGATTGAACCGTATTGAGTCGGATTAATTTTTAAACGCTTGGGGTAAAACAAAATGTAAAAATTTTTTCGGATTGGTTTGAATTGACTCGGATTGGTTCGGATACAGATTTCGGAATGATTCGGATTGGTTGGGAAGGAATTCCTATCCGATACTTTGGCCAGGGTGCTTTTGTGACTTTTTTAGATTTATCAAATTAGTTTTATTAATCATATGATTATTGCTTGAATCTAAAAAATTAGGAAAATATTTTTCGATTAAATCTGTTTTAATTTGTTTTCCAACAATGAAATGCTTCAAGATTAGTGCTGGCAATGAGAGAAGATTACAGATTTGAAATATTTGACAGTTTTTATATTTTTTATGAAATTTCCGCTAATCCCCTACCAGTGGTGTAGACCTAAAAGAAAAAGTGGCCTGGCGGCACATTTTTTTAGCTCCATTAGCAGTTGGGGGGGGGGGGGCCCGCTAAAAACTGAAGTTAGTAACAAGGAAAGGGTTATATGTGGAAATAACTTGACGAACTTAGACTTCATTCAAAACTTAAGCCCAGTAAGAGAATCCAACTACATTTTTTAGCAAAAGTTCATTTTTTTAACTGAAAAGGCCACTATGTTATATTTTTGTTTCAGAATTCATGTCGTTTGGTTAAAAATTCTATTATTTGGTTGAAAATTCAATTATTTTGTTGGAAATGCAACTACGTTGTTAAAAAAGTCATCTTTTTATCAAAGCTTCAACTACTTTGTTAAAAATTAATTTTTTAAGTTAAAGTTGTTGATCTCTTTGCTTGAAAAGTGAACTATTTTCATGGAAAATCGTTTCATGTTTGGTTGAAAATAAACTTTTTTCAACTGACAAGTAAACTATTCCATTTTTGGTTAAAAATTCATCTTTTTCAGTTAAAAATTTAACAATTTGGTTGAAAATTCAGAGTTCAACTTTTTGTTTGAAAATTCATGTATTTTGTTGAAAATTCGTCTTTCTTGCTGGAATTTTAATCTTCTTGGTTGAAAATTTATCCTTTTTGGCTAAAAATGGAATTGTTTGTTTGAAATATTAACTGCTAGATGCTTCGTTGAGAATTCATATTTTTTTTGTTAAAAATTTCATTATTTAACTTAAACTTGAACTGTTTTTTCAAAAAAATAATTTTGTATATTTGAAAAGTCAACTATTTGCTTTTAAATGAATTTTTATGTTCAAAATTCTACTGTTTTGTAGAAAATTAATCTTTTTAGCTTAAAAATTCAACATTTTGGTAGATAGTTGAACTATTTGGTTGAAAATTAAACTTTTTGGTTGAAAAATCATATTTTTGGATTGAAAGTGTAACTTAGACGTTAAAATTGAAAAACAAATTTTTGGAAATTCATGTATTTGATTGAAAAGTCGTATTTTTGGTTAGAAAATTAATCTTGTTTGTGTTGAAAGCTCAACTTTTTGGTTGAGAATTCCACTATCTTCTTGAAAATTCATCTCTATGGATTGAAAAGTATCTTTTTTGTTAAAAAATTCATTTTTTTTCCGATTTCAAGTCCACTGTTTACTAAAACTTTGCTTGCTGAAAATTCAACTATTTTTTTTTAGAAATTGAACTATTTTGTAAAAAATCTAATTATTTCTAAAACATTTAACTATTTCGTTGAAGTCATCATTCTCGTTCAAAAATTCATCTCTCATGGTAGAAAAGTTATCCTTCTTGGTTGAAAATTTATCTTTATTGATTGAAAAGTAACTTTTTTGTTGAAAATTCAACTTTTTTTGAAAAAATTCGTCTTTTTGGCTTGACAATTTTACTATTTGGTTGAATTTTTGAGAAAACACGTCTGTTTTACTGGAAAGTTCATCTATTTTGTTTTTAATGAAATTGTTTGGTTGAAAATTATTAATATTTTTTTTCGAAAATGCGTCTTTTTGTGTTGAAAATTCATCTCTTTGTATAGAAAATCTGTTGTGGTTGAAAATTATACTATTTTTTTGAAAATGCAATATATATTTTGGTTTGAAATTTTAGGAATTTAAAGTGTTTGTTATTGAATTCAATATGTTACCTATATTAATTTTATTTAAAAGACTTCATAAACGTAAAATCCGTCTTTAGCCAACGGCTGCATTACTATCGGGGGAGGGGGGTACAAAAGGCCCAAAATTGGTAACATAGTTTATCGATGGCCCATAATTGAAAAAAGTTTCCTTCTGACAAGAAAGTGGCTTGGCGCCGCCAGGCCTTCAAAAAAAGTACCTTGGCGGCGCCAGGCCCCGCCAGGCCTCGACTACACCACTGTCCCCTACCTTGAATAATGTTTAAAATATAAGCTCACATTAGGTTGGATGGTCCAAAAATTCTACTTTTGATTTTTCTTTCTTCATATCGGTCAATATTACCTCACGCCCCCTTGCTTTTAAAATTAACATGGGGGTTTTAATGGGAAAAGCTTGGTTTTCGAAAAAAATTGGAAAAAAGAAGTACTTGTTATTCACTTTCTGTAAGTTAAACCCGTCAAGTTACTTCTTGAGGTATGTAACCTATTTCATAATTTAGGGCTCATTTTAGGGCTGATTTGTGCCGAACATTGCGGTAAGACGTACTAAAAATGATTTTACAGAAAGTTCACCTTATACAATAATTTAGGGCTCATTTAGGGCTCTGATAATCAAAATTAAAAAATGCTTAAACAATATTTGTTTAAACAATCCTACTAAAAATTAATTAAACAAATTTCTTCTCTTACCCAACGTTAAGGCTCATTCAGGGCTCCCCGAATATGATATTTGAACTTTCAAAAAATTGTTTCAACAATTATTATTCACACAAATTTACCAACAAATTGTTTTTTTTTTCATTTTCCGTGCATAATTTTAGGCCCATTTAAGGCTCCTCAAATATCGTCGACCGAAAGTCGTGCGATTTTTTTTAACCCTTTTTTTCTTATATGTATATCAGGGTGGCTCAAAAACACTTTTTTTTGAGAGGGCAACGATCCCCCCCATTTTTTTCCAAATCCGAAAAAAGAAAAACCCTAATTTTTGTTTTTTCGATTTTAACTGCTGCCGGTTTTGACTTGAAGTTTCCCATGTAAAATGCATGGGGAAAATCACTTTTTTGAGTTTTTGTTATAATTTTAGAGGGTTTGAAAAAATGTGACGGGAAAATATAGAGGCTTGTAGAGAATTGTCCAACGAGGAATTTCATGTATCGGACATGTGTTTCACATCCCTAACACACCCTTACGAGTCCCTGAAAACTACCCTTAAAAGCAGAAATATCAATTCTTCATAAAAACGACCTTTTGAGCACTGTATTCTCATATTTTTTCTACATAAAATCATTTATATTGGTCTAGTGGAGTATTTATCAACATTGCTTAATCAATTTTCAATTATTTGAACAAATGGAATTTGTTTGAATATTTTTTTTTGAAAATTCGTTTTTTCTCCTAAAAATTATTACTATTGGTCTAGTGGAATATTTATTAACAGTAATTTATTGGTTTGAAATTTTTTTTTATTAAAGTTTATTATTATTTCTTCAGTGAAATGTTTACCAACATTTGTTAACTAATTTGCAAAGTTCGAAACAAATTCCATTTGTTTGAATAATTTTCCTCAAACATTTTTTTTTTTTCAGGAATAAGGGTTTTTTGTCTAAAAATTCGTTGAACTGGCAGTTTATTATCTTTAATGACATAAATTTATTAAAAAATATTCTTCAATTTAATAAAAAATAAATTATCATTGATTTTGAACAACATTTAATTTGTTTAAACAATCATTTATTAACGAGAGACGAGGACCATAAACAATTTTTATTGCATTTGGTTAAAGAGTATAGGGTTCTCAGATAGAAAAAAAACAACATTATGTCGCCTAAAATGTGAATGCAAAAATTCATCATTATACAGCCTTGATTATTAGTTGAATATAAATAATAGTTTATTGATCTAACAATTGAAAACCATTTGAAAATAAATGTATGTCACTTAACGATAATAAACTGCCAGTTCAATGAATTTTTGGAAAAAAACATTTTTTAGACAAATGGAATTTGTGTAAATATTTAAAAATTAATTAATCAATGTTGTTAAATGATATACTAGACCATAAATAATGATTTCCATGAAAAATAAAATTGAAAAACAAATTAATAACACAAATCCCAATTGTTTAAATAATTGAAAATTAATGAATTATTGTTAATAAATATTCCACTAGACCAATAGTGATAATTTTTAGGAAGAAAGCGAATTTGCAAAAAAAAAGTATTCAAACAAATTCCATTTGTTTAAATATTTAAAAATGAATACATTATTGGTAATAAATATTCCAGTAGACCAATAGTAATAATTTCTAGGAAAAAACGAATTTAACCTTACGCGGCCTTAACCTAGGGTAAGCAAAAATTCGTTTAATTTAATTTTGATAGGATTGTTTGAACAAAAATTGTGTAAACATCCTTTTTTCAAATTTTGATTATCATATTCCCAGACCCCTAAATGAGCCCCAAATTATTGTATGACGTGAATTTTCCGTAAACGCATTAC
Organism: Andricus quercusramuli; assembly: GCA_932178445.1. Classification (NCBI taxonomy): domain Eukaryota; kingdom Metazoa; phylum Arthropoda; class Insecta; order Hymenoptera; family Cynipidae; genus Andricus; species Andricus quercusramuli. Next base: position 425,374 of record CAKNXH010002023.1, on the reverse strand, counting down.
GCGAATGGAAACGATGGATTTGATGCTTTCCTTCACGTATTTTTTATAACGTTAAGGTGGCACAACACCATAGATAACAAAAAAAAAAAAGGCAAAGGAAAAATCGGACGACTTCCGGTCGACGATATTTCAGGAGCCTTAAATGAGCCTGAAATTATGCAAAAGAAATGAAGTTCAAATATCATAATCGTGGAGCCCTAAATGAGCCTTAACGTTGGGTAAGAAAATAAATTTGTTTAATTCATTTTTAATAGGATTATTTAAACAAATATTGTTTAAACAAATATTGTTTAAACACATATTGTTTAAACAAATATTGTTTGAACATTTTTTTAAAATTTCGATATTCATATTCCCAGAGCGCTAAATGAGCCCTAAATTATTGTATGAGGTGAATTTTCTATAAATTCATTTTTATCACGTTTTACAGCAATGTTCGACTACCTTAACGTTAAGCTAGCGCAAGCACTATTTTTTACAAAAAATAATAGAGCCCTGAATTCGAGAATAGGGGCCCAAATTAGCCCCAAATGAGCCCCAAATTATGAAATATCCCTATATCTCAATAGTGTTGTGTCAGCTTGACATACCTGAAAAGCCCCAAAAATGCAAAATATCAGTTTTATGTAAAATTCATGCTAAAAACGGTATTTATTTGAATTTTTTCTAAGGTAATTATTTACATTCGATAACTCACAAGTCTCCAAGTATTTTTTCACTTATTTTTAATGATTTGAATATTTATTATTCGTTTAAACAATTTCATTGCATGTAAATTGTAAAAAATTATTATTTTTCGTGATAAATTGATTTATTTCATGTTGATGAATTGCAAAGATATTATTTCTTGCTTAACATATTTGGTTAATATTCAAACAATTTTCATTTGTTTAAACAATTTTTACCCTGTTAATAAGTACGCAGTTTTTCTCTGAGGCTAAGGATACAATTAATGAACCTCAAAAGCGATATTTTTTCGTTTAGGATATTTGGCAATCGTTCAAACAATGTTTATTTGTTTAAACAATTTTTTCCTCATCCGTGAAAAGCTATTATTTGCTGAAAAAATGTCGTAGGTAATGAATGTTAAGAGCGATATTTTTTGTAAATGACAGTTTGCAATTATTTAAGCAATTAATATCGCTTGGTCTTTTTCGTATCAAAGGTGAAGAAAATCCTAGTTTCAAAAAATGATTATTGTTCAAGCAATTCTCTTATATAGGGTAAAAGGCGCTAGTTAATGACTATTAATTGTTCAAATAATTGAAAAACTGTCTTCTACAGTAAATATCACTCTCAAAATTCATTAACTGTATTATTAATTCCATAAAATAAAATAAATAAAAAATTATTCAAACAAATGAAAATTGGTACAATAAATGTCAATTGTCTTTGACACAAAACGTCATTTTTAGCATTCATTAACTGCGTTATTGATTCCAGAAAGTATTAACTCTTCAAGATTATTATTTTATTTAAGAAATTTCAAAATGCAATTTTGAACACGTAAACAATTATAATTCAATTTAAAGCGTTTAAGATTGAACATTTTAAAACATGTTAAGTTGATCAATTGTAAATATAAATTAGGTATTTATTTTTGGAATTGAACTATAGTTCGACTATTAACAATTGAATAATAATAAAATTGATTTTATAAGACGATTCTGAATCTGTTCATAATTAAATAATTTATAAATTGTTACGTTAAAAATTGAAATATTCCAATTCGGAAGCCTTAGTAATTAAAGAAATGTGTGCGTCTGATTGAAAGCTCAAGACCTTTTTTCAATTTTCAAAAAAATTTTAATTAATATGTTCATAATTAAATGCTTTTATTCCATTTTAAAATTCTATTGAAATAGTGTTGCATTCTAACATACTCTATATTTTTTAAGCATGCAGTTCGAAAATGTTTAATAAAAAAAATGTTTGCTTCAATATTTAACAATATTTGACTGTTTATTTAAAATAATAAATTAAAAATCTTATATTCAAAAATAAACTAAATAAAATTGAATGGTTTAAAATCAAATAAACCTTGAATCGTTCGATTGTCAGGGTGCTGAATGTAAACTTAAAAATGTTCATTGTTTCATTTTTAAAAAATTTTAATTTGTAAATTACACATATTTCAATTTATATTTCTCAAGAAACAACTTATAATCGCTATATTGTATTGTTTTTAAGATACATAACATTGTTTGAAAATGATATAAATTTGAACACTTAAAAATTTCTTAATTGATTGTTCAAACTATTTTAGTTTTTTAAACGCAATCTCTTCCAGGTCTGCTTAGTCAACTTTTGTTGATAAAATACTGATGCGAACCGATATGAGTTCTCTGAAAGAACACATTGTGTCGCACTTATGTTACGCATCTACATTTATAATTAGGCTAATTATGTTTTATGAACAAGAAGAATAAAAATTGAAATTTCATTATGGAAAATTCATTATTATGACACTTATCATTATTATTACATATCTAGGTACTCAAAAATTATAAGAAAAATATTGAAAATTGTTTCTTTTTTTAAATTAGACACAGCATATTTTCCTCCTGTTTATAAATGATTTACAATTGTTCAACAATTATTATTATTCAAGAGAGAGAGAGGGGGGGGGGGGCTCCTTTCGGTGGGTGGAGAGAAGCAAGCCTCCAGTCTGTGACATAAGACACAACGCGTGTGTCAGAGGCTTACGTTGTACAAATATTATCTAGCATTTTTCGGGCATTTTTCGGGCATTTTTGGGTGAGGAATATTTCTCGAATATCCCTTACGAGGTGACTAAACTGAAATTCACAAAAAGATAATAACAATTACTTCTTTTTATTATTTTTTCAAAAATCGAGGTTTTTATTTACTGGAAAACGAACAAATTGGAGGGGATCCATCACTAAAAATCGAAAGACGAATTTCTACAGGTATAAATTTGGACCACTAGCGCCAATAGCGCAAAGTGTTGTGCTATTGGATACCGTCAAACGGGGTAATTTCGGACATTTGGGGTGAATTCAGACATTTCTAAATTGATAGTTTAAAACACTTGAGGTGGTTTTAACCATAATCTGGAATCAGTTTAAGCCGTAACTGGTCATAGATTCTGGTTGTGAGAATTTTTTTTTGTCATTTGGATAAATATTTATCGTGGAGGGTGGGGGGCCCGGGTCGTGAATACGTAGTCTATTTCAGCGATTTTTAACTCTTCTATTGGCGGTAAAAACAATGTTGAGTACAATTTCGCAATTTCGATAGGGGGTTTAACGCTGTTTCCGTTAATCATAAACATTGTTTGAAAAAATAAATATTTGATCTTCAAAAATGAAGATCAAGAAAAGAATGGACTTTTTTGGAAAAAGGCATCTTTATTTTTTATTTTTTCATCTTAAAAGAAAGCTTAGGTTCCTCCCTTTAAGAGCTTTGTGGATAAAACGTGAGATTTTTATTTTTTATGCATGAAAATAAGCGATAAATGCTTTTTGAGGATAAACCATCTGTTTTTACGATTTGTAAGTCTTTCTAATAGCGATAAGAAAATGTTGTGCAGTAGTTTGAACAAGTTTTTTGCGCCATTTCAATGAATCATAGGAATTTTTTGAAATAATAAATATTCGTCCATATATGAAAACGTCTAATTTATTTTTATTTCCGATGGTGAAATGTTTATTTAAAAGGTAATGGCATATTCTCAAAAACCAATCGTTTATTTTCATGTAAATAACAAACTAAAGTCCCGCTTTTTAACCTCAAAGCTCTTAAAGACAAAAACCTCATCTTTCTTTTGGGATAAAAAAAAGAAAAAACAATACCTCCTTATTATGATGAGTATGTAATTTTTTAAGAAAAATTTCCTTCTTTTGAGAAAGTCAAATTTATTTTTGACTTTCATGTTGAAAGTTCAAATATTTCTTTAAAAAAATGCCTATGATCAATTTAGAAGAGATAAGAATCGCCGAAATATACGACATCCACGAAAATCTGAAAACTTTCATCATCTCCTCCTCAGCAAATATTTATTCAAATGGCAAAAAAATGTTCCTACTTTGAGCTAGTTTCATCTAGATCAGAAAATTTTGATTTTTTTTGTGTGTGGGTATACTTCAGAAATTAGGAATTGAACCACTATTTAAAAAATTGAAACCTCGCGATTCGTTTACTAAATAAATCATTTCAATTTAAGGTTCTATTCACCCATGTTTTTTAAAACATATAAATAAAAAATTTCGCTTTCTTATAAAGTTGATAAATTTAAATTAATGGAAATATCAATTTTCTGTTGGCACCTTTTTATCTCCAAATGGGCTATGTGAAAGGAGTCGTTTGGATAAGATTTAGAAGAGGATCCTGAAAGAGGTTTTGACATTAAAGTGTTATTTCAGAATCAATAAGTGTTGAAACATTTTCTTCATGGGATGTTTGAAATTTATCGACTTTCTTAATTGGGCATGCTTTGGTTTGAATTACTATAATTTGAAATACAGTACACGTTTTACACTTATAATTTCCAATAATAATTACATGTAATTATAATTCCCAATTGTTCTTGAATATAGTCGAAATATTTAATTTAGTTAGAACATTTGGTAATTGGCACACCTTGTGGCATATTATTATAGAAAAATGTGAAACAAGTAGATATAATTATTATTTTCCTTAAAAATGAATTTAAAGAATTTCATTTAATTATGTAAATAATTGGTAATATAAAAGGAGATAATTCTATATGTATATAAATTTAATTAATGAATTTGCAATATATCAGAAAAATAAACACACAACAAATCAATAATAAAGACAAAACTCCAACAGAGGACCTATAAGTCATATCCGATTATGATTTTTTTTAAATTTGTTAAATAGAAAGGTCCAACTCAGACTAGTGGAGACAACCAAATATACTATAGATATGCTAGATATATATAACAGAAGTATATACAACTGACAGAAAAGCTCTAAATATATGAATATTCAGTTCGTACCAGAAGAGTACCATCTGAATGAAATCGCAACATGTTATAAAGTATAAAATATAATTTAAGCATCTCCATTTTCGTGTTTGCTTGATTTCTCTATAAATAAGGACCACCCTAGTCTAATATGTTTACACAAAAATATGCAGGGCGCACTTCTTAGGTACCTATCACCTAATTACTTTGAAGATCGATTGTAGAAAGTACTATAAATTTCCGCCTTGGTTAAATTATTGAAGAAAATATCCCGAGAAAGAAGGTTCTTAGCATATGTATGTAGATATAAATATACATAAATGTATATTCACTAAAGTAGACTTGGCATCAATTCACTACCCAAATCCTGATAAATTCAATCCATAAGAAGAAGGGAGCCAGATTCTGAAGTGGTTGGAAGACGCATTTTGATTTTGAACTTGTAATAGGAAGGAAGGGTGAATAGAAATGATAAAATTTCCATACGAGTTTAGAGCAGAAGATGTCGACCTCGAGAAGGTCGTTGTGCTCATCGAGCTCTATGCTTTAACTATATTTCCTCTCTACACCAAATACCTCAGTTGACACGGAGAGCCCACGACGAAAGGTATGCATTAAAGATGAGCAGCCGAGAACACTTGACCAACTTTGAATGCTCCAGTGATAGGAGGGAAGATGCTGCTCACTGCTCAATGCTCATGATGGTTAGACATCAAGAAAAATACAAGCAAAAGGCGAATCGAAGATCATTGAATCGCTGCTTGGTGCTTGGGCTGCTTGGAAATGATATGGAGAAAGGATTGAAGTCGGAGGAGCTCTGAGCTCTGAAAACGAATGCCACTGATTTTCTTTCAGTTTTCAAATAGGGAAACCGGTACGAAGTGGATAGAAAAACTTGTCATGTCCTACTATTGATAATTGATAAACAAGTGGGGAAAGTATTATATTAAATCTGAAATATTGATTTTAAAGATAGAAATTCCATCAAGTGAATCATATTAGCCATTTACCCTATAATATCTTCATTGTCAAAAACTGAAAATTTTGGAAAATCACAAAATTGTAGCGATCTAAATAGGCCCAAAAATGCTATTTCTTGAAATTATTGACAAATGGTGATTTTTAAAATTATCTAGAAGTTTCTGAAGCCAAACTGTTTTTACAAAGTTTTAAAGTATTTCGTTAAAAACTGCGAAAATGAGCTATTTCTTAATTTTTAATTGTTTTTATTTTATTTTAGAGTTTGAAAATTATTAGGTAAATTCTGAAGCCAAAAATTTTGTTTTAAAAGTATGACGTTGAAAAATGTGGGAAAAAGTATTTTTTGAGTTTTGAATTACCCGCATTTTTCATCTTTTTTTAAATTTTGGATTTAGAAAATTTGGGGTAATTTCTTTTTTCGGGCATACGCACAAATCCCGCTAGTGGAAGCAAACGAATGCTAAAAAAATGAAGACAACCCTAATATCATACTCATAAAGTACGTACGTGTATTCGTGCTCAGATACCTTCCTAGTTAGTTACTATATGTTTCTTTAAACAATGCAAGTAAACTAACAAAATCAGAAAGTAAAAATTATTCTTGCCCTTTAGATTAGGGAGCAAAAGTTTCTTCTTTCTCATTATGTGTTAAAAATATGTTAATTGAAACCTGTTTTGACGGTTGAAATATCTTTTTATAATATTATACAGGATGTGTTATTATTCTTTTTATTTCCTCTTTCTCGAGAACGATACCACGCTGAAAACACTAGTTCCCGTTAGATCACTGAAGTTAAGCAGTGTTGGGCGCGGTTAGTACTTGGATGGGTGACCGTTTGGGGAATACTGCGTGTTGTTGACCCGTCGTGGGTGTGGTGGACACACAGTGGTAGTATTTATCCACCTAGAAACACTACCCGAATCGGGTAGTGAGGCAATGAACTTTCGAGTTCGAAATGCTAATCAATTTTATTTATTTATTCTCGAGAAATATTTTATATTACAAACGAGTCAATCCATTTCCTGAATATCAGAGTTGTAGGGGGGTTCAGCAATTTTGATGAAACTTTGTTAAACTTTAGTCTTGGGTAAGATACAATATTATATTATGAATCAATTATATGTATTATTATATAAAAACTATGGGTACAATGGTTTCCCAGAATTTTACAAATTCAGGGAGTTGTAGGATTTAGAATGTTGAGACCCGACTGTTTTGAAAAACCAAACCGCTGATTGAATTTTAATAAGTTGTACAAGTTTAAGGTATAATTTATAGGCATTTTTAATGCAATTCAAAAACAAAACAAAAAATCAAAAAGGGGTTAAAATAATAAAAAATAAATTTTTGATTCAATTTTCGCTCAGATTTTCTTTTTAAAATTTTCATTGTATGCTTATTATCTCTTGAATTTAATGCCCAAGGGTGTGTGCAAGCGAAAACGTTTTGATGCCTAATGTTATTTATTATGAAAAAATCATAATATCGAATTGTGAATATTACCAATTTTCCGTTCTTGAAAGTAATGATTTGGCGATAAATCCTTAAAACAAAGATATTATATATTTAAAATAAAATTCTTGGCAGTCTGAATATAGCGCTAATTAAATAGCAATAATTTTGATAGAGGTTTGAAACTTATGAATAATTTTATAGTTTATGTAAAGATCATCAAGTTTGGAAAAGTCTTATTGAAATAAACATTCAATTTTGTATCACATTTAAATAAAAATCAAGAAAAAAGTACTCTTTTCAAATATATTTTAAGGTTTTGTTGATTCGATTTTTCAGTATTTTTCTGCTTGAACTATAATTTTTTCCCGTGTTTAGATAGAAAAAACTTTTTTTCTTAATCCTCTGTAATTTACGTTTCGAATTATGTATATTTTTATGAAAATTTGTCATTCATTATAATTGGTCAATTTCATAAACAATTTACATATAAAATGCCTAGTGTGGATTTTTAGAAGCAGAAAGAAATAATTCTCATCTTAATTTTTGTTAAATGCTCTTACCAGTAAAGCTTCTCTTAATAATAAAAATTTGTCATTTGATATTATTTTTTAAATTCATAAATAAACAACTAGATATTACTGGCAATCTAGTTTAGAGAAAATAAATAAAAATATGAATCTTCTCTTATATATGTGTACAGTATTTATTTTTGTACATAATTTGTTCATAAGATTAATAAATAGTATCATGATCAAGTATCACCTTAAGCATTGAGCCTCAAGTATCACCTGAGCGTAGGTAAGTTGTTTACGAAAAGATACAAGAAAAAGGGAAGAATCAACATTTGTTCGCTATTTGCATTGACCTAAAATTTTCAACAATAACAATTTTACAATTGCTTGCACACATCAATTCTAAATTTAATTCTTAATTTTTTCTAAAAAAAAACAACATCTAAAATTAATTAAGAATTGCGTTTTGAAAGTTATTAATATCTCAGAATGTTAAAGAGTATCCATCAATTCTTTCAATTGACGCAGAAAATTATAGGTAATATATGGGTAATTGTCAAATTGAAGGCAAACTTGAAGTCCCAGTAATATAACATTAACTTAGAAACTCGTGCTGATTTTTTTTTGAATTTGATAAATACTTGTTATCATCCTCTATGAAATGCTCAGTTCTTTTTTTCATTTCTGTTCCTATTTAGTTTAATACAGAAATATTAGGCTTATCGTTTAATACAAGATTTTATAAAATTGAGCTTAAAATATCAACTCTCTTTTTTGTGAATCCGATATCAAAACTGAAAAGTGCATCTTGACAACAAAAACGTCATTCCCGTACGTGTGTTAAAAACCAATTTCGGGGTGAAAAAAAAATTATAAAAACCATTCCGTTACTTGATTGGCGGTGTTTTCTTTCATATGTAGGGGACTTTTTATAATTAAAATCTGTTATTTTTTATGAACATTAAAAAAGGTTAAACTTCAACATTTTTCTCGTATCATTACCGTACGGTACTATAGAACAGCATACGACTGATTATATGCTTGTGCGCATGGATTCATTATTATTTCTTATTTCCATAACTGCCCCTTTTGGATTTAAAATTCTTACATGTGATAAGATCAATTTCCGTTATGAAATATTCAATTCCTAATAATAATATGATTGCCACTGTTGGTGCTTTAGAAAGGCTCACCAACACCACTATTTAAAAAAAACTGTTGGAAATTTCATAAAGTTTCGCGTCGAATGACCCATAATGGAGATATTTTTGATATTTTGAAGAGAATATACCGCGCAAGAAGTTGAAAAAATTCAAGAATTTCTCAAATTTTGTATCTCGACTTCCACTCATAGAATGACCTAAGAAAGTTGTAGCAAAAATATGAAATTTATACCACGCATTCTTTGAAGTCTTACCTTCACTTCGAGCCAATTACAGTTAAAAAAGCATGATTTTCCGAGATATGACAAACAATTTCCAAGCGTGTCTGCGTCAAGTTTCAGTCAGTGATGAGCGCTGTCGGCCAACCTCCTAGGTCATGCCACGAGTTGAAGTTCGAGAAATTCTCGCATTTTTGTTTAAAAAATTCTCAGGTGGTATATTCTCTTCAAGATGTCAAAAATATCTCTATCAGGGATGATTCGACGTAAAATTTCATAAGCTTTCTAACGGGTTTGATGAAAAGTTTCTAGATCCTTTTTTGATCGAGTATAATCACGTTTCTAAGTCAGCAGTGATTTTTGGTACCGTTCGTGTTAACCGTGTAGATAATTTCCGACAGTGTACAAAAAAATTTGAAAAAAATTTACATTTTTTTTACAAAATGGAAGCTTTTTGGCGAGTATCCCCTCAAATCGAAGAAACTTTCGTTTCATGAAGACCATCCTACTCTGTAGATCCAATAAAGATTTTATTGTACTAATCTTCAATTTTACCGCATTCCTCAACCATTGCTTTAGCGCTTTTCAAATAATAGCTAGACATTTACTTTCCGCAAACTCCTTTTACGCAAACTGAGAATTGGAATTTAGCGAACCTTTAGATGGTTAAAAAATGGTATTATTATTCCCGGAAAAAATAATTTTCACGTAATAAGACTCGTAACGTCTTAGAAAGTCGGTTTACATAGTGTATGGCGTTCGATCATAGGCTCTTCTGCAACCTGGAGTCTGGACAGACCCGGTCTGCGTTCTCCTCGCATTTCTTTGCATAGGGTGCGGCAAAAGTGCATGTGCATATGGTTGTGCATAGAGTAGATATAGAATACATATAGATATAGAATAGAGAGTATATGGATGCAACGAGAGTCGTTTGGTTTAAAGAGAGTCATGCGTAGGTTGTTAGAGGTGTAGAGGTGTTTGTAGCTTGCAGGTATTGGCAGTGGAACATATTGCATCACACCATCATAGAGAATATATACCTAACTCTAGACTCTACGCAGCTATCACAGACTCCGGTTCATGGAACAGGCTTTGTGCGATCCGAGACCGTATAAACGGATCCCAGCAAGCAATATCTCCATTAAACTTTACGTAAGGTGATCTGTTTGTCTCGTTCAGTGAGCAACAGGCCAGACATGCGATTTGTAGAAGCACATAGCTTTGTGAAAACCACTAGAATATAATGTGGTTTTAGAAACAAAATATGGTACTCTCGTGTCTTATATTATATAAGGTTTGACCTACAGTATGAAATTATACTTTATGCAGACTTCACACCCTTTCCCCATCCCTCTCTTTCCCCTTTTTTCAAGGATTCCTCTTTTTCCTCTGTTTTAAAGAAAATTCTCCTTTTACTGGGTTTTCGCTTGAATGCGAAATTAATTAATTGAAACTATTAAGAAAATCCAACAATTTTTGGTTGAGAGTTGATTCTTTTTGATTGAAAAGCAGCACGGAGAAGAATGGATGTTTACCCTTAATATGTATCTTGATGTTTTAGGTTAACATATTTAATGTTTATTTATTTATTTATTTAATGTTTATAGGATAGCCACACTGAAAAAATGGTTAATTGGGCCAACTTTTTAGTTTGTAAGTTATGGTACTGCTGCATTATTAGTTGGGACAATCATTTTATTAGTTGCTGTTACTATTTGAATAGTCAGTGCAATTAATGAAATTGTGCTAACTAATAGAATATCAGTATCAACTAGAAAAATCGAAGTACAATAGTTTAAAAATTGAATAGTTGGCCCAACTAACCATTTTTTTAGTGCATCTAGATGTTAAAGGTTAGTTTCTGTGGATGTTGAAAATATGCAATGCAGAGCGTTCTTACCTCGAAGAATTTTTTGAAGAAGAAACAGCTCTTGCGTCTAACATTTTGTTCTTTCCGAACAATTTACAGTATTATTATTACTATCCTGCGAACAAAATATTTATAACAATAATTTTTCCATAAATTTACATATGACACGAAACATTAACTATAAGCTACATGAAATGAACAACAGATGTCGACAGAATTTTCCATGAAATTAACTATAAGCTTCATCAAGCGGCCGATAGATGTCTGGCGTGTTTTCATGTACGAGTTTAACATCTTGGATGTTTCGGTTTAACATAACAATATATTTAAGCAACCAACTATTCCCGTTAAAATATCGAAGATCGTTTTATATTTATGATTTTTAAGTTAACATTTCTTTTCAAAGAAAAAGGAATGCTTCTTTCAACTACATATTTAATCATTTGAAACCTGAGTTGATCGATCGTTCAAATACTAAAGTTCCTTTCATATTTGAGAACAAAAGTGTGAGCTCAGATGTTATATATTTTGCCTTTAAATATAAAATTTACCCACTTCCGGTTATTTTGGAGACACACAAGTGAAATTTTACCAAAAAGAACATAGATTTAAGTATGTTTTTCCCCTATTCCCCCTTTTTTAAGAAACTCCTCTTTTTCCTCTTTTTATCCAGAAAATTCTACTATTTCTCTTTTTTTCGCTTCAATGAGGACTGAATTAATAGAACCCAATAAGAAAATCCAACTATTTTTGGTTCATATTTAATTCTTTCAAATTGAAAAGTCTACTATTATTTTTTTTGTTTCAGAATTTATCTATTTTAGTCGAAAATTTGAATAGGTTGTTAAAAACTAATCTTTTTTGATTGAATTTTAATTCTTCTTATTTGAAAAGTCTACTATCATATAGTTGGTTCAGAATGTATCTCTTTTGGTTAAAAATTCTACTATTTGGTTGAAATTTCAACTATTTTTTTTGAAAATTTAACTATTATGTTAAAAGGTCATGTTTTTTGATAGAAAATCCAACAGTTTTGTTGAAAATTTGTCTTTTTGAATAGAAAATTCATCCCTTTGGATCCAAACTTCATCTTTTGGTAGAAAAGTCATTATTGATGTTGTTGAACATTTATCTTTTATGGTTGAAAGTTAATTATTTTTAGTTGAAAAGTCTACTATCATTTTTTTTGTCCAGAATTGATTTTTTTTTGGTTAAAACTTCTATAATATTTGGTTAATTATTTTATTATTTGGTTAAAAATTAATTTTGCTGAGTTGAGAATTCAACTCTATTCTGAAAGTATAAGTGAATTTGAATTTTGACGTAATAGTGAGGTTTATCAAACGTGTTTGAAAATTGTTTCTCGTAAATCATCATTAATCGGTAATTTAAAAATGCATAGTAATTTGTGAACCAATTCTCAATTTTTCAAAGAATTTTAATTTCTTCAAACATTCAATTTGGAAACAATTGAATTTGAAAATTCATCTTTTTTAGTCGAATTAAACTGTTTTGGATTTAAAATTAAAATCTCTTTTGGTTGAAATCTCAACTATTACATTATAGATTATATTAGACAAAATAGTATAATTTTCAACAAAGTAATTGAATCTTTAAATATAAAAGATAATCCTCCAACTAAAAATGAAGTAGTTGATATTAAAATAAATTATTTTGAATAAGAAGCAGTTGAATTTTCAACAAAATACATGAATTTTCCACCAAATAGTTCAACTTTCAGCGTTTTCCGTTTAGAATTCATCTTCTTTGATTAAAAATTGAACTTTTTCGTTCAAAGCTGAACTCCTTTGGTAAAAGTTTATTTTGGAATGAAAATTCATCTTTTACAATTATTTGAAAATTTAACTTTTTTGTTGGAAATGTATGTATTGTTAGTGGAAATTTCAACTATTCAGTTACAAATCCAACTATTTTGTTGAAAAATTCAGTTGATTTGTTGAAAATTTGATTATTTTGTTAAAAATTAATCTGTTATGGTCGAAAAGTAAACTGTATTGTTGAAAGTTCGTCATTTTTTATAGAAAAATTGCCCTTTCGGATTGAAAATTCATTTCTTTTGGTAGAAAAGTTCTTGTTTAAAAATTTATGTTTCTTAGCTGAAAATTGAATTGTCTTAAGAAAATTCGACTATTTTGCTTGAACATGTAACTGTTTGATTGAAAATTAATCTTCGTAGGTTAAAAATTTAACTATTTGGTTGAAAATTTATGCTTTATTATTTGATAATTGAATTATTTAGTTGAAAGATCAATTATATTGTTGGAAAATCTAATTATTTTGTTGAAAATTCAACTATTTTGATGAAAAGTAATATTTTGTTGTAAAAAATTAAACTGTTTTGTAGTCATTTTTTATAAAAGGGTGTCCTTTTTGATTTGAGATGCATCTCTTTTGGTAGAAAAGTGCTTGTTTGAAAATTCATACCTATTAGTTGAAAATTCAACTGTCTTCTAAAAAAGTTGACTATTTTCTTGAAGATTTAACTGTTCGGTTGAAAATTCATCTTTGTAGTTTGGAAATTTAATTATTTGGTTCAAAATTCAATTATTTGATTGAAAATTTATGCTTCAATATTTGATAATTGAACTATGTATTTAAAAATTCAATTATTTTGTAGAAAAATGTAATTTATTTTGTTGTAAATTCAACTATTTTGTTCAAAAGTAATCTTTTTTGGTCAAAAATTAAACTTTTTTGTTGAAAATTCGTAATTTTTTATAGAAAATTCGTCCTTTTTGATGGAAAATTCATATCTTTTGTGCTGATTTGAGTTCAAATGCAACTTCTTGATCTAAAATTAATGTTGCTGTTGAAAATATAACTATTCGGTTGAAAAGCATATTTTTTTATTGAAAAACAACTTTTTCTGTTAAAAAATATATTTTCGGGTTGAAAACTAGACTGTTTTCTAAAACATTCAACCATACATTACTTTTATTTAAAAGAATTTATTCTCCTATAATCTCGATTTTTCGGTGAAAAATCACAATTTTTCCCTGTTTTAAATATTAAGGGAGGCAATGTGTAGTTGAAGATTTCCTCTTTGATCATAAACATTTTGAATACTTTTGAGTTCAAATAATATTTACGTAAGGTGAGACTCTTATTAAATTCTTTCTCTCATAAAACTTCCACTTTAGCTTATTTTATAGCATTGTAACAAATTGACGAGAATCCAGACAAGAAAGTGTTATTTCAATCTCGGCGGTAAAGTATTGGTTCTGAAAAACGTGAATGCCCATCTTCGCGAGTAGTAGTTTGTTGCACGCTTACATCTTCTGAGTTTTTATTGGCCAATATCTTTGCGATTGGATGAGATTGGAATGACACTTTCTTCTTGCACAGTGAGTTCATCTCGAGCTTACTTCATGAACAAACAACCAGGAGTCTTGCAATATCGATAAAGTTTTATATTAGTAAAAGGTTTAGCGAGGAGGGAAACGTTTTATTAAAATTAATCTCGATCTGACTTGCATCTCGATAAACTCTTACCTTCAGGAAAAATTATCATCAGATTTATATATATGCCTCACATATTTTAAATAAAAATCATTATATTGAAAAGGAAAATGTAATTCGGTACATAAGGCCCCTGAAAATTATCTTTAAATTAGATTTCA
>CAKNXH010002023.1:391932-410481 GCA_932178445.1 Andricus quercusramuli | reverse complement strand
AGAAACCTCGGATTTACGATATTCCTAGAACTGATGGCCCTGCAGTTTCCTGGTGAGAAAGGAGACGCGGGGTCGAGAGAGGCTTGCTCGCTCAGACATGCGTGATCGCCAGCAGCGTAGCTGCTGAATCATTTCCAATTGGAAATGATTCATACGGCTTTGACTGTTCACATTTGGATTTCCTGGACTTAAGATCAAGGCTGGTGCAGGCCATGCCCGAAAACGTTCTTCATTCCAGGTTCCAGTGTATTCATCTAAAAAGGGAGTGGATACAACAGTTTTCTACATCGATTGTTGCTTTCGTGACTTACCGTGCTTGTCACTAGCATGATACATACACATGATGTATGTAAAAAGTCCTACAAACAATGTTGGCAAAAAAAATTAAAAGGAAAGGAAAATTTGAATGAAGGAGCTGAAAATATCCCTGCAACTTTTTTGAAAATTTTTTTATTATATTATTTTGAAAATCTGACCGCTGCATGGGCACATTCTTGTAAATTTGTAATGCTTTTTTTCAAGTTTGAAACAAATACGACGTGCCATACTTAAAAATAGTTTCAAGAAAATTAGTGAATCTTTCTGGGATAAATAATGTTATTCTGTAACATTTTTCGTATCTTGCGTAGTTTAAAAGCAAAATCCATTTTTTTTATTCATTATAACTTTTTTTCACGATTAAAACAAAAACTATGCGTCTTATTGAAAAATGGCCTAAAGAAAATGCAATGGAATTTCTTATTTTTAATAAAATGTGTATGCCTCCCATTTTTAAGATGTTTTTTGATGGTTCATACACATTAAAAAAAATAAAATTGCTTGCGACACAAGTTGCACAATTCACTTCAAGAATGGTCACCATCAGCCGAACTAAATAGAACCCAATAGGAAAATTCAACTATTTTGCGTTTAAAGTTAATTTATTCTTTTCAATTGAAAAGTCTACTATGATATTTTTGGTTCATAATTAATTTCTTCTGGTTGAAAATTCAAATTTTGTTGAAGATTGTGTTATTTTGTTGAAAATTCGTTCGTTTTTTGGTTTACAATTAATTTTTAAATTGAAAATTTAACTAATCCATGATTGGTTACAATTGAGCGGTTTTAGTTGAAAATTCAACAATTTGTATCGAATTCAATTTTTTCAACTACAAATTTAACTATTCTGTGTTTCGTTGGAAATTGATCGTTTTTAGTTTAACATTCAACTATTTGGTTGAAAATTCAGTTTTTGGTTAAAAATTCCACTGTTGGGTAGAAATTTGTTTTTTTTATGGCTTAAGAATTTAACTATTTTGATGAAAATTCGACTTTTTGGGTCAAAAACTCTATTATGTTCGTAGAAAATTACCTTTTTTGTTGAAAATTCATATTTATGAATTAAATATTCAATTGTTTCTTAAAGAATTCACCTTTTTGTTTTGAAAATTGAACAATTTGGTTGAAATTTTTTTTCTCTCTTGAATAAGAAACTTTTTCCGTTTTAAAATTCAACTCTTTTGTAGAAAATTCTCCATTTTTGGTCGACAATCAATTTTTCCAATTGAAAATTGAACGTTTTTAGTTCAAAATTCAACGTTTGGATGGACAATTGATAAATTTTGTTGAAAAGTCGTATTTTTTGATAAACAATTAATTTTCTTGATTGAAAATTTAACTGCTTGGTTGAAAGTTGAAATAGTTGGTTAAATATTCATTTTATTAGTTGAAGATTCATCTCTTTAGCTCAAAATGGAACTATTTTCTTAAAAATTAGTTTTTTCGGGCTGAAAATTAATTTTTTAAACTGCAATTTTAACTATTCCATTTTTGATTGAAAATCGATTTTTGGTTTGGTTAAAATTGAGCTATCTGATTAAAATTCAACTATTCTGTTAAAAGTTTAATAATTTTTATGAAAATTCGACTATCCTGTTAAAGTCATCTTTTTTGGTCGAAAATTCAACTGTTTCGTTGAAAATTCTTCTTTTTGGTTTGAAAATTCATCTCTTTTTGAAGAAATTTGATCTTTTTTGGTTAAAACTGCAACTATTTGGAAAAAAATCAATCTTGTTTTGGTTCAGGATTCTACTATTTTGATAAAAATTGGTCTCTGTGGTTGAATTGACATATTTTTGACTTCGGAATGAAATCTCTTTATGGTTCTGAAGATATATAATTTTAGTTAAAAATTCAACTATTTTGTTGAAAATTTAACTGTTTTGTTGAACATTCGTCTTTTCCGATAGAAAATTCGTCCTTTCGTATTGAATATTCAACTTTCTTCTTTTTAGTTAAGAATGCAACAGTTTGTTTAAGTTGATTCTTTTTTGTTTGAAAATTTCATCATTTGGTTAAAAATTGGTCTTTTTTGCTTGAAAGTTAAACTATTCGGTAAAAAAATCATGTACATGTATTTTGTTGAAAATTCGTCTCTTAGTCTCTTAGTCTGGTTTAGGGGTCTGGCTGAAAATAAGAGGGATTTTGTCAGATGATTTTGACGACAAGGCAATACTGGATCTTTTAGACACTGTCAAGATTTATTCGTCCACTCACATTGCTCGCAAACTTTTTTTTTTTAGTTTCGCAGAGCAACAAACATTGGCGGTATAAGGGCGGATGACCAACCATTTCCGCTTCGAGAAATAAGACCGCAAATATCACACTCGTAATTACTAGGCGAACCACAAAAGGAAGAAGAATTATACTTTTTTTAAAATTGTAGGCAAAAAGCGTAGAATGTCATTGTTGTACATAAAATTTGCTTTTTTTTGTTTGAAAAAAATCATCAAAACATTTTGTTCATTAGTTTGAAGTGGCTTACCGAGGAATAACACATATTAACTGGCTGAGTACGTAAGAACAGGTCTGTTGGTTTGATAGGTTTTGAGTTATCGCGAGTTACAGCGATGAGTACGCTAGTTTAAAAGAATCTTATCTTGTCTACTAACGAGCTAGCATAATTAAGGCTACGCATGGAAAATAAATTTTTCTTTTTAAATTAAGATCGAACAGAAATCTATTTCATCATGAATAATATTATGCAAAATGAGCATGAAAAAGATGCAGAACTAAAAATCAGAATTCTAAATTACCTCACTTTTCTGCTCATTAAAGAAAAAAATAACCAAATGAAAAAAGAGGGAGAAGAGGAGAAAAACTCAACCAAAACCAACCTCTCACTTTTACCTTTATCCGTCTTTTCTATACTACCAGGGAACCAACATGTTTCGAGGCTAATTTAAACCCCCTCATCAGGGATTGTTTATAGGAAACTACAAGGTATGATGAATATATTCTTATGCTAATTCAAAAAAATCAAAACATAATACCTGCAAATAAAAATAATGTCTATACGTGTACACTCACATAGACATATGCGCACAACACATATCGCTTTTTTCGGCTGCTCGGTGCCGTGAGTAGGGCGGCGCCGCCGCACAGTGAGTTTTCTAACATTTTTTTTTCAAAATTCTGCTGACTGCTCAATTTTTGAGCGATTCTAATAATTTTTTTTTTAAATGCTCGTAAAGAATTATAATTTCATGTAGGGCTGCTACTTTTTTAGTTTTCTGCAAAAAACTAATCTAAAAAAATATGAACTTGCCAAGATAGATGAACCTCGAAATTTCGAAACGTTTAAAGCCATGAAATCAGTAATATCTTTACATACAAACCTGAAACTTACAAATCTCAAATCCACGAACCTCAACCCCACGAACCTCAACCCCCCAAATCCGTAAACCCACAAGCCTCAAACTGTTGAAACCTCAAACGCACAAACCTCAAACCTCAAACCCACAAAAATTATACGTCAAACCCACAAACCTCAAACCCACATACCTCAAACCCACAAACCTGAAGCCTCCAAAGCCTTAAACCCACAAACCTCCAACGCACAAACCTCAAATCCACAAACATAAAGCCCCCAAGCCCATAAACTCACAATCCTCAAACTCACAAATACATAAACCTAAAATCCCAAACCCACAAACCTCAAACATATAAACTTTAAACCACAAATCCACAAACCTCAAACGCACAAACCTCAAACCCACAAAAATTAAACCTCAAACGCACAAACCTGAAATTCACAAACATAAAACCTCCAAGCCCATAAACCTACAAACCTCAAACTCACAAATCTATAAACCTAAAACCCCCAACCCACAAACCTCAAACACATAAACCTTGAACAACAACTCCACAAGCCCACAAACAGCAAAGCCACAAACCTCCAACCCACAGACCCACAAACTTCAAACCCCCAAACCCGTAAACCCCCAAACCTAAAACTCACGAACCTCGAACCCACAAACCCGTAAAACCACAAACCCGTGAACCCACAAACCTCAAACCCACAAACCTCAAACGCACAAACCTTAACTCCACAAACATAGAACCCCCAAGCCCATAAACCTACAAACATCAAACTCACAAACCCATAAACCTAAAATCCCAAACCCACAACCCTCAAACACATAAGCCTAAAACCACAAATCCACAAACCTCAAACGCACAAACCTCAAACCTCAAACGCACAAACCTCAAACCACAAACCCACAAAAATTAAACCTCAAACGCACAAACCACAAATCTACAAACATAAAACCCCCAAGCCCATAAACCTACAAACCTCAAACTCACAAATCCATAAACCTAAAACCCCAAACCCACAAACCTCAAACACATAAACCTTAAACAACAACTCCACAAGCCCACAAACAGCAAACCCACAAACCTCCAACCCACATATCCACAAACCTCAAACCCCCAAACCCGTAAACCCACAAACCTGAAACCCACGAATCTCGAACCCACAATCCTCAAACCCACACAAATTAAACGTCAAACTCGTAAACCCACAAACCCACAAACCTCAAACCCATGAACCTCAAACCCGCAAAAATTATACAAAACACTCTTTATGCAAACTCTAAAACCAAATACTTCAAACCCATAAACCCAAACCCATAAATCCATGAACTCATTAACACTAAACCTAAAACCCATAAACCCTGCACCCATGAGCCCTAAAGCCATAAACGCTACACCCATGAACCCTTAACCCATGAACCCTAAGCCCATAAACCCTAAACCCATAAATCATAAACTCTAAACCCTAAAGGTTGGTGGGTTTGTGGACTATTCTGCATGATGTACTTATATGTTGAGTTTTATGAACATGGGGTTTGATGTTTGTGGATTTTCTGTTTGTGGGTTTGATGTTTGTGGATTTGCTGTTTGTGGGTTTGATGTTTGTAGATTTGTCATTTTAGGTTTATGTGTTTTAGGTTTGTGGGTTTGAGATATAATTTTTGTGGGTTTGAGGTTCGTGGGTGTGAGGTGTGTGGGTTTGCGGTTTGTGGTTTACGGGTTTCAGGTTTAATTTTGTGGGTTTGAGATTTGTGGGTTTGTGGGTTTGCTGCCTGTGGGCTTGTGGAGTTGTTGTTTTAAATTTATGTGTTTGAGGTTTGTGGGTTTGGGGTTTTAGGTTTATGTGTTTGAGGTTTGTGGGTTTGGGATCTTAGGTTTATCGATTTGTGAGTCTGAGGATTGTAGTTTTATGGGCTGGGGGGATTTATGTTTGTGGATTTGAGGTTTGTGCGTTTGAGGTTTGTGGTTTTACGGGTTTGGAGGTTTGACGTTTGTGGGTTTTAGGTTTGTGGGTTTGAGGTTCGTGGGTTTGAGGTTTGGGCGTTTGAGGTTTGTAGGTTTCATGTTCGTGGGTTTGAGGTTTGTGAGTTTGAGGTTTGTGTGTAAAGATATTAACGATTCCATGGTGTTAAAACTTTTGAAATTTCGTGGTTCAGCTACCTTGGCAAGTTCATATTTTTAGGTTAGTTTTTTGCAGAAAACTAAAAAAGTAGCAGCCCTGCATGAAATTATAATTCGTTACGAGTATTTAAAAAAAAATTATTAGAATCGCTCAAAAATTGAGCAGTCAGCAGAATTTTGAGAAAAAAATGTTAGAAAACTCACTGTGCGGCGTGCTCAAATACGCGCGAGCGTGCATAGCTGTTTAGCATATATCGGGAAGGCCACAGAGACTTCAGGAGGCTATCCTGGAGACCCAATCCTTGCTTGAGAGCGATTAAAAAAAATAGATTTTTTTGACACTTTGCATCAGACGCTACCCTTAAAGGAGGGGGGGGGGGGATGTTTGTATTTGTGACGTGATGACCTACCCGGTAAGAAGGCTTGCATTAAAAAGTATTAGAAACTTTTATGTACCCAGTGGTAACGTAACAAATATTAAATACTTCTGGATTCCCTTTCTGTCCTCCCGTTTTGAATCTCCACAACAGTAGAAGTTATCTCTTAAATTGTAACCCTTTCTATACCCAGCGGCGATGATATTTTTCTGAATAATTTTGGATACCGCGAAGCAACCGCGAAATATAAAAATTTTAATCTTTTTTTCGAATTTTCTGTTTTTCGAATAATAATGAAGTCAAAAGCTTCTTAAAATATAGCATCGGTCATTTTACGAGGGCAGGATTAATTTCCACACAGATGGCTATGGTGAAAAATAATTTTTTGAATTTTTTATCATCATTTTATATTTTTGTAATTGATAATATTTAAACAAAGCCAATATTTTACGATAAATAGATGTATTTTTGTGAATAACCCTACTAGATTTTGCAAATTTCTTGCTTTTGCAGCGCGTTCTAATGCTTCAAACGACAATTGTCTTTTTAGTTTATTTGAGGTTACGTTTGGCAGCTCCGATTGGTTTTGAAAGGGATTACAATCTTATTATTTTCGCCGCCTAATGAGGATTAAAAAACGAAGGACAGAAAAGGCATTCTTAGGGATTCCAAATTTCTAATACTTTTTAATGCAAGGCTTCTTACCGGGTAGGGAGTCCAAGCTTTGTGTGATGAACTGTGACGAAGAAGGGAAGAGGTGGAAAAAGAGCTCAAAGTATAGCCAGCGTGACGTAGATGGCTCGTAAGTCAATTTTCTGTTACTTGAAGTATTTTCTCTGGAAAATCGTGATTTCTGTCCATCCCATACAATTTTATACTCACTTGGTCGGAAATCTGTTGCAGTAAATTTTCAAGAAAAGACGCGCAGCAAGAGGATATCAAATATAAATCTCGAATTCGATTGGCGCGAATGTATTTTCCGAACGACTACCGTTTCCATTATTTTCTTCTTATCCCGTTTGTTTCGTGGCACGTGTCGCAATGCTTTTCTCATGTATGTAGAGACTACAAAAGCGAAGTCTGTTGTAGCTGAAAAGTAAATAAGGTGTGAAATATTGCACCAGTGCTAGTGGGGGTTGAAAATAGAAGGTGGTTGGGTAGTATAGTAGTATCCATCACGTGAGCCGTCAGAACCATGTGGCATGAAGTTGGCAGCACACGTACCCGGAAGAGATGTAACGTCCGATACCAACGGAATTGCAAGGGTCTCCTACTCAATTACTTCTTCTCCATCAATAAGGTTTTATTGTCGATGACGACAGCGGTCGTCGAACTTTATGGTCTCTTACCTTTATACGATTTCGACCCACTTCCTGACATTTCATAATAAAATTGGAAAACAATGTTCTTTACTTGATTTCTGATATTACTACTTCCTGCCCGAAAAAAATATTTCTTGATACGAATAAGCGAATTAATAATAATAATTGTCAAGTGTTCGCAGTATGGAGTTTTTTCTGTTCGCAGCTATTACATTCTATTCACAGCATGAAGTTGGTTAGCAGTGATGATTTAAAAAAATTATTTTGTTTCTAGATTCAATAATAACAAAAAAATTAAAAATATGTTTACATCTAAACAATTTTAATTATGAACATGTAGATATTAATTGTAAATTTTGATCAACTTTAAACTGAAACTTGAGTCATGTCGCTCATAAAAGTATGAACATTCTTTAAGTTGACTGCGGTGGTATTTTTTGTAGGTAAGAATTTAAATTTGATAAGTAAAAATGTACAAATAGGTGTTTTAAACTCGTTTTATTCACAAAATTATGAAAAGGTTATAAATTTATTTTGCTGGTCTGGTAAAATAAAACGTCTTTGAAAAGAAACTGGCAAAAGTCAAGAAAATGGAAAACTCTTCGTGGAAAAATCTTTTCTTTAGGTTCGGTGTCTTTAAAGTTGGCTATGATTGAAGGTCTTGGTATGTAGATGTTCATCAAAAAATAAAATTTGCGATGTCATACGGATGTTTGTTTCTTATCAAACACTGAAAAATGAGGAAATTTCATATTTTAGATCACCACCCTTCAATATTTTCTTTTACATAAATTGTATTTGAAGATGGCTCAAATTGAAGATCTTAGCTGGACTAGTTCTACTAGTCCGAGTTTTTAGGAGATGGCTCAAAATGAGGGTCTTAACATTTAGATATTCATTAAAAAATATATCGTGCTATGACATAATGATGTCTTTTTTTGTTACCAAAGATTCAAAAATGAGGAAATTTCATTTTTTAGACCACTATGCTGGAATCTTTTATTTTTAGATCGATTGTCTTCGAAGATGGCTTAAAATAAAGCGTTTGACATTTCGATGTAGATTAGAAAAAAATTACTATGTTAAAGTGTCACCTTTTTGTTATTACTGGTTAAAAAGTATTACAAAATTATAAATTTTTGTTAGACCACTATGCTGGAAACTTTACTTTTAATCGTACATTTTTCAGGGATGGTTCAAATTGAACGTTTAGAAATGTTAATTTGCATTGCAAAGTAAAATTTTCTATATCATAGTACTGTTTTTTATAATCAGATGTTAACAAAATAAAACAATGTAAAGATTTCGTTTTTATATGACTATATCTTGAAAGCTTTTGTATTATTTAGTGCGATTTTTTCGGTGATGGCTGAAATTCAAGTTTTTTTACACGTAGATACGAAATAAAAAATGAAATTCGTCATGTCATACTAATGTTTTATTTTTTTTGACGAAGATTATAAAATGAGTAAGCTTAAGTTTTCAGACCACTGTGCTAAATTTTTAATTTCGGATCAATTTTCTTCAAAGATGGCTCAAGTTGAAGAATTTGGCACATAGATGTTCATTAAAATAACACTTTTCTATGTTATAGCAACGTTTTTTTTTGTTATCAGAGTTTGAAATATAAGAAAGATGAAGAAACTTTGTTTTTTAGATTACCGTATATTGGAAACTTTTCTATTAGTCTGATTTTATTTGAGGATGGCTCAAATTGAAGGATCATTTGGATGTGTTTTTAAGAAGAAAATTTGCTTTGACACAGGGTAATGCCATTCCCCTTTCTAATGTATGGCCATTTGCTTTAAAAATACGTAATTGAGAAATATTCGCAAATAAAACTTAAGGGGGTATTTTTATTTGACCGGACCAAAAAATCGATTTTTTAATATTTTTTGATAGTATATTGTATGTGGAATTTGTACGCAAAGGGATTTGTTTGGTTTGGACTTTTTATCGAAGCTGCGGCAGGGTCAACTGCGCAGAGCGGAGAGTACTCAGCCGCACGCTGTGGAGGGCCGTCTCGGCTGTCAGGCAGGCAGGTCATAAATGTGTATAATAGAGTCATTGTTCGTCTCAAACAGGTGTTTTCTTTCCCCAATACGATGTATTTTTTATGAATTTTTGAAAAACGCCTCAAAAAAGGTCGGTCAAATAGAAATACCCCCTTAATAAACAGCACAAGATTGTTCTCAAAACACTCCATGCTATTTATTATAAGCTTTATTTGTCAATATTTCTTAATATATGATCATTTCGAAGTATCCAATCATTGCCAAAGGTGGCCAATTACTGATATTTTTTTGTTTTCAAAAGATATCAGTTTTTAGACCACTTTGCTGGGATCTTTTCTTTTGGTTCGATTGTGTTCGAAGATTACTAAAGTTGAAGATCTTGGCTTGTAGATGTGGACTAAAAAATAAAATTTTCTCTGTAATGCGTTGTGTTTTGCTAACAGTTTTTGAAAATCCTTAATAATTTTCTTTCGATAATTGTTATGAAGATAAACATATTCTTCAGTTGGAAGCAGAATATGATGTATTCGAATTCACGTCTCTATTTTACCTCTAATCTTTTTTAGATCATTTTCATATGCACCATTATTTGTGTGGAACTGGAAGCAAGTAAGCGTAATTTTTTAGCCCCTAATGATAGTTGCTTTTATTTCTATTGATCGGTATCCAATCTCTTTTACACTTATTGCAGACATGTGGACCTGGGTTGAATTTAATACCCCTAAAAGTCACAGGATCTCGAGGATCAAGAACATTGATCAAATATCAAGACGAGACGACATCATGGAGTGCAAAGGATCATGAACTAAGGGCTTCCAGTGACACGTTGGAAGGTCTATTGATCTCCTCTTGCAAGACTACCTTGCTCCAATCTCTGCCTCTGTTCAGTTGGAACTCGCTTTTTACGATTGCAGCAAAGGGTAAGCGAACTTTTACGAACACCTTTTTTCCACGTGTGTAAAGAGCACACAGAGTCGTACCCTCGCAAAGGGCCTTTCAAAGCTGATGCATTTCGTAGCTATCGTTTCGGTGCTTTTCAGCACTCCGTGCAGTCCATATACTTCTTTCCTTTTTTTTTGCCCTGCCTTCCGCAAACGTGATCCCTGACTATTAAATATCCCTTGGCTGATCATACACAGAAGGGTTTCCTTGCTGGAAGGCGTCACGTGCCACCATTAATCTCAGTCTCTGAAAATTCGATGAAGAGAAGGCCAGACAGAAAAGCGATCATGGCCAGTCTTCCGGAAAATTGCAGTGGCGTTTGCGAGGGGATGCAAATTTTGAGCGAGAGTTATGTTCATTTTTCTGTGAACAATTTAGGAAATCCAAGTTTGAAGCACTGATGCTGGACTCTTCAGCATGCTGTGCTGAAAAAAAGTGGATCTCGTGCGATCAATTTTTAATAGCAGAAAATTGTTAGTTCTTGATGAGCTGAATATACTGTTAATTTTTGTTAAACATATTAATATCTTTTATTTCTTCAGGCGTGTTGAAAATGGAAAAACATGAATTTACGCCTAAAATATATTACAAAATGAAGTCTTATGGTCACCAATTTTATATATACATGTAGAACTATATGCGTATAGAATTTATGGAAGTACCTATTTGAAATGGAAAATATATCAACATTTTAAAATTGATCAAATCTTTTTTTCAATTTGAATTTTATCTTTCTTGAATTCTCCTCATAAGATTACCTCCAGAAAAATGTGTATTGTATAGCTGAAAAATGAGACGGTTACATAAGGGCCATATTTCATTAAGACCTGAGATGCCGCATTTTCGAAACAAGGTGGATCTTAATCCAAAATTGTAACTGTCAATAATTCACAAATTAATTATTTACTTCTCATAATTTATTTTTCCAGTAATCTTCTGCGCGGGATCCAATGAAGATAAGATCAAAAGTAAATTCTTCAGGCATATATTTCTACATATGTAAAGAATTGGTGATTGTAAGAACTAATTTGTTCATATATTTTATGCTTAAATTCCATTTTTGCCATTTTCAACACGCTTGAGGAGGTAGAAGATATTGATCCATTTCAAAAAAGTTTGGCAGTATATGCAGCTTATCAAGAACTAACAATTTTTTGCTATTAGAAATCGACTGCTAGAAATTTTTCGTTCTCGGCCCACGCTACTGCTCAGGGTTGCTACAGGACAGGGAATTTAAAACTAAACATGGAATTTTTAACAAACTGAAGTTAAAAATATTTTATTATTTTGTTACAAATTCAACTGTTGTCATAAAATTTCGTATTTTTGCATTAGAAATTTAACTGTTTTGTTGAGAATTCGTCCTAAAATATGTGTCAGGGAATTTTCGACAAACTGAAGTTCAAGTGGATTTGATAAAAATGCATCTCCTTGGGAAAAAATTCAACTATGTTGTTAAACATTTATGTATTTGCTTGAAGATTAATCTTTTGTGTTGAAAATTAATCTCTTTGGATAAAATTATTCTTTTAGTTGAAAATTCATTTCATTGGTTGAAAATTGAACTATTTAGTTGAAAATTAGTTTTTTTACTGCAATCTGATTTTATGAACTGAAAATTGAACTATTCCATTTTTATTGGAAATTCATTTTTTTTTTTGAATTTCCGCTATTTGGTTGAAAATTTGTATTTTTTATAGAAATGTAATCTTCTTGGTTGAAAATGTATGTATTTTGTTGAAAATTCGTCCTTCTTGGTAGAAAATTAATCTTTTCGTCGAATATCATTCACCGTTTTGGATTAAAAATCAAGTATTTGGTTAAAAGTTCATCTATTTTGCTAAAAGTATCGAAAATAAATTTAGAAACATTCTTCTTGCCCTGATATTATTGATCCCCAGGGTAGAAAAGTTGTTTTTACCCCTGAACGAAAAAATTATAACAGTCAGGGAAAATGAAAAATTGGTCACGGAAAAGTCAAGAAATTGCAAAATTGGGAATTTGTGGCAACCCTGAATGTTTTAAGATTTTAAATTAGATGAGATCTCAAACTTTACTTAGAACTAGTGTTATTTATTTCAAAATTATACAAAATTAAAATTTGCAATGATTTGGACTTATAAAATTGTACTTGAACATTTTTAATTTGGAAAGCCGTCAAATTGAAGCTGATTCAGTTCTGAATCAAAGCCGACTATAATAGCTATGAGTTACGGATCTGGTTTTTAATAAATTGCAACGTACATTCACGTTACACTCAACTAAGATACGTTTGACGTCTTTTATAAACCCAAATTACCAGCCTTCTAATTAAAATTGGGCTTCAATGCTTTGAAAATATTCTTTTTTTAATTGACAGCATCACAGTTTAGAATGGTAAATCTGGAATTCTTTAATATGACTAGTATTCGAGCTGGCATTGCATAATAGTAATTAAAAAGAACTTCTACATCTGAAATCTCCGAATTTGGAACTAATTTAAGTTAAAAAAGCAGACATCACACTCTTTCCTTTTCTCTCGTTTTTTGCTCAAATACGAATCTAATTAATAGAAACCTATAAGAAAATTCAACTACTTTTGATTAAAAGTTAATTATTGTTGGTTGAAAAGTCTACTATTATATTTTTCGTTCAGAATTCATCTCGCATGGTTAAAAATTCTACTATTTGGTTGGAAATTAATTTCTGCTATTGGAAATTCAACTATTTTGTTAAAAAGTCATCTTCTGTGGTCGAAAATTCAACTCTTTTGTTAGATATTTAATCTTTGTTGGGTAAAAATGCAACTGTTTGGTTGAATTAATCGGTTCTGGATGAGAATCCCACTATTTGGTTAAAAATTTTGTCTGGTTGAATTTACCTGTTGTTGTAGTTAAATTAAAATATTTCTTGGTTGAAGTAACAACTATTACATTTTTGTTACATTTATTATTTTATTTGATTAATCATTACATTTATCTTGTTTGGTTATAAATTGAACTACTTGGATGAAAGTTGAACTGCTTTATTAAAAATTAATTTTGTTGTTGTTGCAGATTCATTATTTCAGTTGAAAATTCATCTCTTTCGTTGAAGATTGAGCAATTGTGTTGAAAACTGTTGTTTTTTTCGAGTCAGAATTAATTTTTCAAACTAAAAATGTAACCATTCTATTTGTGATTGAAAATTGACATTATTAATTGAGAATTAATCTTTTCTATTTGAAAATTCAACTATTTGAATAAAAGTTCATGTATTTCGTTAAAGATTCGTCTATTTTGATAGAAAATTAATCTTCTTAGTTGAAAATTCATTCTTTTTTGTTCAGAATGCAACTGTTTTGTTGAAAATTAATCTGTTTTAATCGAGGATTCAACTATTTTGTAGAAAATTTTTCTGTTTGAATTGAAAATTCAACAATTTGGTAGAAAATGAAACTATTTGGTTGTAAATTAGCTTTTAGGTTGAAATTTTTTATTTTTGGTTTGTATATTCAATGGTTTTATAAAAAATTCTGCTCTTTGGTTTGAAACTTCAGCTCTTTTAGTCAAAATTTCGTCTTATTTTGTAGAAAGTTAACCTTTTTGGTTGAATACGATTAATAAACTTTTTTATTTTTTTCTTCAAATTTTGAAAACATGGAAGAAATATATTTTCTGGAAACCCCGCCTTTTTTATTCTTCAAAATATGTTTGAAAAGTTTCTGCTCATAGAAGAAAGGCATCTTATCAGAATCATGAGAGCTAAACCATTTTTGAGGCCGGGTGAATTATTTTTTTCCTAAAAATGTAATTTTTGATTTTTTCTGGTAAACTATTAAAGTTATCGCAAAAGAACAAGAAACATTTTTCATAGAACTTTTCTTGACGTGCAAACTTTTATTTCAACATTTTTTCGTATATGTCATTGTTTCCAAGAGAAAAAAAATTGGCAAGAAATTTGAAGGTGTGTTTTTTGAGAAAATCGACTTTTAATTTTTTCAGAAAAACTGCTTCGATTTTGTTAATTTTTAACCTATTTTGGACTTTTTGGCTGATTTTGAAAGAAGACGATTGCTATCAGAATCCAAAAGAAAGTAATAAATATCTCAATTAGGTCAAAAGTTGTAGAGGTATATATAAAAAATCTAGTTTTTTGAAAAAAAATAACAAAATTCAAATAGGCATAACTTTTTAGAATTCTTTTTTCGCAAATCGGAAAAATAAGTATCGTCTAATTTCCTCTAAAAACAACATATTTCGTCCCCGAGAGATTCTGCGATTTGAAGTGTAGAACCCTGCCTGATTTGAAATGGATTCAATCACTATTTGTTTGAAAATTTAACTTAAAAAAAAAAAATAACCATTTGGTGGAAAATTGCCTTTTTAGCCTAACAATTCATATTTTCGGTCTGAAAGTTCAACTGTTTTGTAGAAAATTGGTCTTTTTGGCTTGAAAATTTATCTTTTTTGGTTGAAAATTCATGTATTTTGCTGAAAATTCATCTTTTTAGGTATACAAATAATCTTATTGGTGGAAAATTCACCTCCTTGGATAAAAATTCAAGTATTTTGTTGAAAATTAGTGTTCTTTTAAGGTTTCAAATTGATTTTTTTACCTTACAATTCAACTATTCCATTTCTGGCGGAAAACTTATCTGTTTGATTTAAAAATTCAACTATTTGTTTGAAAGTTCCTCTTTTGATAGAAAATTTAAACTTTTTGGTTGAAAATTCATCTTTTTTGTTTGAAATTCAAATTTCTTCCAAAAAATTCGTCTTTTTGGCTTGAAAATTTAACTTATGGTTGAAAATGCAAGTCTTTTGGTTAAAGTTTATTCTTCTTTGTTCGAAAATTCGACTATTCCGTTGAAATGTTATTTTTATAGATTGAAACTTCAAATATTTGGTTAAAAATTCAATATATTTCGACTGAAATCTTAGGACGTTAACGCATTCCATATTAAATTCAATAATTAATATGATATATATGAATTTTATTGAAAATAATTTATCCCCCTATTATTCCCTTTTTTTCGTGAAAAATCACCCTACTTCCGCTCTTTTGAGAGTATTTTGAACTTTGAAGTCTGCAAATGGTTATGTTTAAATTCGAAAAGAAATTAAGTTTCAAGACGACTCGCTTTGAACTAGGGGTAGAAAATAAAGGATAATGATGAATGGCATAATTGCCAGAAATGATTGAGAGACCTCGTGGGAGTTTATTCCCTCAAGAATTTGTAACGAGTATTATAGAGCGAGGAAACTTATAAGCCCTCTTAATGTTGAGACAGCTAATAACGAAGTTGTTTCTGAGCTCGTTACACTTTATGCACGACTCATCGAAGAATCCTGATGACCTTCAGTAGCTCAGAGATTTCCGTTGAGGTATTTCTGCTCGTATGAGATTGGATTTAAAAGATTTTTCGCCAATTGCGATCATGAAATGCAAGTCTCCATATGTAGTGCTGATGTTATACTATGTCTTTCTGCTACGATAAATTGTTGTGGGCTTGTTCGTTTATCTGTCTATCATGCATTATGCAAAGTAACGCGTATTAATAAGAGAGCTACAGAAGTCCTG
The DNA here is from genome assembly GCA_932178445.1 of Andricus quercusramuli. Classification (NCBI taxonomy): domain Eukaryota; kingdom Metazoa; phylum Arthropoda; class Insecta; order Hymenoptera; family Cynipidae; genus Andricus; species Andricus quercusramuli. The sequence continues at coordinate 394,527 of CAKNXH010002023.1, read as the reverse complement.
TTTTTAAATCGTATGTTAATCTTAGCTTCGTGGATTCCTATGCACAAAAAGATGTCTGAGTCTTGGCGATGAAGGGTCGTGAAGTAGATGACCTCGGGTTGTTTGGGAAATGACAAAAACAGGCCTCGGACTCACGCTACTATTGACTCGTTTTCCTCAATTTTTTCACACTTTTTTTTTACCGATGCAACTATTTTGCTTCTTTTTTTTTAATTAGTCAATGTAGGCGACATGTGCATAAAAAAGGGTTCCGTAGCCTATTAAGTCCTTCAAATCAGGCTGTCCATTACCCTCCCGCCCCTCTAACCGCGAATCGCATTGCATCGTATATCGAAATTCTCATGGAAATTCTTATCGAAATTCCAATCAAAATTCTTATCGAAATTCTCATCCAAATTGTCATTGAAATTGTCATCGAAATTCTTATCGAAATAATTCTCATCGAAATTGTTATCGGAATTGTCATCTAAATTTTCATATAAATTTTATTCGAAATTCTCATGGAAATTCTTATCAAAATGATTTTCATCAAAATCCTCATCCAAATTCTCACAGAAATTGTCATCTATATTCGTATCGAAATAATTCTTATCAAAATTGTTATCGGAATTCTCATTTAAACTTTCATCGAAATTCTCATGAAAATTGTCTTCGAAATAATTTTCATTAAAATTCTCATCCAAATTGTCATCGAAATGGTAATCGAAATTCTTATCGAAATAATTCTCATACAAATTTTTATCGAAACAATTCTCAGCGAAATTGTTTTGGAATTGTCATCGAAATTATTATCGTAATTCTCATCAAAATTCTAATGGAAATAAGTTTCATTAAAATCCTCATGGAAATTCTCATCGGAATTGTCATCGAGATTTTCATTCAAATTCTTATGGAAATTCTTATCGAAATAATTTTCATCGCAATTCTCATCGAAATTTTCATCGAAATTCTCATTGGAATTCTCATGAAAGTTCTTTTCAAAATTTTCAACAAAATCCTCATTGGAATTCCCATTATAATCTCCATTGAAAATCTTATAAAAATTGCCATAGAAATAATTATTATGGGAATTGTCATCGAAACACTCATCAAAATGATCATTTAAATCGTCATCGAATTTCCGATGGATATTCTCGTAAAAAATCTTATTGGAATTCTTATCAGAATAATTTTCATTGAAATATTTATCAGAATAATTTTCATTGAAATTCTCATCAAAATTGTCCTGGAAATCCTTATCGAAATAATTCTCATAAAAAATTCTCATCGAAACTGTCATTGGAATTCTTATCGAAATAATTCTCATCCAAATTGTTGTCGGAATTGTCATCTGAATTTTCATCGAAATTCTCATGAAAATTGTCTTCGAAATGATTTTCATTATAATTCTCATCCAAATTGTCATCGAAATTGTAATCGAAATTACCATCGAAATCTCATCGAAATAATTCTCATTAAAATTCTCATCGAAATTGTCACCGAAATTCTGCTGGAAATTCTTATCAAAATAATTATCATCAAAATTGTTATCGGAATTGTCATCGGAATTATTATCGAAATTCTCATGGAAATTCTCGTGAAAATTTGCATAGAAATTCTCATCGAATTTTTCATGAAAATTCTCATCGAAATTTTAATGAGAATAAGTTTTATTGAAATCCTCATGGAAGTTCTCATCGGAATTGTCATCGAAATTGTCATTGAAATTCTTATCGTAATAATTTTCATCGCAATTCTCATCGAAATTTCCATCGAGATTCTAATTGGAATTCTCATGAAAGTTCTCATTAAAATTGTCATAAAAATCCTAATTGAAATTTGCATTGCAATCTCCATTGAAATACATATAAAAATTGCCATAAAAATAATTATTATGGAAATTCTCCTCGAAATTATCATCCAAATTCTCATGAAAATTCTCATAGAAATTTTCATCGAAATTCTGACGGATATTTTCATCAAAAATCTCATTGAATTTCTAATCAAAATAATTTTCATTAAAATTCTCATCAAAAATGTCCTCGAAATTTTTATCGAAATAATTCTCATCCAAATTGTCATCGCCATTTTCATCTGAATTACAATCGAAGTTTTTATCGGAATGATTTTAATGAAAATTTTCATTGAAATTGTCACCGAAATTCTGCTCGAAATTCTTATCAAAATAATTCTCATCGGAATTGCCATCGAAATTCTCATGGACATTTTCATCAAAATTTTCATAGAAATTCTCATCGAAATTCTAATGGAAATAAGTTTTATAAAAATTCTCATGGAAATTCTGATAAGAATTGACACCGAAATTTCCATTGAAATTCTCATCGAAATTTTCATCGAAAGAATTTTCATTGTAATTCTCATCGAAATTGTCCACGAAATTCTTATCTGTATCATTCTCCTCGAGATTTTCATCGAAATTACGATTGGAATTCTCATGAAAGTTCTCATCAAAATTGTCATCAAAATCCTAATTGAAATTTTCATTGTAATCTCCATTGAAATTCTTAGAAAAATTGTCATAGAAATAATTATTATGGAAATTCTCATCGAAATCCTCATCAAAATTCTCATCAAAATTATCATCAGATTCTGATG
>CAKNXH010002023.1:353596-391922 GCA_932178445.1 Andricus quercusramuli | reverse complement strand
CCATTGAAATTCTTATAAAAATTGTCATAGCAATAATTATTATGGAAGTTCTCATCAAAATTCTCATCAAAATTTTCATCAAAATTCTCATCAAAATTCTCATCAAAATTCTCATCAAAATTCTCATCAAAATTCTCATCAAAATTCTCATCGTAATTGTCTTCGAAATTCTGATGGATATTCTCATCAAAAATCACATTGAAATTCTCATCAAAATAATTTTCATCCAAATTCTCATCAAAATTGTCCTCGAAATTCTTATCAAAATAATTCTCGTCGAAATTCTCATTTAAATAATTTTTCATCGAAATTCTCATCGAAATTCTCATCGTAATTGACATCGAAATTCTCCTCGAAATTCTTATCGATATAATTCTCTCCAAAATTGTTATCGAAATTGTAATCAAAATGATTCTGGCAGAAAATGTTATCGAGATTCTCATCAAAATTGTCATCGAAATTGTCATCGAAGTTTTTATCGAAAAAATTATCATCCTTATTATTATCGAAATTTTCATTGAACTTGTCATCGAAATGATCATAAAAATTCTCATAGAAATTATCATCAAAATTCTCACAGAAATTCTCATTGAAATTCTCATTGAAATAATTATCGTGGAAATTCTCATCCAAATTTTCATCGGAAATCCCATTAAAATCCGCATTAAAAACCTCATCAGAATTCTCATCGAAACATTTCACATCGAAATTGTAATAGAAATAACTCTCATCAAAATTCTCACCTTAATTCTCACCGAAATTATCACCGAAATAATTCTCATCGAAATTCTCATCGGAATTTTCTTCGAAATTTGCATCATAATTCTCATCAAAATTCTCATCGAAAAAATCCGTATTGAAATTCTCATTGAAATTGCCATCGAAATTGTCGTCGAAAATCTCATAGAATTTTTTATAGAAATTCTCACATAAATTTTTACAGAAAATCTCATCGAAATGATTCGCGTGGAAAGGTTCGGGGTCAAAGATCAGATGTCAATAATGAGGGATGATGTGCCAGGAAACAAAGTCGATAGGTCAGAGGTCGCATGTGAAAGGTGAATGGTCATAGGTCAAGGGACAGAGATGAGCGGACAAGTCAAAGCTGAGGGGTCAAAGGCAGGGGTTGGGTGAGCATTCAACCTTAGATTAAAAAATATTCGAATTTATCAATATCTTGATGTTTGTTTTCATTAGAACATCACTTAAGAGATCCAATATCCTAAGTGCATTTTTAAATTGCGATATGCTGAGAACATGTTTAGAACGTTTCCAATTTGAATTATGCGTCAGATGGGTACGCATGCAGGTAGTTGGAGAGTATCGATGCGAGATTGAAATATGCATTATTGCATGTAGAATGTGTAATCCCGGGGTTGTAAAATTGATCAGAAATCATATGAAATAGAGCGAAACGATGCATTCCATGATTTGAACTGCGAGATATTACACGACAATCCCGATATTTTACTCCTGAGGGACAAAACGAAATGAGAAAAAAAATAATGGAAAAATTCACGCTTGTGTAATTATTATCTGTAACTAAAATTTTTTTCGGAATGCTTGGTGTTTAAACAATTTTTACGAAGGGGTTGATTCAATTGTTAGTCTGGTCCAAATAAAATTTGATGAACTTTGAAGCTTTCGGCTTTCGACTCAATTAAGTAAGCAGAGTTTATATGTTTAAAAAGAAATTCCGGATGTTAAATATGCCAAACATATCGTCTGGGAAACAACAGGTTGGAATTTTATAAATAAAAAAACTTATTTTTCAACTCCTTCCAGGCTATTCAAGCAGAATTGTACAATAAGGTTTCGAAAATGGACCCGTTCCCTCATCAGATTACCTTTTACATTTCGCAGAATTTGAGATAAAAGCGTTTGTTAGAAAATTGTCATATTTTTTCGGAACTGATTATAGATAAATATGGAGCACAAAATGTGAAGAAGTGGTCAAAAGTTTATTTCACGTGCTCATTTTTTGAAAAAATAGGCAATTTTTTAAACTATTCGAAAAATAAAAAGAAGTTATATTTCAGTTATGTCAAAAATTAAAATATGAGGAGGGAGTGTACACTAGGGTGGACCAAAACCATACCTGTTGCAATTTTTTTTTTGAAAGGGCATGCCACCCCACCCCATCTTGTGAGGTTCCCGGAAAAAATCCTTCCAAATAATAAGTTCTAATAATGATTTGTTGCGGAGTCTCCAATGAATAATTCGCGCTAAATTACTTTGAATCCTTATGCCCCCACTCCCCTTATGGAGGTCCAAAAGTGCCCCAAAAAATTGCGCAGAATGGATGCATATGAGCTCTGTTTTTTTTTCTCTTTTACCATACATTATTTTTATTCGACTAGTGAAGCTGTTTATTAGCATTTTTTCAATAATCTTAAATTGCTTAAATAATTTCAATATAATTTAATATTTTTTTCCCCTGTTATCTCATTGACATGTACTTTTTTACGTTTATTGTAGAATCTTTTTATGTAAATGCTTCAAATTGAATTTTTAACTAAAAAAGGTAAATTTTCAACTGAAAATGTAATCAAAATAGTTATATTTTGAACCTAAAAAGACGATTTTTCATTAAAACAGTGGAATTTTCAACAACTTAGATCAATTTTTCACCAAAAAATTGAATTTTGAAACAAAAAATTTAATTCTTCTAATTTTTATTTAATTTTGTATGTTTAAAATAAAAACTACGCGTCCTATCAAAAAGTGTTTTCTAACAAACTTGTAGATCTTTTTTAAATGCACAATTTTTGTATCTTCATTTTTTGCGATTCTTACGTCGCTCTTCCACAAATTTAATTTTTTTTATTGTTACTGTTATTTTTCACGATTAAAAAAAAATCCACATCCTATCGAAAAATGATAAATAACAAATTTGTATTTCTTTTTTGGGTGAAAAATTCTGTCTAGTATTTATTTTTTCGTAGCTTGTGTCGTTTGTCCAAAAAATTAATTTTTGTTTCATTTTGAATGCTGTCTTTTTACGGATTTAAACAAAAACTACGTATCCTATCAAAAAGTGATTACCAAATTTGTATTTTTTTTGGGATGTGCAATTTTTATTAATTCATCTTTTTTCGTATCCTGTATATTTTTGACCGTAAAATCGAATTTTTGATTTTTCATTATTTTGTTGTGGGATCAAAATGTGAAGTCTGTATATTTAAATAAAATTAAAGAAGTTGTTATGACAATCTTGTCCTGCTGTTCAAAAAGCGATGTTTTTCTCTTCTTGACTTTTTTTTCATATCGTGTGATATCGTGCGTTGTTTGGATTAAAATTGTTCTTTCCGTTTGTTCGTTTAAATTTTGCAAATGCTATAACTCTGGTCATTTGTTTTTTATCAAAAAAAGTCATGAGGATATATTGTTCGTCTTTTTGAATACTATAAACAGCCGTACATAGAATTTTCAAATTCTGAAAAAGTGGTCTCGAACGTATTGAAAATACTCTCACTTTTTGAATTTGTATCCAAAATGGCCGGCTGAGGAACTGGACCTTCATTTCAGTACAGTCAAAGAGTATACCAAAAATTAATCCAATCTGTCAATTCTTTCGAAAGTTATCGTGATAACCGTCTCAAAATCTCCAGACACAGAGAGAGACACATTCGCGAAAACCTGTTTCTCAGGTTCAGGAGGTCTAAAAACGAGGACATTTGATAAAATAGGGGAGGGGGGGGGGCCAAATTTTAAACAAATCTAATACCTTCCCTGATGAGAATGTAAAAATGATTCAGGAAGAAGTTGTTAAGCTATTTCCTCTTCTTTTTCAGATTTATGGAGATTTTCTAATCAGCTTCATCGTCGTAAATAGACTGGTGACGATATGCGTGCACAATGCTCATGTACCTAAACGCATTTCGAACACGTAGCATCGTTCGCCTAATGTACGTGCACGCTACATGCCCGTACACGTCGCGTCGAATTACAATTTACTCTGTCGTTCGGCGCGTACTCTGCACAGTGTACACTACGTAGACGTAGCGTCAATTCGCGTTATCCTCGAAATTGCTGGGTACATATTACGTAAAATTACCCAGCAAGAGCACTACATATATTCTGTCCTTGCGCTTGTAAAGATGGGCAAATACGAAGTAGTCGTGCTCTTCCAAGAGGTGTACGTGCTCGGCCAACTTTAATGCGAACTGCAGTGCGAAAGCACTTATGAGTTGCTTGGAAAGTCTAGAGATGTTAAGAATGATCTTCATGGTCTCCATTAACCAAGACAAAGATTGCGAACCTTCTATAGGGAAATTGTAAATTTCATACAAATTGTTCGACTATAATATTGCTCGGGATTAGGATGCGTAGTGGTTCAGATGCGCCAGCTAGGTGTAACCAGAAATTTTGTTTTTTCACTCAATGAAACCGTTTTGTTGACTGCAATTGGTTAATTTCAGAAAACATTCTGGTTGAATGTACACAATGTTTTTTTAGTTGACCAAATTCGTTTGCTTCAATTGATAAACATTTTTGGTTGAATGATTTTGTTGATTTTAGAAAAATATTTGATTGATTCAACAACATTTTTTGGTTTGACCTACGAAGTAATTTAAGGGTGCAAATTACTAGAATCAAGCAGAAGATTTAGTTGATTCATGATGAAAGTCCACGCATGCGAGAGTTTGTGAAGAATTGATTAGGATTAAGTGAATATGTGAAAAATACGCAAGATTACTCACTCGAATTTGTGTGGTTACATAAGATTGTGTGATTAAGTTTTTGATAAAACAACATAAGGATCTATTTCGAACAAATAAACAAAGGATATTTATTCTTTATACTTGGAATGCTTGAATGAAACTTTATCAAGAAGATCTCTTGCAGATCCCAATATTTATATGCGTCTTCATATTCTGATTTTTCTACGTAATTAAGTATAGTCGGAGATTAAGTTGCTCAAAGCTGAGCAGGCTTTGAGGCACACATTCTCATCGTGACAATCGCGCTACGTGCTCGAATCTTGACAGACATTTGTAAATGTATATTTATTTCCTGAATTACCTGAAATAAATGAAAAACTGCAATCCTTTTTACAGACAGTCTTCCCTATCTCGCGCTATTATGCTAAGAATAGGATTTATGTTTTCATATTATTTTTTATGGATAAATCTAAATATCCTAGAAGTATTCTTTCAGATTTTTTATGTATCTCGCGTCTTTTGGCGTAATATTGAAATTTTCGATTTTTTCATATCAATTTCGATAAATAAATTGAAGACGAGGAGTTTTGTCAAAAAATGGTACAAAGAAATTTTTTAGGATTTTTTGGAAGCCGCGATTATTTGTTGAAATTTTTTTCCTTATCTCACGCCGTTTGGTTCAAAATTTGAACGTTCATTTTTCTGTACTTTCGATAAATAAAACTAAAATGACGAGTCCCATTGAAAAATGGTTAGTGGAAATTTTGTAGAATTTTTTGAAAGCTATAATTTGTCTTCAAGACTTTTTTTGTATTTGGCGTCGTTGGTTCGTAATTTGAATATTGTTAAATTGTTAAATTGTTAAATTAGAATATTGGAATTAAAAATTTAACTAATCCAGTTGAAGATCCCTTATTTTACTTGAAAATTAATTTAATTCCTTGAAAGTTTAACTATTTTGTTGAAAACTCATTTTTTTGACGAAGTTAATTTTTCTAACTAAAAATTTAACTATTTTAGTTTTGGTTAAAAATGGAAGTTTCTTAAAACTGAAAAATAAACTACTTGGATAAAAGTTGAACTACTTTGTTAAAAATTTATTTTTCTGTTTAAAGGTTCATCTCTTTGGTTGAAAATGTAACTATTTTCTTCAATATTCATTTTTTAGTTCAAAAATTAATTTTTTTAAACTAAAAATGTAAATTTTCCACTTTTGGTTGATCTTTTCCACTTAAACATTCGTATTTTTCGGTACAAAACTAATGTTCTTGGTTGAAATTTTGTATTTTTGGTGAAAATTTTAGGTTGAAAATTTATTTTTTTTGTTGTTAAAAATTCATATTCCTGGGTAGAAAAATAAACTGTCTTGCAGAAGATTCGTCTTTCGGGTTAAAATACCAACAATTTGGATACAATTTTTTCTCTTATTGACTAAAAAATCTTTATTCATAGAAAATTCGTCTTCTGGTTGGAAAATTCAAGTTATGAATTGAAAGTTAAACTAATTTGTTGAAAATTTATTTTTTTGCTCAAGATTTACCATATTAGTTGAAAATTTATCTCTTTTGTATTAAATTGAACTATTTGGTTGAAAATCTTTCTTTTTGATAGAAAATTATTATTTGCCGGTTACAAATTCAACTATTTTGTAGAAAATTCTCCTTTTTAGTTAAAATTGATCTTTTTGGTTAGAAGTTTAATTACTTTGTTAAAAATTCATTTTTTTGATTCCGGATTCATTATTTTGGTTGAAAATTCATCTGTTAAATTAAAATTTAGATTATTTAGCTGATGTTTTTTTTTATATAGAAAATCAAATTTTTACTGAAAATTTAACTTTTCCGTTTTTGGTTAAAAATGGACCTTTTTGAGCTGCAAAGTCAACTATTTGTTTGAAAATTCATGTATTTTGTTGAAAATTTTTCTTGTTTAGTAGGAAATGAATCTTCTTGGTTGGAAAGTCGTCTCTTTGATTTCAAAATACATCTCTTTTGTTAGCAATTTCATCTTTTTTGGTTGAAATATCAACTATTACATATTTTGTTGAGAATTCGTCTTTGTAGGATAAAAATTCATCTATTAGGTTAGAATTCCAACTATTTGGTTAAAAATTTAATTGTTCTATTGAAAATTCAAGTCTTTGGTCGAAATTTCAACTATTCTGTTAAAAATTAGTTTTCTAGATTCATTGCAGATTGAAAATTCAATTTTGTCGGTTTAAAATTCCACTATTTTGTAAAATGTTTAAATATATTGTTTGATTAAAAATAAACTTTTTACTGAGAATTCATCTTTTCGGGTTTAAAATTCAACTGGTTTCTAAAAAATTTGATTTTTAGCTCAAAAAGTCATTTATTTGGTTGAAAATGCAACTGTTTTTGGTTGAATCTTAATTTTATGTTTAAAAATTCAACTATTTTGTTGAAAATTTAGTTATTTTGTGGAAAATTTAACTATTATTTTAAAAAGTCACATCTTTTGGTCGAAAATTCCACTCCTATGTTGAATATTCGTCCTTTTGGATTAAAAATAGGCCGTGTCTACGGGTACTGAAATGTCGGTACAAGTAGCCAGATTTTTTCTTTACGAATAGGGGGGTCTGGAAAAGGGGCTATTTGAACCGAAATTTCGTTACGTATAGCTAGAGTATAGCTGGATTTTTTTTGGTACGCGTAGACACTTTCTTAAAAACACTTATTTTATGGTAAAAGAGCCATACGTTTTGGTTGAAATAAATTAACAAATTTTTAATTTATAATTTTGAAATTGTTTTCTTCCGGTCATAGAATATTCTAGGTTGAAAATTTTATCACATGAAAATTCTGGTCTTCAAATCGTAATGGTCAGACAAAATGAAAAATTTGGAAAAATCAGGGAATTTTTTAAAGAAGTTTTGCGTTTTTGTGTTATACAACACTTTAAAATAACACATTCCAGCTATCATAAAGCATAATTTCCTTTCTGTCAGAAAATATGTCGATAAACACACAAGAGCATCATACTTCGGCGCGTTAAGTTCTTTTTTGTTATACGGAAAATAAACCATTAGATTAAAAGAGGGTGAAAAATAGTTGAATGGTCGGTTCATAAATCCGGACGTTGTATATACGTAGGCGATAATAAAACGTAAAGGTATAAGCTAGTCACAAGATATAACAGACTGAAAAAGCAGTTACATACTTTCGAGTTTCGAGAGTACCGATGAAAACTCCGGTAAAGGTGATCGATGAGCTCCCGAGAGAAAAAAAAACAGAAAAAAAATGTGTATAGGTACCGTGCCAACAGGCTCTAACTCTCATTGCGGAAAAATCCTATATCTTACTGAACACTCGATAGTAAAAAAATATACGAGGAACTAAATCACATGTAAGATCAATTTTACTTAATATCGAGACAGACAAGTCGGGAATTTTCGATCAATTCAATTCAAAATAAATACCAGTTTTCCCTCATGATTGTTATTTCTTCTAATCTTTAAATATTTCAAGATCCTATTCTAAGAAGCATACATTACTGCCTTAGAAATTTTTTTTTGAGAGAAACTCAAACTTTTGCTGTCTTCTTGAGAACAAACGATTCTTGACCAAAGCTGCGGAGCAGAAATAATAAAGTGAATGAAAGTCTCTAAGTCGGAGGAGGAAGAAGAAATGAGCTCGATTACCGCCTCCAGCTTTCATCGTGACATGTTTGTGTGCAAGGGGAGATGCTCTCTGAGTCGGTTTTTTTAAATTCTCCCACTTCCAAAATTACCCCCCCCCCCCCCCCTCAGGACTTGCGAGTTATCTTCGCGTGTCCATTATCGACAAGGGACGCGGACGCCACATTGCTGCGACGGGTCGAGAGTCTCCTTCGACCTTGATTCCGGCCTTTACCACATTCCGACGAGACTCGATTATTTTTTCCAGAGATAAACCTCCTTTACGAGGCGATTGTAGAACACGCCGGGGCTACCGACTTTAATCGTATTACGCCCGTGAAAAGCCCACACAACCACAAAAGGAGTATTAAAATATAATCGACGTCGTAACCCTTCTGCTGCTACCCTTGACAAAAAAGTGAAGAAAAATGTTGATCGAGATACATTTTCTAGGTCAGAGGAAAATAACTCTCCGTTATGCAGTAATCTTTGCTGAAATAGTTCGAAGGCTTAAAATTTAACACTTTAAAGTATAAAAATCGTTAATTATACTCCCATTGTAATATAAGCTTCTCATCGGTTTTATTACAGTTTATTTTAGCTGCCTTTCTAACAATATCAATTTTTATCATAGGATTTTCTCCCTCCCATTCTTTTTTATCCTCATCCACCTTTGCAATCATCTTCCTTATACTCTGGTTCTCCACCCACATAGCATATAAAAGAAAATCCTTTCCTCCTTCCTAACCTTCTACTATACCATCCACCCCCTTATTAATATAGCCTCCCCTGCCTCTTCCCGATCCATCAACCTATTTTTCCTCACCACCTCAAACAACACTCAAATACCCCGTTCTCCTTTTCTAACCTTTTCTCCTATACAAATCCACCCTCTTTTCCATATCTCTTCCCCGCTCCTCATACACTCACCACACCTTCTTTACTCACCCTGATAATCCTCACCCAAGCACCCCCTATTTCTCATTAAATTTCTCCCGTATACCACTCACCTCTTTTATATCACTTATCCTCCTCCCCTCCCCCCCCGTCCTTCCTCCATCTATCTCTACTCTACTCACCCTCTCTCCCCACCCCATAAATCTATAAACAAATATCCCTCCTCCTTTTCCAGCCTCCTTTCCTATAAAACTGCACCCCCTTTTCTATATCTCCTACTCCACGCCTTTTTACCCCTTCTTATACAAATCACCCTCTTTTCCCATCCTCAAATATCTTCTAAATTCCTCCATCTCCTCACCCGATCTACTCTCATACAACTCTCCTCTATCTTCTCCTTCTCTCAATTTTCTTCTAATTTTTGCACGAAAAAAAATATTTTAACTTTATATTCGCAATTACATGAAAAAATATATATTTAGTTAATACATTATAGGGGTTTCAATGTAATTGTAGAGGACATCCAGACCCACAAACATATTTCCTTTAAGTCTTCAAATAAATCCTCTAAATATAATTGTAGAGGAGAACCACTTCCTCAAACATGACTCAAATATTCCATATAAGATACACCTCTTTCATATCCCTTATCCCCCTCCCCTACTCTTTTGTCCATCCTTCTCTACTCCACACACATTTTTCGTCCACACCCTAAATGTACACCCAAATGCCCCTCCTCCTTTTCTAACTTTTTTCCCTATGTAACTGCACCACCTTTCCATATCACCTGCCCCTAACCTTTTCTCCCATTCTCATACAAATAACTGTCTTTTCCCACCCTCTTGAATATTTTAGATATACCCTCACCTTCTCGTAAGATCTTCTCTCCGATAAGACTCACCTCCTTTTCCATACTCCTTACCCATCCCGCTAATCATCATCCCATTTCTTACACCGTCCTCCTTTCTCAACATTGTCCCCTATACCACTCCACCACATTTTCTATATCTCCCTGCCTCTCATCCATCCAGCTAACTTTCTTTCCCCACCTCTACAAACATCTCCGAATACCCCTTCATCCTCACCCAACTTCTCCCATATAGCATTTACCTCTTTCATATCCCTCATCCCCTTCCCCTCCTCCTTTCTTCTTTTTCCTCTCTCCGTTTTTTTCTACGCTTTCTCTTCATCCACCTACACTTCATCTCTTACCTTATTGGCTTCAAACTAACCTTCTCCACCAATTTAAACATTACCCAATATTGTCTTCTTCTCATCTATTTTATTCTGACGTTTCCAAGAAAAAAATGTTTTAAAATTTAAATTCGCAATTGCATGAAAAAGTAATTCACCCATGTTTCTTCTAATGTTTAGAGAAAAAAATATCAGGGATTCCAGTATTTCCCCTATCTCCCTGTATTTCCCCTTTTTCCTATATTCTCCAGAAACTTCTCCTTTTTGCCGTTTTATTTTTAAACATGCGATATTTTAAAATAAAATATTTGAATTACGCAGGAAATTCTCCGAAATGAGTAAATTAACGAAAGAACTATATGAAACGTTGTTAATCTAACAATTTAAAACATGTTGAAAATGTGAAAACTGGAGACAGAATTTGTTATCCAATAACAAACTGGAACAGTTAATATATATAGTAATTTGAAGAAGTATTATAAGGTGCAAACTTTCTAATTGGAATTGATTAATAATGGAATATTCCAATTTGATCAACTGCAAAGTTAAATGTTTAAAATTTGAGCAATTTGAAGTTAAAGTTCAAGGTTGAGCCCCTTGGCTCTGACACTATTTTCAATTTGAGTTAAAGAGCATTGAAGAGTGTAGTTTCAAATTTACGTCTTAAAAAGTGTGTAGTTTTTAGGAAGAAAATACTCTAATGAGTATATCCTAAGGATATCCAATTGAAAAAATTCATCAATTGCAGAAATGATTAAAAATCCTTTAAAATTAAAAAATGTATATAACATTTCTCATTAAAGATTGTTTTTTCTCTGCATCTGAAAATAATTATATGTATAGCTGACCATGAAATCGGGAAAACCCGGGAACTTTATTTTACCAGGGAAAAGAACGGGAAAACCCCAGACATTTTCTTTAAAATTATTTTCTTTACAATATAATTGATGTAAATGTATATTATGCACCCTGCTAATGTTTGCAAGAAAAAATATTTTAAAATGAAAATTCGGAATTATACGAAAAAAATTTATCTAAATGAACAATTTACAACCGATTGAGTAATTTTTTTCACGTATGGGGATGGATCAGTTTAATAAACATTGTATTAAAAAAATTGTGCTACATAAATGATGCATTAATTGCATTAGATTATAATCTAATGCAAGAAATAATCGAATGGCAATAGCGATAGAGTTAAAACCGTCAAGAAAATAATATTAAATGCATACTTTTATTTATTTAAAAAAAACACACTATTCAATAGGAAAAGGAAAATTTATAGTATTGGTACATTTTTTAATTTTTGTTATAATATCTGCAATTGTTGAATACTTGTTAAGATCCTATGATAACTGTAGAATTGATTTGAAAAATGGAATATTTTCGTGTACTTCATTCAATTATCATAATTTTTTGGAAATTTTAAAATATTTAAATACATGTAAATAATAAATTTTAGGGTAAAAATTGAAAAAAATATTCAATCACTCATTTTATCTTCATAATATGAATGGTTTTACCAAACTATTGTTACATAATACTGCTTCCTTTATTATTAGTTTGCCTTACTTGATTCTTCTGTCTAGTAATAACACTCCTCGATAAAATAATAGGTTGTGAATCAGTTTGGTGCCACGCAGAAGCAACTTTGTACGTAAATAACATATTACGTTCACTTTAAACACATGAATAGATAGAGTTTTTTGTAATATTATAGTATTTTAAAGTAAAATGTATGTATATTTTTAATGTGAGACTCTCTCCAAAGACAAAATTGGAGACAAGTATCAATTATTCACCTACTCTGAGTTAATGCCTGAAATCAGCAGTCTTTTAAACCGTACTTTTTATAAAAATATTTCAATTTTAATGTTATTGTCTCGTATAAACAAGAACCAGCTAAATGCTCTTATGCTTTCAGCCAGACTACATTAAAGAGAACAGCTTCTATCTCTCGGTAGTTTTAAAAAGTTTTGCATTTTTTTAATATGATCTGCAAATGTGTAAAATCCGAGGGGCTTTATACCCTGAATATTTTTCGACGAAAGAAGATTATCCTAGATTAAAGGGATGCGAGAGACTAATGTGATTAAAAAAATACTTCATAGATTATGTAAAAGTGGGCTGGATTAATAATCCCGTGTCTTAGTAACTTACTGAATTGTTTCTAAATTATTTATTTTATTTTTATTTTAAACTTAGGGATATTAAAACTTAAAGATTTTATTTTGAATATTTATTTGTTTTGAACAATAACATTTCTGTTAATCTCTTGAGATTTGAACACGATAATTTTTATATGATGCATTTTAAGTAACTATCAAGAATCAAAAAATTTTACATTCACATTTGAAATTGTTTTATGCCATTTATAAAAGATTCTATGTTGAAAATGTTACAAGATTAAAATTCTGATATCTTAATAATAATGAGCAGCGTAAATGAAAAATGTTCCGGGAAAAACTAATAAATTTTGAAAATGAAGTTTTCCGGTCACACTGATACAGCGTTCTTGTTAGTAATTTATTTGCTCTTTTATTTATTGTACATATTATTTTTTTTCATATTATTTGTTTATATTTATAATATAAATATTTCATATTATTTCATATGTATTCATATTATTTTTAAATTCAACATTTTTGTTAAAAAGTCATCCTTTTTGGTTGAAAATTCAACTGCTTTGTTAAGATTTCGTCTTTTTGGGTTGAAAATTCATATATTTGTGTGAAAAATTCAGCTAACATCTTTCTTGGTCGAGGATTCACTATTTTTATGAAAATTTGTCTTTCTTTATTCAAAATTAAACTAATTGGTTGAGGGTTGAACACATTTGTTTAAAATCATTTTTTCATGAAAATTCATCGTTATGGTTAAACATTTATATATTTGGTTGAAGATACGTATTTTTTTGGTTGAAAATAATTATTTCTAACCGAAAATTTAGATAATAAAATATTGAATATCTATTATTTCCGTTGAAAATTCATCTCTTTGGTAGAAAATTGCTAGGTTGTTAAAGTATTTGGATTAACTCTTTTTTTTTCTCTTTTGGACTGAAAAATTTGTATTGGTTGGAAAATGTATCTTTGTGGCTGAAGGAATCATCATTTTTTAGTTAAAAATTCGTCTCCTTGGTTGAAAATTAGACTGTTTCGTTGAAAATTCTTTTTCTTCTTTGTTGAGAATTATTTTTTTTTATTGAAAATTGAATTTACTCCATTTTTGTTTTCTTTTGTTTATAAAATATTCTGTGTTAAAAATGTTATTTCTCAAAGTGAAGATATTATGAATTTGGAAAAAGATATTCAAGATTGGCAGATTTAAACTAGGAAATCCTTCAAGTTTTGCAAATTTTTATATCAAGACACTAAAAATATAAAAAATACATAAGAGGGCCGAAAATTTGATAAGGGTGGGAAAAAATTGTATAACGAGGGCAAAACCATTATTATTTTATGTTTAATAGTTAAAAATTCGAAATCAAAATTGTAAATATGCAATATCAGTTATCTTTTAATATTATTATATTTAAATTAATAAGTTCTATTGCATTAAAAAGCTCTGAAGCAATCAAAAATATATAATTTCAATCAGTCAAGCACTTTACTTACAAGTCCTAATACATTAAATATGGCAATATATGAAAAAATTTTCCCTAACGGTTCTCTTGCCACAAACACCATACAATACAAATAAATATTTCTTTATCTTAAAATACTTTAAGCTTAGTATTAAATGAGAATTTGA
The DNA here is from genome assembly GCA_932178445.1 of Andricus quercusramuli. Classification (NCBI taxonomy): domain Eukaryota; kingdom Metazoa; phylum Arthropoda; class Insecta; order Hymenoptera; family Cynipidae; genus Andricus; species Andricus quercusramuli. The sequence continues at coordinate 377,777 of CAKNXH010002023.1, read as the reverse complement.
CCACTCTTGAAACGTTTTGAAACCTTTTAAACAAATTTTAAACCGTTCAACATTTCTAAAAATGCCTCGAAATCTTCGGAAAGCTCATACAATTGTACACATTTTTTAAAAACTGTTTTTAATCTAATTTTTTTTCTCTGAAAATGCTATCTTTTAATGTAAAATCACAAGTTGTGAATGTTCTTTGAAATGTATTTTAAAAATATTGAAAATACGAATTTTCGACGAAAACCATGAACATAATGCAAAATTGTTAACCGATTCTAAGTTTTGTTTAATTTATAATTTTTTTTTTTCGAAAATGCCAATTTTCGATGTAAAAGGTCAACGTAACCTGAAATTGTTTAAAAAAACGATGAACATTGATAATCTAATAATTTTTGTTCAAAAATTTTAATTTCTAGTAAAAAATGGTAATAAAACGGAAAAACGTAAATTATAGAAATAAATTTCTCATCTTTGAAATCTAATAATTTATGCTTGAAAATACCCATTCCTAGTGCAAAACGATATTTTCGAGATATTTCGTTACACCACTTTTTTTTAAATTAAAATAAATTTTTTTAAATTTCGATCCATTCATAAAATGCACTCATACGTGGCATGCATCAGGGAAGTGGTTCTGGCCGGTATCAGTCGGCCCGTATACCAGCTGGTAGGAAACTCGGAAGCTTCAGTTGCTTCGCGCGCTTCCTGACGGACGCACGTGGTTATACCGTCTCTCACTGCATTCCGTACCGGCACGCGTGATAATACGAAATCGTGATAGTTTTTACCTAAAAATTAAAAAAAAAATTGAGGAAATTTTTTTTTCCAGTCAGTTCTTTTTGATTTGTTGATAAAAAAAATAATTGCTGAGTTTGATAACTTGTGACATTTAACTAGTGAGTGTATGAACTAAATTCGAATTTGGAAATATTACGATTCGCGAGGTGAGAGTGCATTTTAAAATTGAATTAGAAAATATCTGGACATCCGATTTAGTTTTATACAGTGAAAATTGAATGGACACCGAGGAAATAAACAAATATTAAATTAAAAAGAAAAAGTGATCAGGGGAAATGCGGATTAGAAATTTTTGTAATTTCTCCAATAATTTTATGAATAGGAATAGCAGGATTTTTTTAGTACGAATTGCGGGACTTGGAGAGATTTTTATGGACACATAGACACTGCTATTTTTATTTAGAAACATTTGAGAACTAATTTAAGTTTAAAAATAATAAAGGACAAATCTAAAAAGAGCTTGGCTGTTAAAAATTTAATTTAATATTGAGAAAATATCTGTATATTTAAATTGAACCGTGTTTATTTCATATTGATACATATTTTTTCACAATAGTATTAGAAAGTGTTGAATATTTTTATTCGGCAAATTGAGTTTCATGAAGGTTTCAAAACATCAAATATTTTGCTGATTCAGTCTAATTTTAGTGACTTAATGACACTTCTTTCTGAATTACGTCATTCCATTAGGAATCATGAACAATAAGGAAATAAAGAATTGAATATTTGTATGTTGATTCATACTTTGAATTTTTTCTTTGAGGACGAATCTACGCATGACTTGTTTGACTCTGTTTTCTCCAAAATTAGCTTCATTTTCCTATCGATCTATTTTAAAAAAAATTTAATTCATGTTTGTCATTCTTCTCTTGTTAACATTTTTTAATGGTTTTACATAAAGCTTTTTTATGAGGAATGAACTGTATTACGATTAAAAGGTACTAAACACTCGTAAAGCTTTAAAGATCCGCCCAATCGAAAATTATATTTCATTGTTTTTAAATACAACTTATTCCTAAAAAATTGGTTTACTTAAAATTAAAAAAAATGTTGGAAAATTTTTTTTAATTAGGGAAATTGGAATGAAATTTTCCCAAACACACTCAATTTTTCAAAGCTATATTACCAATATCTTAATATAATTCCGATTTTTAGATGAAAATGATTGAAACTAGATGTGGGTAATTCCAGAGATTTTTTTTTTTTAATTCGAGCCAAAATTCTTCGCGACCATTTCAGCGATTTGGCTGGCGAATTTTCCCTACTATTATTTGCCCGGAAAATCCTCAAAATAATGTATGAGATTTTTCAAATCAGAACTTTACGTGTAATTTTTCTTTTAATTTGATTTCTTCGTCAATTCTGCTTCTATGTTCAAACCTGCAAAAAAAAAAAGAAATTCTACAAAGAATTTGCGTGTTTTGTAAAAATGCAACCTTTTTGCGCATACATTTTTTTGGTGAAATGATTATTTTTCGGTAAAATTGACCAAAATGAAAATCACGGGGATTATTCTTGATTTACCTTGAAAATACCTCTTATATTTAATAATATTGAGATACCTTGAAAAGTGTGCCTTTCAGAGAAAAATATTCACTGTAAAAACTAGGACTCGATTTAGAACTTAATTCGGTATTAAAACAGTTCACGCAACAAAACAATCCTACTTCAGTTTGATCCGCCAATCTAATAAAATAAGGTCGATTTGTGGATTGAAATAGGCTCGAAATGAGGATCATCTGTCAATAACTAAATCTGATGAAACAAATTCTAATCTGTCAAGTTTAGGAACCAACGTAACCCATAGGGCTGAAGTTCGTGACGTCTTAGTGTGACGGTTCAACACTAATTTTTACGAATTTTTAATTTCATCTATTTTTTGTTTTTTTGAAAGAGTGAAGTTTGGAACAATTGAAACAATGTACCCTCTGAATCAATTTAGTTTGCTATCTCGGATCATTTATCAATCTGAAGTTAGCAAACTAAACAAGACAGAAACTGGTACTAAAATAAGACTATTTGTGAGATCATATTAGAACGCCCAAAAAAGGATCCCAGATAAAAATGAATGCCTAGTTTTTACTGTGTTGTACAGAAAAAATGTAGATCTCAATAAATTACACATTGGTTCTGTGAAACATTTTTTCATTTAATCGAAGTTTAAGGGTGACAATAGCTTTTACAATGGAGGAAAAGTGAAAAACCCACAACGATTTTGTGAAGAATATTTTTCTCTGCAATCAAAAGTTTTTCAAAAAAATCAATTTTCATTGAAAAAAATGTTTGAGTTTTGGCTTCCCTTGTTGTATTTTTTGTGAAGAAGGTTTAGAAAACAATTCCAGATAATAATAAACAATAATTTTTTGTTATATAAGAATCTATAGAGTGCGTACGTCTCAATAAATGTAATTTTTAAAGTATAAATGCAATTTACCTAACAAATTTTTTGTGAGTAATAAATGAAAAAGTTTACACAAAAAATTCTCGCCTGTTGACAGCTTTAAGAATCTTAAAGTGTACAAGGAGTGAAACATGTTTTGCGCTATGAGTAACATTTGACAACATGAACATAATTAATGAATTAATTAATTACTTGGGAAAAATTGTTGAGCAAATTGCATTTATTGTTTAAAAAATAAATTTTTTAACACATACGCATGATCTCGATTTCGATCAAGCAAAAAAATCTTCTCTTTTATTATTTGGAATCGTTTACTAAGCCTTCTTCACGAAAAACTAGAAAGGAAAAACCTAAAGTACAAAATGTATAAAAATCACAATTGCATTTTTTTTTCGAAAACTGTTGATTCTAGAAAAAAATGTTAGGAACAAAGTAGTTGTAGTTTTTGAAGATCTTGAAGTCTTTTTTCAAAGGGCATTATGAAAAATCAACGCCTATCTTGTTACATTTGAAAAATTACAAGAAACTTTTTTTCATCGTAAAAATAGTGTCACTCTTAAATTATTGACTAAATAAAAAAATATTTCACATAATAAATATGTAAGTTATTAAGATCTACATTCTTTTGTAGAATATTTTTTTCTGAAATGAATACTTTTCAAGATGTAGTTAGTTTTTCAACCAAAATCATGAAAAATCAGCGTGATTTTCGTTTTTGTTTCATTTGATTGAAAAATGATTTCATCAAAAAGCGTTATTACGAAATACACCACTTCTCTGTGTAGCTTTTTTTTGAAATGAAAGCAATATCTCTCACAATAAATGATGGAAACCGTGAAAATAGAAGTCGCTTCATAAATTCACTGTACCTCAGAAATTAAAATTTTTCAAAATCAAGTTTGTACTATAGCAATTAAGTTCATGTGAAAATGGTAAATGTGGTGAGAAGTAACCTTTCGAGCCTTCTAAATATTTATGTCAGAGAGAAACAGTGTTCACTAAAATTATTTCTACACATTTTTTTAGTATAATATACCCTATAACTTCATATGAAAGCGAGATCACTGATTTTGAAAATTAGAAATTGGCAGCACTTTTAACTTTGGGGAAATTTAGTAAATTTTGGGAAATTGACCTTTAAAGTCGGCTTTGAATTGGATCAGTTTAATAATGACTTTGGACTCGAAAAAAATGTTCTTAAACCATAAAAATTGTTTGTCTGGATACACATGAAAATTTCGTTGAATGAAACAAATTTTGGTTGAATCAACAATATAATTTATTTACCTAACAACATTTTTTTATTTTGATAATAACATCTCCATGTTAACTAATTGTTAAAATCCTATAATGACCGTAGAATTGTTTGAAAAATTAAATATTTGAGTAAAGTTCTTTTATTTGATTTAAATTCTTTGAAACTTTCAAATATTTGAATACACATATTAATCCTCCGTATTTAGACATTTAACGTGTTTTTTTATTTATTAATTATTTCTATTTAAACAAACTTTAAACACTGCAGTCTTTCAAGTTATTATTAAAAAAATACATAGTTTGAAACCAACTAAAGTTAGTTTAAATAAAAAAAGAGTTATAAACGATGGAACTTCACTATGGGTTGAATGTCTAGACAGTTAAACGTAGAAATTATTCAAATTGTTTGAACGTTCAATCGCTCAAGCAGGGAGAACTAATATGTGTATAATAAATTCTAGGGTAAAAAATTCCAAAATCTTGATTTTTTACTGAAATAGGTATTAAAATACGAAAAAGTATTGTTTTTTAAGAAAAATAAATTTTATCATGTGTGAACATAGTACTGTTTAGCTTCATCTGCTTCAATTAACGAAAAAATCAAATCTAAAAGCAAAATGTATGGTAAATTTCTGATTCAAACAATCTAATACTTTGTTTTTGGAGGTTTTTGGGCACCCACTATTAGAGAAAAAATTTTCAGCCAGATCGCTGACATTTTCGCGCAGACAATTAAAAAAAAACCTTTGGAATTACCATTCATTTCAAGTTCAAAAATGAGCCTTATTAAAAATTATTTATAAAAGCGAGAAAAACATTCTCATTGTTGATTGTAACTAATTTCAGAAGAGAACTGATGTAGAACTTCAGAAAAAAGATTTCAGGTTGAATTTTTTATCTGACAATAATTATTTCGAGTTTTGTTTTTTCTTTCTCTTTTGGTAAGAGTTGCAATTGTTATTTAATCGAAATGTTTTAGGGCCCATTTTATTCCTTAAGAGATTCGATAAAAATATCTTCAGTTCGCTTTTATTAAATAATTTGTATTAAAACAAAACATTGTTAATAAAATAAATAATTGCATAATTCCAATAATTTTACTAATTTCAATAAGTTTTTTAATTTCAATAAAACAGACAATTTCAATTTGTGATATTGTTTTCTGAAGTTCGTCTTCAGTTCTTTTCGAGGTTCTTCTCCAATCTAAGTTACAATTAACAAGTGGAATATTTTTCTTGGTCTTATAAATGATTTTTACTGATGCTGATTTTTGAACTTGATATAATTAGTACATATCCTTAAAATATGGAAAACATAGAAAATAATAGTGATAACATTTGTTTATAAAATAATAGCAATAATAGGAAAGGAGATGAAATGTAGTTGTTTGATACGAACACACAGTAAAAGGTCAAATGCCCCGCGTCTCTGATTTTTTTTGTAATGGAGATTAGAAAGTTGCAGGTACCTCGGTTACTTCGAAAGGTTGCATTATTAGCTGCTCAGCCTAGACGTTCGTTGCAGCTCGCCTCCTTCTCATAAAGAATGTTATGATCTGTGTGGACGTTTGCATGTTAGGCGTTTATGATCAGCTGTAACTTTCGTCGTGCGACCTGTTCCGGTACTTTCTTACTTCTCAGAATTAGGAGAATCCTAATCACTGAAGAATAAATTACATTACTCAGGAAGTCAATCATTAAAATGTGATTTACTGTAGTTTTCTTTTTTTAATTTTGATTGATGTTTGACTCCTAAAATGCAGTGAAAAATGGCTTGAGAAGAAGATTACAGAAATGAAACTCCTCATTTTTGGAATAAAGATTCCGGAATAGAAATAATTTATAAGCTCAGTTATTTATCAGGGTTATCCGGAAGAACCTGGAAATTTCAGGAAATTTTTTTTCAGGGTATGTCAGGGAGTTTTTTCAGAGTGATTAAATTTGTTTTAAAAATAGTGCTAAGGAATAAAATAACGTTTTTATTCATTTGTGGAAGTAAATGTATAGTACTGGATTTATACTTATTTAAATCGTACTTTATATCATAGTAGCTAGTCTCAGGAAAATATATTTTATTGAAAGTATTAGTAGGTTGAAAATTAAACCATATGGTTTAATTTTGTTTATTTTTTGACTGGAAAATCTTTCTTGGTTACAAATTTCACGATTTGGTTGAAAATGTATTTTTTTGGTTGAGAGATTAATCTCTTTTGGGAGAAATTTAAACACTTTTGGTCATAGATGAAACTGTTTGATTGAAAATTAAGTTTCTTGCTGAAAATTTTTATTTTCTTGTTAAAAGTTCAACTATTTTGTACAAAATTTTCAGGAATTAATCTTTTTAGGTTGAGGATTTAACCATTTTCTTCAAAATTCAACTATTCGATCGAAAATTTATTTTGAGGATTCGACTAATTTGTTGATAATTCTTCTTCTTAGCTTAAAATTTCAACTATTTGGTTGGAAATTAACTTTTTTGTTAAGAATTGATATTTGCGTTTTTTGGAAATTAATCTGTTTGGGTAGAAAATTCAACTATTTCAGTGAAAATCCAACTGCTTGGTTAAAAATGAACTTTTTTGTTGAAAATTCATATTTTTGTTTTTCGAAAATTTATCTGTCTTTCTTGAGGATTCAACTATTTTGTAGGAAATTTAACGATTTGGTTAAAAATCAACTTTTTTGTCGAAATATCAACTGTTACCTTTTTCGTTGAGAATTAAAGTTTTTTTTCAAAATTCAACTACTTTGTCGAAAGTTAAACTCCTACGTTACAAAATCATATTTTTTGTGAAAGATTCATAATTTCATCTGAAACTTCATACCATTTATTGAAATTTTAACTATTTTGTTGAAAATTCGTCTTTTTGGTAGAAAATGATTTTTTTTTATTAAAAATTGAACTATTCGGTTGAGCCTTTATATATTTTGTTGAAAATATAGTATTTTTACTTAAAACGTTAGAAATTTGAACCATTTAAAATTGAATTGAATACGGTTTAACCATTTTTAGATGAATAATTGAAGGGATCATTCAAAAACCTAGAAAAATCCTGGAATTATGACGAATTTTTTTTTCAGAATTTCAGTAGACACTATGTTTATAATTGTTATTATTATTATCAGGCTGTCTACCTAACAGGGAAATTGGGAAAACCGGGAAATGTCCAAGAATTTTTTTCATCGGGAAAAAACTGGGAAATGAGCGGGAATTTTAGTCAGTGACCGGGATTTTTCTTCCGAACGTATTTATTACCATGCAAATTAAAATTGGTTTAAAACATTTTATCACTCTAATTCTGAGTAAAAACAGTACATTTTCTAAAAAAATTATAATTCTGAGTTGCGCATCAGTAATGTACTATGAGTTTGAGTTTAGACCAGGGAATTTCCGTGAAGAATTAATTATAATTTAAATTTTAGAACAGGGAATTTTGTTTTTTAACAGGATGATTAAACATATTTATAGTTTGATATTATGCTAACAAGAATCCAATCAGAACTTGATAGGATCGTTTAAACTTCTCCATTTCCATTCGCAAATTGTACTCAGAACTGCTGCAGCTGAGGTTGCACTAATTTAAAATGTACATTAGACCATTCACTTTGCCACTCTGATATATTATTTTTCTTTGTTTAAACTTTACGACAGCATGAAAAAGTGTATACAAACTAAGAGAGTGGTAATGATTTTAATAGCTTTTAATGACTTAAAGCACTTACAAATTTGAAGGCATTAAAATTGTAATTATTCTGCTTAAAAAAAATAAAACACATTACTATTGGACTCGATTCTAAACGCGTCTCATTTCGAAGTCTTCAATATTGTGAAATTTAAGTCGTAAAGTACTTTAATTTGCATACCTCATTTTTGAAATAATTGATTTCACAACTTTAATAACAACAAACTTAATAAAATATAAACTCTGTTAATAAAAAACGAATACTTTCATTAAAAAAAGTAATATAAGAGAACGAAAACGAAGGCAGCATCCGAAATTATTTCTTTTTTCAATTTTTGGTTCTCTTTAAGCCATAAAGATTTACAAAAATTGAGGGTATTTGTTTACTTGAATGAATTTTCGAATTTTGGAGTCGAGAGTTTAAAACTTTGTTGAAAAATCTTTTTTCTAGTCCAGAAGTAAAATATTTTTCGGGGGAGGCCAAACAAGTTTCACATTTTCCTCCAAAAATAAAAAAAAATTAAACATTTGTGAAAATCACGTTCATAACTGAATCTTTTCTCTTTCTGTTAAAATAAAGAATACAAACGTATTTTGAGGTGCTGATTACAAACATAACCTCGAAAATATTCGCAATAATTAGACAATTTTAGAGCTGGAAAAGGGATAGGGTGGGACAGAACTTCCCTTTTGCCTTTTCAAGCTCAAAAAATCGCCATTTTATATATGAAAAGATTTCATAAACATTTACAATTTATTAATGAAACAAAATTTATGAAATATATTATAATTTTAATGTTGATATTACCATTTTTTAATTTTCACTATTTTAATATTTCAAATTAATCAACTTTTGAATATTAAAATTAAGCAAACATTAGTGTTCATGAAAATAATTCAAATCTACTAATACCTAATGTCAATGAAATTTTTGATCGATTCGCATTTCTTCCAATATGATACATTTATTCTTATATTGTTTCGTTATGAAATCGAATTACAGAACATTTTTTTTTATCATTTTGGTGTTTTCAGAAAAATGCAAATATTTTTTGTAAAAAATTTACAAACATCTGTTTTTGAAAAAAGAATTTCATTATTTTTCTATCTTTTGACAAAAATACCAGTGGTTGTTGGTCTCTACTTATTGATATTCGACTTTTGGATTAGAAAAAAGGGTTTGCAAACGTTTTCAAATTATATAAACCAAAATTTGGATAAGTGATCAAAGTAAACCTTCATCAAATTTAGTCTTCTTTTAGTACTCCTGAAAAGCATCTTGATTTTCTCACGGGTTTTCACATGTTGACCGCTTTTCATTGTTCTCCCATTTTTATTTTATGACGGATTTAAAACAAAAACGTTGGTCAATTTTTGTTAATATTTTTTGTTCTAAGAACCAAAAATATAGAAATAAAGAATGTCAAGAGAAAGAAAAGAAGGAAGGGGATTCGTAAATTATTCTAAATTGAGTCTAGTTAGAACTAAAATTGTTTGAATTTCTAAAATTGCACTCGCATATTTTATGCTCGCACAATTGTTGCAATTGAGTTCTGCTCTAATTTAAAATTCAGATTAGACAATTTTCTTTCACATTCTAATAACTTATGTTCCTTTGTTTATGACTATGACAAAATTTATGCAAAGTAAGAGAGTGGTAATGGTTTTTATAGCCTTTAGTGTCTCAAACCGAAGTAAGTCAAGACTTGTGAAATCTCATTTCCGCGAAGGAGAATTATTGCCGACCGGGAGATTGCAGGTTCACGACAATCGGGAAAGTGTAAAAATCAGTCTTGGTGAGAGTCGAATGTCGAATGTCGAATGTTTCTTGCCATTTAGGTATTTACGCTTTTATGTGTACAGAGACAGATTCATGTTTACGTTTACGCAATGCACAGTGTACACTCTACACTCTATATTGGCGAACAATGGTACACGTGAGTGTGTTCTCTTCCCTTTGAAATTGAAATAAACGCGATAAACCAGCGACCTGCAAAGCATCGGGTAATTTCTTTTTTTTTCAAACCTAAACTTCCCATCCTCCACCTTTACCCCTTCCGACATCCTCGCTATCTTTCGCTTTCACGTTGTCGCTTGAATTTCCCGTTTCCTGTTTCCCTCCTCTGATGTTTCCCTATATTTGTTTTTTCACGTATCTTTGTATATTATTTTGTCTGTCCGTAAGAGTACATGCTTTTGATTTACACGGGTAATTCTCCACAGATAGGGCACTTTTGTGTCCACGGGGTATTAAAACAAGTCAAAGTACTCCCCTTCTTTCCCCTCTCTTTCCCTACTTTCCCTCCCTTCAGTTCACCCTTCGCAACCCATCTCTTCTCCAACTTCTTTCTCCTCTACTTTCTCCTCTCACCACTTCCTCTCATTTTTCCTCACTTATCGTCCCTAATTTCCCATTTAGTTCCTCTACTTAGCCTTCCTCAATTTGTCCTACTACCCCTCCGCTCATTTACTCTCACTTCCGCTACCCTGACTCACCCTACTTCCCCACACCTCATTTTTCCTCCCTACCCCTACTCCTTTCCCCTAATTTTCCCTCTCCTCATTTTTGCTTCTTTTCCTCTGCTCACTCATTCTCACTTCCTTTCTCCTAATTTCCCACAATTCTCCTCTCCTCACACCCCTCACGCCATCTTTCGCAAATAACAATAAAGTAACATTACTCTTTAAGTTAGAGTCAGTGCGAAATGGGTCTCTGAACCAAATCAATAAGAATTTTTAATAATTCACAATGTAATTTCACTGACTCAAGTAACTAGAACTGGGTCACTTATTGCAATCAGAAAGGCCTTTCACTGAAAATCAGTGAAATTTCACTAATTCAAATTTGCAAAGTAGGTGCCCAAAAAATGCATTTCTATCATGACCACTGCGATTCCGAAAAGAGGATTTTTGAATCTGAACATGGATACTAGCCAAATTTCCATCTTTCTAGTCAATAAATTAAAGAAAAATCAAAGTCTGATGTGACTTGGATGTCCTCTATTTGAGGTTGGTATTTTTTAAATTGATTTTTTGTTGTTCTTGTTTTCATAATGCTTAAAAAGGCTTATATTAAATTTGTATATGTAAATATAAAATTATCACCTTTTAACTTTGCAACATCGTAAATATTTAATAAACATATCTAAACTTACTTTTGAGGAACATAATCATTTCTTCTTCCTTGTTTCTTCATTTTTCTATAATAAGTCACTTTTTTAAAGTTACTTCCTGTATTTTTCAATCGCCATACCGTATGTCAAATCCCTAAAGACAAATGTAAAACAAGTGAGATAAAATTATTATTTTCCTCGAAAATGGGTTCAAATATTTGCATTTAATGATAGTAACGCAAAGGGTGATAATTTTATATGTATAATAATTTGATACCTGCATTTTCAAGACATTGAAAAAATAAAAACAACAAAAAGGCAATAAAAAGATGTATAGGAAATAGTGGACCTTTAAATCATATATACGATTTTTAAATTCTATTTCAAAATGTTTTGACTCAAAATGTACAACGTAGGCTAATGTAAGTATTCAGATTCGATTTTTTTTTCATATAAAATATGAACTATTTTTAAGTCTAAGCTTCAATGTTGGGGTTATGTTAAAAAAAATACATGTGAAGAAAAAAACTAAGATCCACCATCGCAAACTAGGAACAAGTCCAAGAAATCTTTGCGTATTTTAATTAGTATCAATCGACTTAACTAGTAATAAATTATTATTTTCAAATAAAACTAAATGAATGAATGATAAACATATAAATCAGAGCGAGATAAAACAATTTGTTCAAGGATTTTTGGATCTCTCATGTTTTACAACATTATGAAGACTTTTTGGGTTGCTTTCCATCGACGTAACTTTAGTTTTTCCTCAGAGGAAACATATAATAAACTATTACCGTCGTGAAAAATTGTTGTCAAAAAGGTAACAAAAAGTATGGGTTTCAGAAGAATAATTTTAGTTTATATACGTCGATATGAAAATCAGCAAATACAATATAATATTTTAACGTTTTAATATACAATTTATTAATAACATTTTTTTTATTCAGAAAAAAAATTCTGCTTTTTTGTATTAGATAATTATTTTGTGTCTTTTTCTTTCTTATTGTTGAACATTTTATCACATTACTTTATTTTATTAAATTGCTCTATTTTATTATATAAGAAGCCTTAGTAAGACAAGCTCTTTTGTAACTGATGCTAAATCTTAAGTTAAAATTACAAAATAAACTTTCGAAAACATTTTTGGCTAAAAGTTTTTTTATTTCAAAAGTGCCCTCTATGTGGAGAATTACTCGTATACCAAATGGACGAACGTGCCGGGTTTGATGTCAAGTTCGCCTTTCTCTCTTTTTATTATTTTACCCATTAGGTTTATCTTATATTTTATATTTTTTTCGTTTATTTTTCGCCGCGGGAGTCTACTGATATTTTAAAAATGACGACCATGATTTTGTACAGCGAATTTCCTAGCCAAATAATTTTCAGAGCGGAATCAATGTTTCGAGTAGTGGAAAAAGTTGTGCATGGTAAGGCCGTTTATTAAAGCCGTTTTAGTTTTATGAACTGAACACAAATTGCATGCTCTTATAGCAAAGCTGTGAGAATCAGAATTTTTCAGAGAACACTCACCTGGAAAATATGGATAACCGGGAATTTTTGAGAAATTTCCATATACTTGGAAAAACCTGGAAATGTCAAGGAATATTTTTCAAAGTCAGGGAATTTTTTCGAGCGTGCTTAATTTTTTTTCAAATTATAATATAAAATTCAATAGAAATGTTCTTTGATTTGTTAAAATAACTTTATTGTACCGGATGGAAAATATTTTTCATTCGAAATATTAATATGTTGAATAGATACTGAATTTTAAGTATGAAGATAAAATACAAATTCATTTGAATTATTACTCAAATTCTTAAACTTCTAAGAAACAAAAGAAATTATTAATTAAGTTTTAATTATCAATAATTTATTTAATTATATGACGGTGATAATGAACATATTTCAGAATTTTTTGTATTCATTTGTTAAAAGCTTTCTTAATTAAAAACCCTAATTAAATTCCTATAAACTTGTACTTACAATTTAGCCATTCCCAGGTGGATAATAAGTTTGGGGTTTTCAGATATTGAAAATTGAGGTATTTTTTTTGATCAGGAATCTATAACAGAGATGAAAACTGAAAACAATTTTCAATAAAGTGTTTTATTATTGATAATATCTTCTACTAGATAATCTAGTATCTAGATTTCTTATGATTGGAATGCAGGATCAAACAATATTATGATTCAAATTTGAATTCATGTCTCCAAATTTTTAAGATGCATTGCAAATTTCCAAATTTTAGAGTATGATAAAATGGTTTTCCCTTGTAACAATTGAAAATTTCAGGATATAAAAGTGAAAATATAAAATTTGATAATTCGAATTTAGGAAGTTAAACGTGTTTAACGGAGAATCATTCCAAATTAAAATCATTCGAGCTTAAATCATCAAATCAATCAAAGTGATTGATGGAAAAAGTATTCCTGACGGACAAAATTTAATTATTTCTTGAATCCAATTAAATCATCATAATAAATGACATCTTTTAAGCTCAACAATACTTCCACCGATGTCAGGATAAAATATGTAAACTTAGAAGAAAAATGATTGATCGAATACAGCATTTTCTTAATTATATTTTTGTGATACTATTAAATGTCCATGGCCATACATTTATAGGAGACTTAAGTGATTTTCAAAGCAATTTACTAAGTTTTATTTAAGTGAGGCTTTTGACAGTCTTCAGAAATTATAAAATATACATGAAAGGTACATTTTGAGAGGCACTCACGAATCGATGCGCTCTTCTCCTGACTAATGAGATAAGTTTGACGAAACAACTTTAAGATAAACATACGATAAAAGTCTCGCTTCATTAATTAGTCACTGATGCTACCTCGAACCCTATGAGAAAAAAAAGAAGACTGCATTATGCATATGCGATCTAGGATCATATTACACACTTGGTTATTAATTAATAGAAATTGAATTCTTATCCAATTAATAAATTAATAAGAAAGAAATTCCTTAAGTATATTTAGAAATGAAACTGGATATTTTATAATTATTTTAATTTCTACTAGAAAAAACGCTTCACGCGCGCGATTATTATTTTTTTAGTCTCACACAATTTTAAAATTATAATATAAAATTGATGTTGGTACAAAATTGTTGTGTTTTATAGAATCTATCATCTCAAATGATAGGAAAGAGGCAATCCCAATATTTATTATAATTGATCAAAATTGATATCTTAGCTTCAAATTAAAATTGTTCTGAATTTATAATTTTTTTAAAGTCTAATGATTTTTTATTGAAAATAAAAATTTCTGAAAAAACGCGAACGTGAAATTTGTTTAAAACGACAAATCTTCTTTGGAACCTAATATTTTTTTTTAATTACTGATTTCTTGTGGAAAATGTTAAGGTAGCCTAAAATTATTCAAAAATTGTAAATCTTTGAAATCTATACCATTTTCCGGTGGGAAACCAGAGCATAACCTGAAATTGTTAAAAAATGTTTAATCTTCTTTAAAATGTAATGATTTTTATTGAAAATATAAATAATACAAAACAAAAATAATAAAATTATAAAGTTTAAGTGAATTTAAATGAACATTAAACAATAAATTGTGTTTTTTTGAAAAAATAATTCATTCGATGGCTTATGAATGATCAAAACAATATTCTTTAATTCAAAGGAAAATATTTGTTGGCCCTCTGTCAAAGAAAAGTTTATTTTATTCATGGCTTTTAATTCAAAGAAATTTCTTCAGCTAGAAATTGATTTTTTGTTCCCATGGAAATTTTTCTTTAATTTAAATTGATTATCTTCATTTCGAAGATATCTTTGGTCAAACGAAAAAAATTATGTTAAAGAAACGGTTTCTTTAATTCCAGACAAATATTTTTCTGTGTGAACATTTTTTCTTATACATAACTTTTTTAAATTACATAAGAAATTTTCCGTGAAAGAAAAATTATTTAAAAAATTTCCTGATCTGAAACTTTTTATCATTTAAAAGCTATACGATTGAGAAGAATTGATGGTGAATATGAT
The DNA here is from genome assembly GCA_932178445.1 of Andricus quercusramuli. Classification (NCBI taxonomy): domain Eukaryota; kingdom Metazoa; phylum Arthropoda; class Insecta; order Hymenoptera; family Cynipidae; genus Andricus; species Andricus quercusramuli. The sequence goes on along the minus strand of CAKNXH010002023.1, from coordinate 362,529 downwards.
GAAATATTAAATTTTTTAAAGTTCATTCTATGTACTGTATTTTTTGCAGGTTAGTTAGAAGATATAAAAAATTCATCATTTTCGCGAAAAACAGATTATTAACATTAATTTAAGGGTGAAATGGCTTTTTCTACTTTCTATATCTAATCATTTAAGGAAAATAAATTTTTCCTGAAATCACAAAAAATAAGTTTGAGGTTAATTTATTTAAGGCTGAGATTTGAATCTTGAAAGAAGATTTTCATTTATTAAATACAAATTTTATTTAAGTACAAATATACATATCCTAGGCACAGAAATATTTTTTCAGACTTCTACTGAAAGCTGAAAAAGAACTCTTTTGACCTAGATGAAAAGTATTATCAAAATTTTTGGACTGAAACTTTCTATTTCTTTCAATATACACTCAGAAAATAATAATTTTAAATTAAAGAAGAATTTTCATTGGTGACCTATTCAGGATGCCTTTGAAATTTGTTTTTGTACGTGGAATATAAGAAGCCGCGTATTTTTTTAATTCACTTAGCGACATTTAGGTATAAAGGTTTTTTTTCTTTCAGCTTATGCATTTTTTTGCACTCTTCCAAAAATGTATGGAAAAAGGTGGGGTTTTTTTAAAGAAAATTTTTTACCTTTTTCTTAAATCCAAAATCAAGTTGCCATTTTTTATTTATTTTTTTGTGTATTTTGCATGAGTGTGAAAAACTGTATAAACTGAAATAAGAAAAATCTCCATATCTCATAAATCGCAAAAATGGCACGGTTTTAAAGCAAAATTCGCAAAAAGCCTATTGTGCCTTTGAAATTAAAAAATATCCGTAAAAAATGTAAAAATGTCGATATGTTAATTAAAAAAAATACGTGTCTCCTTATTTTCCACATAAAGAAAACCTATATCACATGCTATTAGTATCTTATACTTTTTGCAATTATAATTCCAATATTTTAATATTATAAATTTCTATAATTATTTTTCCATCATTTTCCCTATAATTATATTCCAATCATCATTACTGTAATCACGAAAAAATTATAGGAAAATCATTACAGGCCTACAATAATTTTTTATGACAATGAAAGATCTGAAAACCAGATGCAGAAATTTTATTTATTTTATTATTTCTTAAACTAAAAAATCTCCCGAACGAAAAGAAATTTAAGTGCAGAATAACTATAATATCCAGATAAGGAATAGCCACAGTTTGGAACGGCAGCTACTTTTAGGTTAAAATTCGGACATTAAAATTAAAGCAATCAAAATAAAAAATTGTGCCTTTTCGTTAATTTTCTAATTTCATTCAAATAAAGTATTATAAATATAATAATTATGTTTGACACGGATACCGATGCTGTAACTTTTCCAGCAGGATCCTTCACTGCCCGTTTCCAGGTAATATCTTTAGGAAGAAAACATTTCTCGCAAACAAACTAGCTGTTTTTAATTTTTGCATTCTTGTAAACATTGCAGGCTTGAATTTTATAAGATATTATGAAAATATTATCATTAAAAAAAAACTTCCGTTAAGTAACGTGTTGAAATAGGACCACGTGCGAGAAGCGCCGCCACGCGGAAAAATTGCGCAGATAAAAAACCATAGCAATAAGGACCAACATTTTTCTAGCTGAAATACAGAGAGTCAGATAAGGCTGTATGTAGGTAAATAATATATAATCGATTCTTTCATAGCTGAGACAAAATGAACAAGTAACAGCATTTTTTAAAATTTGAAGTTGTGTATTGTTAAAGGAATATGGAATTTGAATTTTTCTTAAAAACTGTAGTTGAAGAAAAGTCTTTCAACTTACTTTGACTAATTGCGAGTCTATTCTTTGTGCTATTATCATTATCAAATATATTATTTAGAAAACCTTGAATTTGTCAATAACCTGAATTTTGCAGACTTAGAAAAAAATGGAACAGTATGATACATCCAACCAATCACAAACACGGGTTTCTTGAAAACAATATCTTCGTGATATTATTCGAAAATTGCACCATGTACTTTTGTTAATTGGATTGGATTTTCAATATTCGGATTGGATGAATGGATTGGGTCTTGCATGATTTTTCTTATTAATCGATGTTCAAATAAGCTCTTCAGATGAGATTATAAAGCTTCAAAACAAATTCAATCAATTTCTCTAAATTTCTTTTTATTTCAAACAGAATTTAGTATTATTTAACTCCGGATGGTATTCAGTTAAATGAATAACAGTACCACAAAATTGTGCAGCGACCACAGGTTCTTACATACATTCAGGGTGGGGTACACGCAGGGTACAAGGATCGTTCTTACCGTTATTACTGAGCAGCAGGACGACATTCCTGCCTGTTCATCGAGTTGATTTAAATGCCATTTGAAGTAGTTGCGCCCTACGCAAACCACGTACAATAATTTTTCTAAATTATGAGACACACGATATGAATAATAATTGTTGAGAAGTTATACTTTCACTAGTCAGCAAACAATAGTCAGCTTCCAAAGAGCCTACTTTGCCATGCTCATAAATTTACAATTTAAATCACATGTATACACTACCTTTTTAAAAATGATAAGGTGTCGGATATTTGAAAATTTATTTTGAAAATCTAAACGAAATAGCTTTTCCTTAAAAAAGCCTGCCTAGAATTTATAATGTTTTGATCAACTGAAACAAATCATTTTTCGATTATAAATGAATTATACTACTGCTTTCGTGAATTATCGTTTACGTACTTCATTTTTGATCAAATATTGCAAGTACTTGCCTTGATATGGGGATTAATTTAATTCTGCAGACTGCGAATCCATAGCCTTTGTGTGAATAGATTTTCGGAATTGATAGAATGGTACCGCACGGATTAACGATAAGCCGATATGAACGCGAATGATTCACGATTGATTGATATGAAGCGGTTCTTTAATGATTTTATCGTATGTTTGATCAATATTGAAAACAACTGTGCGGAAAAAGTTTATTACAGGTTTCTCCGTTTGAAAACCTTTTGGAAAAAGTAGAGAGAATCGTGGGAATTTGAACAATTATGGTATATTGAAATCTCAATAATTTAATTCTGGGATGTTTGACGTTTAATTTATTAAAGAGTTTTCAACATTTATTCAAATCATGCAATATATATTTTGAATGTACTAGATAAAACTAAAAGCCATCATTACTGTTCGAGCTTCAAAATTTGGAAGCTTTCAGTGTAGTGAATGGCGTTTGAACTGAATTGAATATTATTTAAACCCATGAGTCATAGAAATTAAATTAAAGGATTGGATTTTAACTCGATAAAAACACATTTTTAATGATTCATTTAATAATTTTTTAATTATCTATAATAAAGTACAATGGTACGTCTGCCTAAATTGAAGTAGAATCTTGAAGTTGTTTCGATTGAATGGAAAGTCTTTACTTCGAATTGGAATATGAAATTTTCATTATGTAACATCGACATAAAAATGATTTTTGTCTGAATTTAGAATAATTTAAAGTTGGATGCAGTGTTTGAGAATTTCCTAGAAAAAGGCACTGATTACAGCTACAGTTACTTGGTGAAAATAGTAACTTGTTACATTTTCAGTCACTGATTGAAATAACTTGAAGTTGCTGCGAAGTTCCTTTTTTTATATACGGAACATATGACACACACATGCGCGCGCGAACTGAATAATTATCAATTTTGAGTCTTCAAAATTGAACTCTTAAAAAAAAAACATGAAAAATTGTATAATTTTCTCTTAAACACTTTTAATACTGAAAAGCCTTCAATTACAAATATTTAAGATTGATGAACTTTCCATTGTAAATCTTCAAAAAAGCGTTAAAAATTATATCATTTGAAGCTATAAACATTGCAGATTATTGAATGTACCTAAAGCTTTGAAAAGTAAAGAATTTAAAGTCGCAAATCGTTAAAATTGAAGAATTGTCAATTGCAAGTCTTTAAAATTACTTTATTCAATGAAAAAATCAAAATTATTTGCAGTTTCATATTTTTAAAATTCAAGCATTATAATCAATCCTAACTTTTCAAAACTGTAGAACATTAAATCACAAATCTTTAGGATGGAAAAGTTTTCAATTTTGAAAATTGTCAATTAAAGAATATGAAAGTTTTGGAAGATTTAAAATTGAAAACTTGGCTTTTGATCTTCAAAATCAGAAACATTTAAGAACTTTTCTATACATCTTGAAAGCTATACAATTATGAATTTTAAATCTTCGAAATTGAATTGTTCCCCCCGAAAACGTTCAGAATCGCATCATTTCAAACTATGTAAATTAAGAACTGAAGAATCTTCAAGATAGAACTTCTTCAAGAATATGTTGAAATTTAATAATATTTTGAACTATAAACATTCAAAATTAAGAAGTTAGCATTTTTTCAATTGTAAATCTTCAAAATTGACATTAAAAAAAAACATTCAAAATTAGATACCTTTCAAATATAAATCTGAAAATTTAAATTATTTTCAAGTCTATTTTTTTTCGATTTAAGAAATTTCAATTTTAACTCTTTATAATTTAGAACTTTGGTAAATCTTTAACATCAAAAAGATTTCTAATGTTTTTAATTTACAATTAAGAATTTCGCACGTTTCAAATTTTATCACGTCAAATTCTATAATTTGAATGCTTTACACGTGAAATTTCCTCAATTTGAAACATTTAGGATTGTAACTCTTGACTTTTGATCTTCAATTTCATCGAAATTTGAGAATCTTTATTTATACTATATATTTTCAGTTGTAAGTTTTTAAAATTGAACTATTTCAAAAAAACATTAAGAATTACATCATTCTGAATGGTACACATACAAAATTGAAGAATCTTTAGAATAGACCTTCAAAAAGATGTTAAAAACTTCACGATTTTAAACTGTAAATATTCAAAATTAACAAGTTGGCGAATTTTCATATGTAAATATCTTCAAAATAGACCAGTGTCGAAAAATGAAAACATCGAAAGACTTAGAATTCGAGAATGGCTTTTAAGGACATCTCATTACGACATAAAATCCCAAATTGACTGAATAATTCAATATTTTCTTTCTTCTGATTACTACCAGAATGAGATCTTATATTTAAATAAAAGTTACAGATATTCAAAGCTGATTAAATTTTAAATTGAAATTATATTAAAATTAAATCAAAATGTTATGAAAGTCGAGGAAGCCATTTGAATATTTATTCGAATTAATTATTATCAATCAAATTCTTTTAAATTTGATGATTAGACAATCCAAATCAGAAACTACAAATACTTTATTCGGATTTCAAGAGATTTTATTATTTTCCAAGAGTGGATCAAATGGATTTTAAGGGATTTAACGAGCTTTCGAGATATTTCAAAAAGGTTTCACGGGTTTCAAAGGATTTAGAAAGAATTTCAAGAGATACCAAAGTATTTTACCAAATTTTGAAGGATGTCAGGGTATTTTAATGGGATTTCGAACATTTCAAGAAAGAGAATTAAAGAGATTTCATACATAATTTCACGGAATTTTAAAACATTTGCTAAGATTTCAAAGGATTTTAGGGAATTTGAACGGATTCAAAGAGACTTAAAAGGATTTCGATGATTTCGTGGAATGTCAGAGGATTTTAAGAGATTTCAAAATATTCAAAAGTATATGCATGGATTTTAGAGGATTTTGTAGGATTTCAAAGAATCTAAAGGAATTTTAAAGGATTTCCGAAGATTATAAAGGCTTTTAAGAGGAAAGATTTTAGACGAAAACAAGAGATTTTCGTAGGATTTGGGAGTTTTCAAGGTATTCAAAGGATTTTAAAAGATTTCACGGAATCTCCACGATTTTGAAATTATTTCAAGGGATTTCTGAATCCCTTTTTTATTTTATGAAATTATGTACGATATCCATGGTATTCAAAGGCTTTCAACGAATTTTCACATAACTTAAAAAATTTTACCGGATTTAAAAAATTTGCAAACAAATTCATGGGAATTGAAAAAATACACGGAAAAAAATACTTTGTTGATGTAAAAAAAAAATTGATACTTCAACAAAATAAATTTGTAAAGATTGGACTATTAAAAAAAATGGGTTAAATTAACAAAGTTGGCATTCTTAGGAAAATCTTTGTAACAGTGACAAAGTTATTTGTTTATATAATATAATATATAATTATTAAGAAATATTCTTAATAATAATAAATAATGTTTAATGTAACAAATAATCCTGTTTGTCAGAGTAACAAATAACTTTGTTAGTTATGAATTGGTTTCATGGTAACAATTTGAGTTTGTTATTTTAGTAAACAGGTTTTGTTATGGAATTAACAAAATTGGCATTGTAATTTTAACTATGTTTTATTTGTTAATATAATCATGTTATTTGACAAAACAACATTATTTTCAGTAACAAATTATTAGATTGTTAAAATGACAAAGCCTTTTTTTCCGTGTAGATTGAATAGATTTCCAGGGATTCCACGAGATTTCATGAAACGTTAAAAGAATGTTCAACTTCTCTACTCTATATTTGTTGGACTACGTAATATGAAATATCACCTAATAAAAAAGAAGTAAAACAAATAATGATAAACATAAAAAGTAATTTCAATAGGCAAAACAGGTTTCAATTAGCATATTTTAAAAAAATGATTAGAAAGAGGAAACTTACGTAAGAAATGATTTGAACCCCCTCCCTCTCCCAAGGAAGGATCCTTATTTGATGCAATAGGCGTCATTTTTTTTTGTTAGTGAAAATAAACCTCCCTTTATGAGAAAGTAAATTTATTTGATGCCTTTCAGGAAGTGAAGTGCTCAATGTGAGTTCAAACAACGAACTGTATACCGTTACGGAATTTTTCGTAAGACTGATCCCTTTTCCAGCTCGTTCAGGGCTAATAATACAGAAAATCCCGTAATATTACTCAGTACCCGTAAATCGTATTTTAATTACTTTAATTACCTCATAATTAATAATTAATGTGTTATAAATAACAGTTAATAATTAATAAATACTCATTTCTAATTTAGTTATTAATTACTTTTATTATTTGCCCCCCATAGTACTTCGCAGTGGTATTTACACTAATACTAATACTTCATTGGTTCGCTTCAATTTCCCTGCGTGTTTTATAATTTTTTTTTCATATTTATTTTAGAGGTCGGTTGGTAGCTTATCGTGCGCGTCCTGTGCGATAAGCTAGGGTAATGCAAAAATCGTGTAGTGGTACAGAAGACCTAACCGTTAAGGTGTAACAAACTTAGGGCAAGGCCTTCCTACTTCCTGGCCTAGCCGTAACCATTTTACATACTGGTTCGACTCGCTTATTCTCAGCTGGAGAAACATTTCATGGCTTAAGAGAGATAAGGTGAGGGAGGACTAGAGAAATGAGGTGCAAGACGTCGCGACGCGAGGAAAAGAGCGGAAAAAATTGCGTGAAATTCCGACTGAATATTCTAGACACCTGGGGCAGAGCTTTATTTGAATAAGAGTCTAATAAATTATTCATTTGTCTCAGTGCAGATTTTCAAACCACGGAGGTAACTTTGCGATTAGAAACTTCCGATAACTTGAAATCTATCTGTTTTTATCAATGGAGAGCAATAAAAAATAGATTAATTGTTTCATTATTAGGTTTATTATTTAATGATTAATTAGCTCGATACAAAACGGAATCTTTGATATTTTTTAATGGGTGGCTGACTATGTGAGATCACACGTATGGAAAATATAAATGTGAAAAACAATTTTTTGAAATTCTTGAAATAATGAAAGTTAGTGTTTTTATTTTACAAGTAAAGCATCTGAATGCAGATTTCACACTATTCCTTCTAGTTCCCTCTTTATCCCTTTTTAAAGAATTCCTCTTTTTTCCCCCTGTTTTCGAGAAAGTTTCTTTTTTTTTCGCGTTCTTTCGCTTGAATGCGAACTAAATTAACGGAACCTAATAATAAAATTCAACTATTTTTGGATAAGCGTTAATAATTAATTTTGATTTAAAAGCATAATATTATATTTTTGGTTCAGAATTAATCTCTTTTTATTAAAAATTTTACTATTTGGCTGAAGATTTGACCATTTTGTTGAAAATTCGTTTTTTTAGCTTAAAATTAATATTCATAACTAAAAAGTTAAATTATCTATTTTTGGCTGAATATTTAGAATTTCAGTGGAATATTCAACTATGAAATTTTTCATTGGAAAGTCATCTTTCTTGTTTGAAAATTCAATTATTTGGATACAAGTTGAACTACTTTGTTGAAACTTCATTTTATTGGTTTAAAATTCAACTATATGGGCATGCATTTTTTTGAAGATTTATCTCCTTGGTTGAAAATTTAAGTATTAAAAATTCGTTTTTTTTTCGCTGAAAATTATTTTTTTTCTACTAAAAGTTCAACTGTTTTATTTTTGCTTGAAAATTGGTAGTTTTTAGTTGAAAATGCAAATATTAAATTTTTAATTGAGAATTCATGGATTTTTGTTGAAAATTCAACTACTTTATTAAAAATTCGTTTTTTTTTTCGTTGAAAATTATTTGTATTTAACTGAAAATTTAACTGTTTTATTCTTGTTTGAAAATTGGTAGTTTTTAGTTGAAAACGCAGTTATCAAATTTTTAATTGAGAATTCACTGATTTTTTTTGAAAATTTAACTACTTGGTTGAAAATGTATTTATTTGGTTGTTGATTCGTCTATTTTGGTAGAAAATTAATCTTCTGGATTGAAAATTCAACCATTTCGTTTAAAGTTGAACCACTTTGTAAAAAATTGATTTTATTTGTTGAAGATTTATTATTTTAGTTGAATGTTAAACTTTTTTTTGAAAATGTTATTATTTTATTAAAAATTGAATTATTTTAGTGAAAATTCATGCTTTTGGAATGAAAATTCAACTGGCTTGTAAAAAAGTTGTCTCTCTGGCTTGAAAATTCAACTATTTGGTTGAAAATTCAACTATTTGGTTGAAAA
>CAKNXH010002023.1:333360-353586 GCA_932178445.1 Andricus quercusramuli | reverse complement strand
TTGAAAATTCAACTATTTGGTTGAAAATTCAACTATTTGGTTGAAAATTAGGTTTAGCGTTGAAAATTCCTATTTTTTATTCAACTGTTTCGAAGAAATTTTTTTTTTGCCTAAAAATTCATCTGTTTTGGTTAAACATACCTTTTTCGTCGAAAATTCATCTTTTCAGTTAAATACGGCTGTTTCTTCTTTAAAATTAAAATTTTATAGTCGAAAAATCATTTATTAGTAAATTTATTGAAAGTGCAATTATTTTGCTTGGGAATTTAGCTGTTTTGTTGAACATTTGGCTTTTTGCATTGAAAATTAAAATGTCTTCTAAAATTCGTTTTCTTGGCTTGAAAATTTAACTATTTGGTTGAAAATTCAACTGTTTTTGGTTAGAGTTTAATCTTTTTTAATAAAAATTCCACCACTTAGTTGCAAATTCGTCTTTTCAGGTTAAAAATTCAGCTATTCGGATGAAAATGCAACAGTTTTTGGGGACAGTTTATTTTTTTGTATCAAAATTCTACCATTTGGTTAAAAATTCGTCTTCTTAGGTTGCTTGAAAGTTCAACTACTTAGTTGTAAATTAAAGTATTTGATAATTAATTTGTTGTTGTTGTTGAAAATACAACTTCTTATTATTTCAACTATTTCATTAAAAAATAATTCGTTTGGTTGAAAATCGTGTTTTTCATTGAAAATTTATCTTTCTTGGACTGAAAATTGATATTTTTTGGTAGAAAATTTTTTTGTTGAAAATTGAACTGTATTCTAAAATATCAATGTTCGTAGCTTGAAGATTCGTCTATTCGATCAAAAATGCAACTGTTTGACGTTAAAGTTAATTTTGTTTTGTTTGAAAATTCGATCGTTTGGTTGAGAAATCGTCTTTGTAAATTGAAAGTTCACCTATTTGGTTGTAAATGCATCTGTTTGGTCTCAAATTAATTTGTCGATGATTCAACCGTTTCGTTGAAAATTCATCTTTCTTAGTTAAATTTTTTTTTGGTTTAAAGGACGACTGTTTTCTAAAACAATAGTCTTTTTAGCTTGAATACTCAACTCTTTCGTTGATAAAGCAGGCACACAAAAAAATACAAGCCACTAGACCAGGACACCATACCTACTCGTATATATGTTTCTGGGGTTGCTGAATCCGAATATCGGGTTTTTGAGGAAATGAGCCTTTTTTGCTATTTAAAAAAAACATATGTTCTGAATAACGTTCTAGAAGTTTCTCGTACGGCTCAAATTAAAGATTGAACATTGTATTTGAAGGTGATTATATTGAAATGAACGACCCCAAACAAAGTTTAATTGGATCTAACCAAGTGAAATGAATAATCCCAGCAAAAACTCGTTCCTTGCAGAAACTTTTTCTTTCATGTGAAACAAATATTTTTCTAAGTGAAGGTGTAGTTGAAGGTCGAAGAAAAAAAAAGGAAGATCGTTTTCTGTCCTTGGTTTACTTTCCTTATAATTAGAGTTGTACTCGCGAGTAACAAAGAAGGAAATTCAGCATCAGCAGCTTCTTATGGGCTTTCACGATTTCTCGATTTCAAACAGGTCTCAAAGCGGTTCAGTTCATGGGAGCAGGTCGAATTAGCGATAGAATCGATTGAATCTCGTCGCCGATCGAAGTTAGCAGTAGTGGAGGTCTGGTATGTCGATGGTAGTCTACTAAAGGCATAAAACGTGGCTGAAAGTTATGTGCCTTTTTCCCTAGTTTGCTCTCCCTCTAGAGTCTAAGTCTCCAAGAACTAAGCGCACACCGGGTGTCCTTGTGGAATGAAAGTACCTACTCTGGAAAACATGACCTCTTGTTGCGCGCGCATGACTAATGCAAGGTGCGAAACTCTAAATTGCCTCTAAGTCGACTCCAAGGTGTGGAAGTAACTCGGAATTGAGATTTATATCGCTGGAATCGTTAAACAGGTAGTGTCTGAGATATCCGGCATTATCAATGCCAAATTATGTTTGAATTGAACTTTTATTTTTATATAAATATACATTCATCTGCTCCACACTCTGTATGGGAATATTAAGATGGTGTAGTTTCTCGATTGAGCACTTTAATTTATATTGCATTGGAGATATTGAAGAATTAGTTTTCTTCACGGATGCAAGAGATGACAGGATAGATCTACACTAGGGTGTCCTGAAATAACCCAAAGTCTTGGAACGTTATAACAAAGTGGAAAATATGATATTTTCGAATTGAACCCATATAAAGGGTATAGTTTTTCACGATTATGGGTAACAATTTTGGTCCTTTTGGGTCAAATTTCTTATTTCCTTAGGTTCTGGTATCATCAATTGTTTTTCTTGCCAAACACTCATTAATTTTACGAAAATTAACGTTAATTAATAGTTTTTATCTTTATGGGTATGTTTAACGTCCCAGAACCACAGTTGATTTTTTGTTAATAAAACAAAAGTCCGCATTCATTTTTTTATCAAACAGAAGAAGTTTAGAGGATGCGTGATCAAAAAAAAATATTGAGTTTTCTTAGAACAGCCTAGCCTACACGCTCTAAATTTGAATCAGCGGAATTCCACTGATAAGCAGTGGATTAGTTTATAAAATTTCAATTAGTGAAAATAAACTAATTCCTCAGTGTTGAAAAAGTTACTATATTTTCTGTGACGAGTACTGAAATATTCAGTCGTCTTTTTCACGGGGAAATAAGTGAAAACCTACTCAAATATCAACTAATTTCAACTGATTTAGAGTGGATTTTCACTGATTGATATCTTGAAAAATTAGTCATTAATCACTGAACATCCAGTTATGTTTCACTGATGTTCCAGTAGGAATTTGGTGGAAGATGTATAATTCTGAGTTTCGACATGGAATTTCAGTAAAGAAATATAGTTTTTAGTTTAGAACAGGAAATTTCAGTACAGAATTATTGCCAATGGGAAAGGTAATTTTCGTAAAGAATTTGAATTTTTTACTGTGTGACAGGGAAATTTCTAAAAGAATTACAATTCTGTTCCAAGTCAGACTTTGGCACATTCTGAAACTTCCCTCTTCCAAATTTTAGGAAAAAGGAGTTATCATATTTGCGAATTATAATAGAAAATTTGGTAAATAAATGTAATCATTTCTTGGAACAGAGAACTTTGATAATGAATTTAATTATGTCTTGGTATAGGAGATTTTCTAAATGAACGAAAATTCTGAGCTTGCACGGGGGATAAATAAATTAAATATAAACAAAAATTCCCGTAAAAAATTATAAGTTTGATTTTAGAAAAGGGAATTTACAAAATACATCTCTGTTCCAAGTATGAATCGATCAGATTCTTAAAATTCCTCGTTCCAGACCAGAATTCGAACGTCCCCTCTTTGTGATGCCAAATAGAGGGAGCTATTTAATTTCTGAATTATAATAGAAATATTTTAAATGGATATGATTCTAAATGGGAATAGGCAATTTTCGGAAATGAAAGTAATTGATATTTGGAACAGGGAATTTGTGTAAAGAATTGTAATTGAGACTTTGGAACGGGTAATTTCGATTAGGAATTATAATTTTCACTTTGGAAGAAGACATTTCTATGAGGAATTATAATTTTTACCTTGGAATATGGAATTTTCGTAAAGAATTATAATTCAGATGTTTTTTTACAAAATTCCCTGTTCCAAATCAGAATTTTTATTCTTATGGCCAAAAATTATTTAATGTTCCAATATAGAATTATAATTATTTTCCACAATTTCCTGTTGTGAACCTGAAATTTATCTATTTATCTATTTATTATGAGAGTAGCTTCGAGAACAAGTTTATTTCATGCTTTGTTATTTTAGAATTTTTTGGAAAAAATTACGGAACCCTGGAAATTAAAACAATCATAGTATATTGAAATATTGAACTATTTAATTCCGGGACTTTTGTTCATTACATTCTAGTATCGATTATTGAACATTGTTAGACTTTATCTTTATAGATTTGTTAACAATTATTTTAATCACGTGATGTGAGTTTCCAATAAACTAAATGAAAGTGAAAGACAATGGTTATTGTTCGACATTCCAAATTTGAAATCTTTCAATGTAGTAAATATGGCTTTTGAACTACATTTATTGTATCTTATTCAATCCCAAGCTTCATAGAAATTAAAAAAAGTATTTTTTTCATTTGTGTTGCTTTTTGAGATTCTTTGTGTGCATTATTAATTTTTATTATATTAAATTTGACTGTCTGCTTGGACAGATGGAACTGTTTAGGGCTTCCATCGATTATTGAAGTTAAGCAGCGCTTCCCTCGGTTCTACATTGATGGAGGCCATCGAACACGATAAAGTGTATTTTTTAGCTTCTAAGCTGCATTTACTCTAAAACTTATACTAATATTAATACTAATACTAATACTGATTTTGATATGTCATTCATAGCCACTGAAATTCCAGTCATATTGTACTGATTTTCAACGACAAAAAGTACTGGGATGTCGGTGAATAGTGATATATTTTGCACTGAATTTTCACTGATTTGAACTAAAAGAGTAATTGAAATTCAAGAATTGTAAAATAGATTAAAATAAAATTCAAAATAATGGACAAAAATAAAAAAAGAGTAAAAAAACTTGAAAAAAATAATTTCTAATAAAAAAATTTTCTATTAAAATATAAAAAGTCTAAAGAAACAATTTTGTGTGTGTTTAGGAATTGTAATAGAAGGATTTTGTGGTGTTTGTCTAAATTTAATCGTTGGATTTTTGTTTTATTTTCAGGAATTCTATAAATTCAAAGAGTAATATAAATATATTTTCTTTATTTTATTATTGTAATCTTCTGGATATAAAAAAATTTAAAAATGAATGATTTCAGGAATTTTTGTATGAATTAAAGAATTAAAAATGCTTAAATTTATGGCTCACTGATCGTTGTAGTACTGAAAATAAACATAGCTTATTGATTGTAAACCACGCCCGCAGCGTGGGAAAATTAGCGTAGTGTAAATTAGCATAATGAAGAAACAACAATACGATTTTATCGATGAATACGCAGATTACACTAAACAATGCAGATGAATGTTTGTTTGCATGGAACAGATTCTTTCTTTCATATAGGCGAAATCAAATATTGTTTTGATTGATTTAAACAAATATTTGCATAATTTGAATAAATTTGTTAAAATCCAAACACATCATTGATTCATTCAAATGAATTTGTGTTTATGTAAAATAAATTCTATATTTGATATAGGGTTAAACCGGGGGGGGGGGCAATTCCGGTAATCCGCTGTACCCCTCGGTTATCCGAATTGGTAATCCGCAATATCCTGAGTCACCTAAGTAATACAGTGCAATCCTGGGCAATCCACTTTTAATCCTGGATGATCTACTTGTAATTCTGGATGATTAATTTGTAATCCGCTGTAATTCACTTGTAACCCTAGAAATACACTTGTTATCCGCGGTTATCCACTTAGAAACCGGAGTAATCCAAGCAATCCCACTGTAATCCCACGTAATCCACTTGTAATTCTATTTAATTCACATGAAACCTTAGATAATCTAACCTTAGATAATTACTGTAACCGTAGGCAATACACTCGTAATTCTAGGTAATCCACTTGTAACCCTGGATAATACACTTTGTAATCTTACATAATCCACTTGTCATCTTATATAATCCTCTTATAATCTTAGATAATCCACTTGTATTCGTAGGTAATTCACGCTTAATCGTAGGTAACCCACTAGTAATTCGCTTTCATCCAATTAATCTATATGAAATACAAGAAGTCGAAAGTAAGCTAAGCAATCCTGAATAATACACTGAATAATACACTTATCACCCTAGACAATCCAATTGTAACCCTAGGTAATCCATTTAAAATCCGATGTTATCCGCTTAATCCAAATGTAATCCTGCGTCGTCCTCTTGTAATCGTTGGTCATCCACTTGTAATCCTAGGTAACGTACTTGCAATCTTGGACAATCCACTTGTAATCCTGAAAAATCCATTTGTAATTCAAGGTAGTCCACTCCTAATCCTAAGCAATAGACTTGTAATCCTAGGTAATCCACTTGCCATCTGTCTAATCCCCTCGTAATCCGCGGTAATCCAAGCAATACGCGTAATTCAGTGCAATCCGAGGTAATCTTCTTGTAATCCGGCGTAATCCACCTCCACTGGACCACATTTTCCGAAGTTGTTTCCAATTTAAAAATTAATTATAATTCTTTATGCTTTTTGTAAATTTTTTGAAGATTTCATTCATAATTATAGTACATATCGCAAATGTTAAAAATGTTTTTAATTTTAAAGGTATTATCCTTATTGCGATATTAAATGTTTAAAAAAAATGTACAAAAAACAATTCTTATTTCTTAGCAGTTGAAAATTGAAAAACTTGAATTTGCATAGTAAATTGAATTAATTTGGAATATCGCCAAAAAGAAAGTTGAAATTGATTTTCTTTTGTATTTATTTTCAGAAGAATGATAATCTACACCTTTGCCTTTTGATCATTTATCATCCTTCTAACATTTTATTTTATATTTGATTAATACTCGGGAAAAAAGTGCTGGCAATTTTCATTGGCCGAGTCTGTGACTTTAGGATGCGGCTGAAACCACTTGAAAATTTTAAAATATCGTATTGAAAAATCATGCGAATAGTGCTTGAAGATATTTAAGACTTTTTGGATTGCGTCCAGCATAGTCAGTGAAGCACTCCTTGACTCCACCAACAAAATATCACAAATTTGTAAGTCGTTCAACACTGCAATATTAAATTCTCGAAGACAGTCAAGGAAAGGTTCATAGACTGTCAAGCTAGCCATTTATGCTAATAAAAAATAAAAATTCTTTTTTAAATTTAATATATTATTATTTTTAACTTATAAATATATATATATATATATATTTAAACATAATGTAACACATAATTACTACTTACATTAATCGAACGGGATTAGAACTACCTATACTCTAGACACGAGACTAACGCAACTCATTCCTAACCGCTCAAGCCCCTCGGCTAATCAGTCGGGGTGAAAACACGGTAAAAAATCTTGGCGTTGTGCTGCAGCTGAAAACAGCGTGTCCGCGTAAAAATAATTTTAGTTTATTATTTTATTATTGTATTTAAAAAATTTTATTTTTGTTTAAATAATTGAATGATATAATTTTTCACGGAAAATTATTTTTTGAGCAAGGGATGATTTTACGTAAGAAAATGTGTTTTCTTCACTCACACTAAAACTGTTAAAATAATTTTTCAAATTTGTGAGATATAACATGAAAACTAATTGCACCCTTCGATTCTATGGAAAAAATATAAAATCCATGTAATATACATTTTTTTCAGATAATTTCATATGTAGTATAAATAAATAATTACATATTACTACGGCACATGATACAATTTCTGTTTAAACTTCTTAATTGAGTTATTTTTCTTTTTCAAATTCAAGAATTTGATTCTAGATTGAAGAAATTAATACCAAGTCAACAAGAGATCAAACTTTGTGTCCTTTGTGCTCTTTTTGTGAGACGCATTGTTTTGTAAGTTGCAGATTGTTATTAAAAAATAGTTATTTTAGATGAAATTTTTGATAAGAAATAGCAGTTTTAAAAATAATCCACGAGCAGAATTTTCGATTCTATATCAGAATAATAAATTTTGTCTAATGAATGAGGAAATTTTTTAAACAATTGTTGTGTATCTTTTCGAAAAAAATAACCAGGATGTTTGATTCGTAATATCTCGGCGACGTCTCAGTGTTCCAAGAAGTATTAGTGGTGACTCGATTAACTTCGAAACAACTTCTTATTATTTTCTAAAATTATAAATGTGAAGATGGCTTTTATGTAAATGTTTTTGTAATGAACAACAAACAAACTTTGTTCTATTATGAAACACATTCTGATATTTTATTTTAATATTTTTATGAATATTTTATACACAGAAATACGAACTTGAAAATAAAATCTGCTTACGTCCAGTTTTTTTGCAATGCAATAATGGCCATCCATTAATTTATTTTAAATAGAAATTAGTGTATTATAAGTAATATCGCGAAGTTTGAGAAAACCTAAAAATACTTAATACCACTAAAACTATTTAACCCTATAATTGTTCGTTTAAGAAACAATCGTACAACTTTGTTAATGGAATTTGATACCTAGCAGAATAAGGTATCAAGTGAATAAAATTGTGCACCTCATCTAAATCTTGGAGATTTAAATCCTCTATGCGACCAGTTGTAAAAGTGAACGATCGGTTTTAAATTCGGAGAAAGGCATACCTTTTTCATCATAAATAAAGATTTTGAATCATTCTTGATATCTTTATGCATTTTACAATTACTTTTTGTTGTAAACAATTTAATTGCACATTTATTCATTTTAAATAAGCAAGCCAATGGTAACCAATCTGGTTGCCAACTTGACGCATGCGCAGTGAAAAAAGATAAAAAATTTGGGAGCACTGAATCTTCATCCAATGTCTACTGCACTCATACCAATGTTAATTTGTCACTGAGCGCCACGTGAGCGCGCCTCTGATAATTCTCGCAGATAGTCATGGAGTGTTTCCCTGACTCGTATTCAAGTTCTTTGTTTCTGAATCACGGACTTATTAAATTCAAGTCTTTGAAAATATGAGTTTTTTTATAGCTATTTCATGACCGTATACATTTTCTTTGTAAACTGTCTGATAAGAATTCCAAGGCTGCTGTTCCTTGACTGTGCTTGAAAAATTCCATGACTTTTCTTCATTTTTCCATGAACATTTATAACCACTTCATAGAAAGTATACGAGACTTTATAAAAATGATGGTCCATCCAGAAGTCCAGCACTAATCTAGGAAATGTTCAAAGACTTATTTTTTCCGTGTAGAATCGATATAGTTGATAGAATTAAGCCTATTAGTGCTGATAAATTTTGTAATAAGACAACTAATACGAAGCATTTTTCTTTTTCAGTGTTGTGGAATTCTTTGAAAGAAAAGGATAGATAGAGGATAGACCACGACTCGCGGTCGACTCCGGGAAAGTGGAGCGAGTACGTGAAACCGGGTCTCGGGAGGAAGGAAAAATATGAGCATCTCGTGAAATCGGCGGCACGTGTCTTTAGCTACTTAAGGGAAGATGGAGACCGAGGAACTCACTAGACTCGTCGATGGAATTTACAAGGTGAGTTTTATTTCTGAGAATTTATTTCCTTCAATCTGAAAAAATCAATGATTCACGATATTATTTATATAATAATTATTATTTTTGAATTAATTTTTCATTCATTCGTCATTAATAATTAATAACTGATTGAATAATAATTATCCCAAAAGCTAAACGGTGCTGAGTTTAATCAACCTAATTTCACAGGAAAAGCAAAAAACTTTTCCAGAGGAAAAATTTACAACCGATTGAGTAAGTAATTTGTTTTTGTATTTGAGGATGGACCAGGTTATTATACATTGTGTGAGAAAATATATGGTTTTCTCTGGTATTATAAATAAAAAAGTGGACTTAGCACCGTTTAGCTTTTCCTGAGTTTCAACTCGCGGGATACGAAAATGAGTTTAAGCACGTTGGATTTATTATTCCCAATTTCATACAGGTACGTCACACTCTTTTCTCTATTTCCTTTTTTTAATGAATTTCTGTTTTTCCCATTTATACTCTTCGAATTCAGTATTGATTTTTTGTTGTCAAAAACGTTATTATTTTGTTGAAAATTCATCTTTTTATTTAAAAAATTTAATTGTTTTGTTGATCATTAGCTTTTGGATAGAAAATTCATCATTTTGGATTGAAAATTCAATTCTTTGGTTGAAAATGTAACTGTTTTTGGATTTGGTCTGATCTTATTTGTAGAGTTGACCAAGAACCGAACTTGTGCAACAGAATTACACAGAAAGCCTTAAAAAGAGAGAAGCATCTTTTTAAAAATCAGTGTGTACGGCTCATTATAGACACTTACGTAACTGAAGAAAACAGAGGGTTCGAAAACTCGACCATTTGGTTGTGAATTCATTTTTGTAGTTTGAAAATTTAACTATTTGGTTACAGATCCAACTATTTTTTTGGAAATTTAATTATTTTGTTGAACATTCTACTATTTAATTAAAAAGTCATCTTTTTGTTGGAAAATACAACTGTTTTTTAACACTTCTCCTTTTGCATAGGAAAATTGGTTCTTTTGCATTGAAATTTTTATCTTTTTGTTCAGAAAAGACAACTTTATCAGTCAAAAATGAACTTTTTTTGTTGAAAAGCTTATCATATTTTTGGTTCCAAATTAATCTTTTGTGGTTAAGAATTCAAATATTTTATTAAAAGGCATCTTTTCTGCTCCACAATCCTACTGTTTTGTGTAACATTCGTTACTTTTTAAGAGAAAATTCGTCCTTTCGGATTGAAAGTCATCTTTTTGGTAGAAAAATCATCTTTCTGGATTGTAAATTTATTGTTCTTGGTTTAAAATTAACTTCTTTGTTGGAAAATCCTTTTTTTCATTTGACTTTTTAGCTTGAAAAATCAAACTTTTTGGTCAAAAATTCGACTCTTCTGGTAAACATTTTTTCTGCTTGAAAATTGAACGATTTAGCTGGATATTCTTAGCTTTTGGTTAAATCAAGATTTGTTAAAAATTCATTTTCTTGTTGTTTCAAGATTAATTAATTTGGTTTGCAAATTTAATTATTCTGTTGAAAATTTCATTTACGTTGGTTGAAAATGCAACTACTTGACTGTGAATTAATCGATTTTGGTTAAGGATTTAATTATATACAAATTATTATTTGACTTGAGAATGTAAGTATTTTGGTAGAAAATTGAACTATTTGGTTGACAATGAACTTTTTTCTTAAAGATTCATATTTTTGGGGTTAAAAATTCACTAGCTTTGTCGAAAATTCTACATTTTGGTTTAAGATTTAAACTAATGGGTCCAAAATTGATATGCTTTGGTTGAGAATTTAACTAGTTTGTTCAAAAATAATTATTTTGGTTGAAGATTCATGTATTTGATTAAAAATTCTTCGTTTTTTGATGAATTCAACTGTTTTTGAGATAAGATTGAAATCTTTTTTTGTTGAACATTCAACCATTTTCTTGAAAATGCATTATATTCCTACTTGAAATCTCAGAAACTGAAAGCGCTTCATATTGAAGTCACTATGATACCTACATTAATTTAATTAAAAGAATTTATTCCCTTATCATACCCAATCTTTCGTGAAAAGTCACTCTATTTCGGCTGATGTAAGATCATTTTGGGCTCCGAAATCTACAATTCAGGAAAAGAGTAATAATTTTTAAAATTCGAATTTAGATTTTTAAGTAAGAATTTACCTTTTCAAATTAGTCGAAATTATATTTTGCGGAAAATCTACTTCAACCTTACGAAATCTGATTTTTCTGCTGGCATTTCTCAATTCAGTGGATACGGAACTTGATAGTAGGACGAGAATTTACAAAGAATGTACTGGGTTTTATAAGGTTGGATTTTTCTATTAGATTTTTCAATTCAGTGGATACAGAATAGGATGCTTTTCTTCAAAGAATGCAAGTCTTGCTATGTCGGATTTTTCTACTGTAATGTAAAATCCAGTAGATACATAAGTTTGTAGACAGACGAATTTTGCAAGAGAATACTGCCTGAAAAAATTAAATTTTTTCACTGGATTTTCCAGCAGAAATCTTTATTGAAGCGGAAACAGAAGCTTATAGGCAGACTCGATTTGAAAAAATGTGCATTGTCTTATCAGGTTGGTTTTTTCTACTGAAAATGTAAATTCAGTAGCTGTACTACTTTTATCTTCGGACAAGGGTTTGGAGAGAACGTCTAACTATAATAGCATTTTCTACTGACAATTTAAATTCAGTGAACATAGACACTTATAGTCAGACACGGTCTGAATGATAAGAGTTTAAGAAGAGTAGTTCAATTTCAATGATACATGCTTCACACTCTTTTCCATGAAAACAGTACATCATCCAAATTACACCATTTGTTTGAACTAAAGAAATTTCTTTGCATAAAAATGTTTGAACTAAAGAAATTTCTTTGCATACAATTTTTTTTGTTGACTGAGAGTCAATGACTATTTTTCTTTGATTCAAAGATATTTCTTTTGCTCAAACAAATGGTTTTTAGATCTAATGAAAATTTTTCTTTAATGTAAATGGATATATTTTGTTTTAAATTTGGGTTTGGTTAAATGAAAAAATTGAGTTAAAGAAACGGGTTTTTCTTTTGTTGAAAATTTATTTCTTTAAATTGAAAACTTGATTACTTCACTTTTACTAAACAATTCATAGTTTTCATTTCAAAATTCATGTATTTTGTTGAAAATTCGTCTTTGTCGGTAGAAATATCATCCTTCTGGTTGAAAATTGAGTTATTTGATTGAAAGCTGACCTAATTTTTTTGCTAAGGATTCAAATATTTTGTTGAATTTAACTGTCTTTCATTTCAAATTGAAGTATTTTTTGGTACATACATTCCACTATTACATTTTGATTATTGAAATCACCTTTTTTTCAATTCAACTATTTTTGGCTTGAAATTTATTGATCTTTTTTGATTAAAAATTCAACTACATGGTTGAAAGTTGAAGACCTTTGTTAAAAATTTATTTTTTTATCGAACGTTCATCATTTTAGATGAAAATTCATCTCTTTCCTTGCAAATGGAAGTATATAATTTGTTATGATTTTTTAAAAATTTAACTATTTGGTTGAAAATTGATCTTTTCTATTCAATAATTCAACTATTTTAATGAAAATACATTTTCGCAGGTTCAAAATACACTTATTTGGTTGAAAATTCAACTAATTTGTTAAAAATTGCATTATTTTTTCGAAAATTCTAACATTCAAAAACAATTTCATTAACCTATCTATTTGTGAATGCAACTGTTTGATTGATAATTTATTTGTTGTTTTTAAAGTTATAGCTTTTCGGTTGAAGATGCGACAATTTTTAGTTGAACTTTAATCTTTTTTGTCTGAAATATCGAGCATTTGATAGAAAGTTCAACTTTTTCAAAAAACTGTATCCATTTTCTTAAAAATTCATTTTCTTTGGTCGAACATTCAATATTCTTCTTTTTGGATAGAAATTTCATGCTTTGTTGTCTACTTGGTCTAAAATGAATTTTTTGTTGTTGAAAATTCTATTTTGTTGTAATTGTAATATATTTCGACTGAAAATCCTAAGCCCCTCAAATTAAATTCAACATGGCATCTATACATTACTTTACCTTCTTTCGTCAAAATCACCCTAATTCCTCTGTTTTGAGAGAATTTCGGACAATGAAGTCTGATGATGATTTAAAAATAGACTAGACTTCTATCTTATAGAAAGTTGGAAGTTCCAGAAAGAAATGCAAAATGGTTTTAATCCATTCGAGCCATTTTCCGGAAGAATGGCTCAATTACGATAAGCTACGTCTGTTGGTCGTTATTGCAAAAGCAAGAAAGTAGTTGTGAGGTACTTATCGTTAGCTCGACAGCGCCAAGTGTAACAAAGGTTTTCCAGAGGATAATCGTGGTGTTGGGGGTTCAATGTTCACTGGGAAAGGGGTTGGGTAAGGGGTTTTAAGGAAAGCTTGTCTGTCGAACAGCTAATAAGATTACCTCTCGCCTAATCATTTCCGCTTCCCTGCTTTCCCCACACTTTCGACACCAAATAATTTTCCCAGGCGACGTCAAATAATTTTCTGAAACGACACTTAATTATCGGGAAATTCTGCGGGAAGCATATCGGATCGCATACATACGCTAAAGGACCCATTATACTCGCGGTTATCGTACTATATTAAATGGTGAACCCCCCTCCCACAACCCTTATACTATACACACTCTTGTACCACCCAATATGATAGAGATATCGATGAAAAACGATTCGTTGAGACCATTCTCATTCTATTATTAGAGGTGTTTTATTATAAAATTTGTAAATTTGTATTGAAATTAATTGGGCTACGGAAAACTAAAACTGCCTAACTCTATTGAACCTTATTTTACAGAAGAGACAAGAAAGCTTTTCGGGGGCATAATTCAAAAAAGACTAACATAATTTTTTATAGTGTGGAGGGACATTTCAGGACGTTTTGGTATTCCATAACATTATATTGAAAAATATACAACAAATCGCTGAGGAAATGATATGTAGTACACACAAAAAACAAAATGTAATCTTTACAACGGTTACAGAGTAATCTTTACTTGGAACAAAAATTAACTCCACGTGTTAGGATTTATCCACCACATGGGAAAGGGTTACCATGTCAACTCTACTAAATCTTGTTTTTTTTTTCAATGCGAAAAAATTCCACTTTATCTACTTGAAAATTAACCGCAACAAAAATTCACTTCTGTTTTTTCTGTGTAAATATTTTTATAATTTTTACATTGAAACAACAAGTAATTGATAGAAAAAAGAGAACATTTTTACAGATATTGGGGTGTCTGCTCACTTGGAAAACCTGGAAATATCAGTGAATTTGGCCTGAAGTAAACTTAACTTACAGATACCGTATGCTTTATTTTGACGAAAATTCATATTAAGACAGAATTTCGTGTTCAAATTAATTAAAATAACAATAAATATTATTTTTGACTTAATGTCATACTTTGGGTTTACTGCAATTTCCAAATTTTTTCTATCCACTGTGATGATGCTGCCCCTATAACAAGAATTTCCTGGTTTCTGCTACTACATAAACTTTCTAAGGATGTAATAAAAGATCTAAAGTCCGTCATAGCAAAAACTCACTTCTAATTTACAAGGGCGAGCAAAAACTTTATGAAGGAAGAACAAAATAAAAATGCAGAGAGCACCTGACGCTTGCATATCGTGTTTTAAATTCAGATTTACCTCTATTTGAAAACGTTGAAATTAAACGTTGGATGGGTGGAGAAGAGTGGCAGCAACGGCGATGCTCTCGTAATCCGGACTGATCCCTTAATTTTCACGGATTCGGTTTGCGCCGATTAGCTGCGGGTGTGGGAGAATTTTGTGTATCGAGGGGTTGTAGATCGGAAGCCAATTAATATCAAACCCCTCCCATCTACCTAGAAAGCCTGCAGCAACATCCGTCGGGCAGTAACGCTGAATATCCGTTGCCCAACCGCGCTGAAACATAACTACAAGCTCGTGATATACTTGCACCATGGGGCTCGCTTGTCAGCGTATCTCACCCTTTTACCAACCTTCCTATAGCGCATCATGTGATAACATTTCACCCCTCGTTATCTCATTAACTGCCCCCATCGGCGAAACTCTAAACTCCTCGATCGCGTGCTTCCAATTGGTCAGATTTCGATTTATTGTTTGTTTTGATAAACATCGCAGGATTGTAAGGAAATCGAATATTCTTTAGTCAGAACAGAGTGGCCGCAGGTCAGGGAAAACCTGGAAATTAGGGAAAAGTCAGGGAATTTTGTTGATCAGGGAACACTCAGAGAAAAAGTTGTCTTGAAATAAAAGCATCGTCTTCTTTTAAAACACGAGAATATTCTGTTTTATACAAGCAGAATTATCTGGCTATCATAGTAGATGAAGTTTTCCATAAAAAGACACTGATTGCTGCAAAAATATTCTCTCCGAGAAAAATAAAAATCGCCCTTACCGTGAATTAAGAAAAAATTCCATTTGTGTCAAAAGACTTCCTTTGGACACAAGAGAGCATTTCTCTGAGTGAAAGTCAGCGATTTTGAAAAAAAAATGTACTTAAATGAAGAAAATCAAGTTTCTTCAATTTAATTAATTTTCCTGAGACTAGAAATATGTTCTTAGATCAAGAAAACATTGTATCGTCAGTATTCGCAATGATTCAATATTAATTATTTTTGTGTATCCAAGAAGCACTTAAAGTAATTGCTAAATATAATCAGAGCTTCTATACAGTCACTTTAAATTTTTTTTTTTCTAATCACTTTTTATTCACTTTTTTTCTAATTACTTTTTAGTCACTTTTTTGAGATTAAGTCACTATAGACACTTTTCAAAATGGTAGAATCACTTTAGTCAATTTTCTCCCCATAAATTAACCCATGGGTTAACTGCTTTGATTTCAGGTCTACCTTTTTCTGACTTTTAATTCTTGGATTTTTTTTCAAATCTTTTATGGTATTTTAAGAGATTCGAAGGAATTTTCCATAGATTAAAATATTTTCATGAAATTTCCAAGGATTTGAATGATATTAAGGGATTTAAACAAATTTTCATGGGGTTCTAAAGAGTTTCCTAGTATTTCGGAGAATATGTGAAGATTTCTTGAGAGAATTGTAATTTTTTACAAATACCTTGCTCCAAACACCAGTTCTCGTTAGATCACTGAAGTTAAGCAGTGTTGGGCACGGTTAGTAATTGGATGAGTGACCGTTCGGGAGTGCTGCGTGCTGTTGGCTCGTCGTGGGTGTGGTGAGCCCACACTTGTAGTTATTTGCTACAAGAAAATATCCACCAAGAAACACTACCCGAATCGGGTAGTGTCACGCCTACCCTGAAAGGGAAATGGCTTAATGTTATACATACATACATTCACAAGAATTGAGCGATCTCGTAGGATTTCAAATATTTTCAAGTACATCAAGGTATTACAAATGATTTTTTTCAATGTAAACGATTTTAGGATAGTTTAGAAGAATTCAGGGCACTTGCAATTGATTTCAATAATTGGAAGGTATTTCAAATAATTTGACAGTATTTAGGGTGTTTTGTAAAATCCAAGGAATTTTTAAGAGCTTCAAAAAAATGTAATAGACTTCAAAAGACCTTGAAGGATTTTAAATATCGTGGGGTATTTTTAAAAATTCAAAAGAATTTCAAAGAGCTTCGGGAAGTTTCAAAGAATTTTAAAAGATGCCATTGCATTCTCGAAAGATTAAAAAAATTTGAATGGATTTTCAAGTATTTCAAGGGATTTAAAAATCTCTCAAAGTATTTTAACAAATCTTTCAGGATTTCAAGAAATATTAACAAATTTCATAGAATTTCACGGAATTTTATAATATTTTAATGTATTTTGAAGGATGTATTTACAAGATGTGAGGGATTTCGTAGGGTTTCAAAGATTTGGAGAGATGTTCAAATACTTTTCATAATTCATTTGAATACATTTGGAATTCACCCTGAATTCCTAATAATTAATCCTAAATTCTTTTTGATTCCTTCTAATTCCCTTGAACTTGTTGAATTCCTCTGAATCTATTTAATTCCACTCCAATTAATGTTTTTTCTTTAAATTTTGTTCAATTCACCTTGAACTCTTTCAATATCACGTTGAATTCTCAGCCATTTTATGGAATTCTTATTTCTCTTAAATTCCTCTAAATGCACTCCAATTTTACTGAAATAAATACAATTTTTCAATTTTTCTGATTCATTTGAATTACATTCAATTTGACTTGAATTGTTTTCAAATCTTATGAATAACATTCTTTTGAATTCAAAAGAATATCAGGAACATTATGAATGCATATTAGTCATTTTCCAGTTAGAAATTAATCACTATTGGAAAATTTTTTCTTTTAAAATAGGTCACTTTTTCAGGGTTGTTTTCGAGTATATCAGGGAATTTTGTAAACTAAATTTTGGGTGCACACTGTAGAAGATTTAAGTGGCCACAGTTCCTTGATTAGGTTATTTCATTCCTATATAATATTAAAACATTATTCTTTTAATTGATTTTTGAAGTAACAAAACTAAATTTTCTTCACTCAGAGAAATTTCCTTTTGTGACAAAAGGATGTTTCTTGACGTAAATGGAATTTCCTTTTAAATTTAAGGTTGAGAGGATTTTCATTTGTCTCAGCAGGAATCCTTTTGCAGCAAAAATTTTCCCAATGCGACTAACTTCACCTAATCTTGCAGCCAAATAATTCTATTTGTCTGAAAAATATATTCATTTCGTTCAAAACAAAATAGGTACGAGGACGATGCTTTTGTTTCAAGACAACTTTTTCTCTGAGTGTTATTGTGCTCAAGAGGTAAAATAAAAAATTCATAATAAAGACGCGTGGTCCAGCTGGTAACATGCTTGGTTGATATTTCAGTATGGCAGTCGTACAAGCACGATGTCATGTGTTTCGAATCCCAAAGTGAAATATGCCGATACTTCTCATTAAAGTCTATCTCCTGCCATTGAAAAAAATTTTTGCAAATATGTTAACGATACCTTTTTTTAAAACAGAAAAATTCCAAGATAAATCTTCCCATCCTCGTTTCTAAATTATAAATCAAGAAATCCGAATGATAATGATTTATATAACCTTGATTCATATCAAAGGTCCTTAACCCCTTCAGAAACAGCAAACACTGCATATTAAACATAACTATATACTAAGGTGTAATCTATCTTCGGAAGTAAACCTCGTTTATAGCTACATACACCACATTAATGTGTGTTTTAGTGCATCACGTGGTTGGTGTGCAAAACATGTTCCTACCAGGAACATACGTCATGGATATAATGCATTATTACACTTTCGTAATTGGGATAGGAAGTTCTCGTAAACTTAGAAATTCAGCTAACACATATTTCTGAAAATATTTCGTTAATCTTAATATCCAAAATGGTAAATGTCACTACAAAACCTGTGGAAGCGTATTATCCTTTAATTATCAGTTTTTAGTTAAGATGACATGTGTTTTTAAACGATTCTTTTAGATCCTGTATCCAGGGATTAGTTTCTTGAAAAAATATTCTAGTTAATTAGTACTGCTTCATCTTCTGTAGAAATATTTCTCAGATTTAGGAAAGAATCTCATTAAATATTCTCTTTTCGTTAATTTATATTCTTCCCTAGTCTTTAAAGTACGAGCAGTATTTTTCCTCGAGGTGGAATACAAAACACTGTTATTTAATTTTATTTGCATACTCTTTTGTTACTTCTATTTTCTCCAACGTATCGAATGAAAGTTTAAATCCTATACGAATAAAAATTTTTAACAATTTGAAATTGATTGATTTTAAATTGAAAAGTTTTAAATATGCGATTCTAAGAATAAAGCAAGATTAGGAAAGCTTAACGGAAACGATTGCTAACTGGATTATTTTGAATGATTCAGTTTTTCCTTTTACTTAGAAAAGCTGAAATTTAAGAATATGAACGTGTTTGAAATATGGGAATCACCATATCGGGAATATTTTAAATGGAATTAATCATTTAAGCCAGGAAAACTAAACTGTGAAAATATTATGGTTTTGAAATTTTTTACCCTCAAATTTACTATTTGCATACAGCATGTATTTAATTTTTTTTTTATTTTCAAAGAATTTACACTAAATGAATGAAGAATAATGAAATTTTCATTTTTTTAAATAATTATACGGTTATTTCAAGAGTTTAAAAAATATTTAACAATTAGAGATATTAATATAAAAATTTAAAAAATGTACTAGTATTATAAATCCTCCTTTTTCTGTTAAAGAGTGTTATTTGTTTGGCTGCGTCTAGTCGTCCCGAATTTCGGGACGACTAGCCGGAAATCAAGATAAATGCTAGTCATCCCGAAATTCGGGACGACTAGCCTACTTCTACCATTTGGCTAGTCATCCCGAAATTCGGGACGACTAGCCTATTTCTAGCATTTGGCTCGTCATCCCGAAAATAATGCACTTTATTAATTCTACTGTTTTTAACTAGACCAAAATTACCAAAATTACCAAAATTGACAATCCTATTTTCTCCATTCGGCTAGTCGTCCCAATAATAATGCATTTTAGGAAATTTCTCGTTTTAACTAGACAAAAATCACAAAAAATGTTAATGACCCCGAAATTCGGGACGACTAGCCTATTTTCAACATTTGTCTAGTCGGCCTGAAAATAATGCACTAAATTAATTTTACTGCTTTCAACTAGATCAAAATTACGAGGCGTTGGAAAAGGGGTAGGGGTGTTACCTCACATTATTTCTGTGACTAGTCACAGGGGTGCGTTCCCGCCCCCACGAGGCGTTGGAAAAGGGGTAGTGGTGTTACCTGACATTATTTTTGTGACCTGTCACAGGGGTGCCTTCCCGCCCCCACGAGGCATTGGAAAAGGGGTAGGGGTGTTACCTTACATTATTTCTGTGACTAGTCACAGGGGTTCCTTCCCGCCCCCACAAGGCGTTGGAAAAGGGGTAGGGGTGTTACCTCACATTATTTCTGTGACTAGTCGCAGGGGTGCCTTCCCGCCCCCACGAGGCGTTGGAAAAGGGGTAGGGGTGTTACCTTACATGATTTCTGTGACTAGTCACAGGGGTGCCGTCCCGCCC
>CAKNXH010002023.1:322284-333260 GCA_932178445.1 Andricus quercusramuli | reverse complement strand
GTGCCTTCCCGCCCCCACGAGGCGTTGGAAAAGGGGTAGGGGTGTTACGGCCAGTATAGGCTGGCACACAGAACAGCTGATCTATATGTCACGTGATCGTTAACCAACGCGCAATAACACGCAAAATCGAACGAAAAACCGAATAAAGATGCAGTGCTCTCAATTCGGCTCCCCAACTGTACTGCGCATGCGTCGCATCGGCTGTCTCATTGGCAGTAAAGAACTTGCTTTTTGGGAATTATTAAATGTTTAAATAAATTTTTTATGATAAATCATCATTGTAGAATTAATTCAATTAATTTTTGGATCACAAAAAAGTGTTTTAGAGTGTTAGAGCGAATAATTATTGAATTTTACTCTTTACAAATGAATGATTGATTCTAAATACAAAGGCAACAAGTGTATCTAGTCAAGAGTCTATAGATCACATCAAAGGAAGGTCCAATCAGAGCACGGAAATCATGGGAAAGTTTCGAACGACCTTGAGACTGCGGTGACACAGTGCAAATACATAACATAATTTAGATACGTTAAAGCTTAAAAGACTACACTTTATAAAATATAACCTAACTCTTAGTTCTATCCGTTTTTTAACATTTATTTTCAATTAGGGATGAAGAGCAGTTTTGTTAATCTTCGGCTTACTCAAAAGGAGAGAAATAAAAAAAAAAATACATAATTTTCGGGACGACTAGCCAAATGTTGAAAATGGGCTAGTCATCCCGAATTTCGGGACGACTAGCCAAATGTTGAAAACGGGCTAGTCATCCCGAATTTCGGGACGACGAGACACTTCGTATTTGTTTCTGAAATAAATAATAGTCATTGAACTGATTCAGTCCCTACAAAAAATACCATTTACTAAATCAGCTGTAAATTGTTCATGCAAAAATGTTTTTTTTCCTTCATATAAAATTAGTCTGATTAAATTTAGCACAATTTAGCATTCCTTGCTTCAATGTTTAAATATTCTAATATTGTGGCACTTTTCAAAAATTAAAAAATTTCTATGAAGCATTCGGAACATAGCAATCTTAAAAATAAAGCGTAAAAAGTGTAATATATTTTATTTGTAGCGTTTTAGTTTCAACAATGTGAAACTTGTAAATTAAACTGTTTATAATGGAAATTTTTCAAATTGCAAACATTCTAACTTAATGAATTTTATTTTTGAAGTGTTCGTAATTGAACAAATTGAAAATCCCACGTTGTCAATTATATGATTTTTAAGTTTGAAATTGCGAAAATATGTACCATCTCAAATGCACATTACGTCGAAATGAAATTATATGAAATTGGTAAGACGTTTGAAATTGAACTAATTCAAGTACATTTGTTTGAAAACACAACTTTTTTTTGTAAAATATTTACAAACACAAAATAAAAAAGTTTGATTATACTTGAAGAACTGTTATTTTCAAGTAAATAAATTCAAATATTTCAAATCTGGTGCTTCCTAAAATGAATCATTGTTAAACAGATATTGAAGTTCGAATTGAAACAACATGAAGGAAATTCTTTGAAATTTAAACAATATTGAATTGCGAGTATTTTTTTGTTATTGAAAAATTCTTAGATTCTGAACTTTTAAAATTGAACCAATTTAAATTCAAGTTTTTTGAAACTGAATTTTTTTTAATGAAAATGTTTCAAATAATTGTTTTGAATTGAATAACTTTAATTTGTAACGACTTTTAAACCAGACGATGCCTTTTTTAAGGTAGTGACTACAATTATCGAATTTTCCGTAAGATTAACCTGGTAAAATATAACACTAGGACAAGTATTACTTGGGGTGAAATTTTGAACAATTTAATAATTTTTATAAATATTTGAAGGTAATTTCTACTAGCCAAGCTAAAAATCACAAGAAATTCGAAATTAGTCGCAATTTTGAAATCTTATTATAAAATAATTATTTATATTTAAAATTAGATCACGACATAATGACCGTGAATAATAATAACTAAAACTATATTCTCGTAAATAAATTCCTCGAATATAATAAAATAAACAAAAATAATAATGATATGGTGTTGGTGTATTATCAGTTGGGACAACTATTTCCTCAGTTGCTGGTACTACACCAGACTCTCAGTTCATGAGTGCGTGGTGAACGCACGGTTTATAAATTCCTAGAATTGCTCGCCCAGGCAGTTTTTTAGGAGACAGGGAAAGAGACGGTTCCGACTCTGCCTCGGAAGGGACGCAGTGCACTAGTACTCAGTCGGGTATATTGCGCAATATTATGGGAACGGTCCAGGCGGCCCTGACTCTTTATTTTTCGATACTCGCGCTTTATGAACAAGGCTATTTGCAGGCAACTCCCAAAATTGTTCATGAACTGAGAGTCTGGTATAACTGAATAGTCACTACAACTAATGGATTTGTTTTTCCAACTTATCAAATAGCAGTATCCTTTAAACTAGTAGTGCCATATCTTACCAACTAAATAGCTGATCAAAGTAACCATTTTATCACTGAAGTAGTGGCAAAAAATTCAAAATAACATTATCTTTTGAAATAACTGTATTCTGATAGGTACTTCTACAACATCTATGATATGTTCTGTCACATATTCTATGAAAATTTAATGAAGAAGGAGGAAGAAATCAAGGGGGGTAAAATGAAAAGTTTATTTTATCGATTAAGTAGAAGCTGTCCCGAACAGGGAAGGTGGAAATCCCTTAAGAACAGAGCTCTCTGCCGGCGAGATATACACGCATCCTAATGAGGGTGCCTTCATTAGAACCCCTTCATTACGACGACTTGTCTCCCACTCTCGTCTGAGAGGGATTAATTTTTAATATTGTTTCTCCTCCCAGCAAGGAGTATCTTTCCGCAACTCTCCCTAGCGTTTGTACCATTCTTCCTTATCTTTTTTTCTCCCAATGAGGAGTTCTTCATGTCGCGTTGGAGTGCAAAATTAATTTTTTCGCTTCTCGTGTCTTTCCGCCTTCTTCGGGCAAAAAATTCATTATAATATTGCAATACGTCTCGGTTGAGCGTCGCAAAAAAACCTTACTGTGCCGGCATGATAAAGTCTCCAAAGAGTCATTCCATCTCTGTAGTTCCGAGGACAATCTAACAATCTTAAAAGAATATCCAGTGAGGACGTTTCTCTCTTTTATAGCATAAAGGCTCCTCATAATTAGATTCCTTTCTGAAGAGTAAGAAAAAGTCGCTGATTGACTTATCGTCCAACGCACTATCATTCCCTCTTTGATGATTTTTATTTACGCGAATTCTTCATTGCATGTCTGTATTGTAATTGACGATGGGATTGTGATAAAATAGCTTGCAGGCTCGGCCTCTTGGTTAATAGAATTCTAGGCGGCGAGATTGATAAAAAGCACATTAACATATTTTAACGCGGATTCCACTGCTTAGGGTTTCCATTCACGATTTAAATAAGTGATAAAATGTTCTCAGGATAATATAAAAGACGGGGTGAAAATATTGAAATTCTTGAGATTGAGAAAAACGTTTTATTCATTGGAATTTACATCTCCAGGTGTATCTTTTATTGGAACTGGTTGGGTTCATTATTTAGCTAAATGCAGAATGTGACATTGTACATGGGAAATATAAATGTGACTAAGAATTTTTTGAAATGCTTGCAAAAATGAAAATGATTGGTTTTATTTTAAAAGTAAAGCATTTAAATACATACTTCACACTATTTTCCCTATTCCTCTTTCGCTGACCTTATTCTTTTAAACTGAATAGTCTACTATTATGTTTTTGGTTCCTAATTTACTTTTTTTGGTCAAAATTGCTATTTGATTGCAGATTTAGGTATTTTGTTGAAAATTATTTCTTTTCGGCTTAGAATTACTTTTTTAAGTGAATACTTATTTATTCGATTTCTGGTTGAAAATTGATCGCTCTTAGTTGAGAATTCAACTATTGCATTTTTTGCGATTTCATCTCTTTCATTCAACCATTTGGTTGAAAGTTAAACTACGGTGTTAAAAATTCATTTTATTAGTTGAATATTCATCTTTTTGCTTGAAAATTTAAATATTTTGTTGAAAAAAATTTCGTTTGAAAGTCAACTTTTTTCAACTTAAAAATGAACTATTCCATCTTTGATGGAAAATTAAACATTTTTAGCTAAAAATTTAGCTCTTTTGTAAAGAATTCGTCTTTTTGGGTTGAAAAGTAATTTTTTTGTAGAAAATTTAACTGTTTTTTTTAGAAAATCCGCCTTTTTGGTTTGAAAATGCAATAATTTCGTTGACATTTATTACTCTCTCAACGTTTTTTTTGGTTTGAAAACTTATCTCTTCTGGTAGAAATGTAATCTTTATTGGTTGAAAATGCAACTGTTTGGTTAAAAATTAAACTATATGTTTTGGTTGAGGGTTCGACTATTCTGTTGAAAATTCGTCATTTTTCCTTGAATTGAACAGTTTTTGATTTAAAATTAAATTAATTTTCGTTTTGAACCTCAACTATTACATCTTTAGCTGATAATGGAACTGTTCTTGATTTGAAATAAAAATCTTTTCTTCGTTAAAATATCAACTATTATATTTTCCGTTAAAAATAATCTTGGTTGCGGTTGAACTTCTTTGTTAAAAATTAATTTCTTTGTTGAAGATATCCACTGTTTTAGTAGAAAATATAACTATTTTTATAGAAATTTATTTATTTCGTTAAAAATTCAACTATTCAATTGATAATTTATTTATTTTGTTGAAAATGTAACTATTTTTGAAACATTCGTCTTTTCCGATAGTAAATTTTGTCCTATCAGATTGAAAAATAAACTGTCTTCTAAAAAACTTCCCTTTCTCCTGAGAATTCATCTCTTTGGTTAAAAAGCAACTATTTTCGGATGGATTTTAATCTTTTTTGTTTTGAAAATTCGACCATTTGGTTGGAAATTTAACTTCGAAGGTTGAAAATGCAGCTATTATTATTTGAAAATTAATCCATTTTGCTTTAAAGTTTAAATATTTGGTTGCAAATGCAACTATTTCTTTGAAAATTCAATTATCTCCTTAAAATGTTAACTGCTTTGTTGAAAATACGACTTTCTGAATTGAAAATTCATCTTTTTTGGTAGAAAGGTTCTTTGCTGAACATTCAATTGTATTATGGAAGATTCGTTCTTTTGGCCATTTGGTTAAAAATGCAACTGCTTGTGGTTGAAGTTAATTTTTTTTTAATTCGTCTTTGCAGGTTGAAAATTCAACTATTCGGTTGCAAGAATGTCACTTCTGCTTGAATTTTCAAATATTTGGTTCGAAAATCATCTTTTCGGGTTTGAAAGTTAAGTGCTTTCAAAAACATTCAACTTTTCAGCTTGAAAATTCAACTCTCTTGTAGAAAATTTATTTCTGTTGGTAGAAAATTAATATTTCTTGATTAAAAATTTAAATATTTTGTCGAAAATGCTAGAAATTTGGACTAAAAGGTTGTGTTTGTATTGTGTTCGTATTTTTGACGCCACCCTGGTGGGTTCCAACTTTGTGTGATAATCTGTGACGAAGGAGAGGAGTGTGATTTGTTATTTGTTGCTATTTTTCGTGACAAACTGAAATTATTGTTTAACTGTTATGAAGGATTTTACATTCAGTAGAAAATTGACAACGTAACTAATTCGATATAATATCAAATCCATCGTTGCTTGTGGTACTTGATTTTCTGATAATACTTCATTATCCCACTCAACGCCCTATTCACTGCTCGATGCTTCATTAGCAAAGCTCAATCATTTGATAATACATGAACTTCTACAATGTTTTGACATTGAATTAACCTTATAATATATAATATTAATTTAAATTCTGACGAAATGTGTTGATTTAGAAAAGAATTTCATGAGGAAAAGATTTTCTACAACTCTGAACCTGTGAACGCAAGCTGTAATGCACTAAAATCCCATATTTTTTAAAGAACTATAAGAAGTGATATGAAAACATTTTTTAAGAATAAAATATTTCGAGGAGGGTCGTACTTTATAGTATTTGGAAAATGTAATTAATTATAATTTTTATTTGATTAATCTTCTTTGGTTCAGGATTAGACTATTTTGTTTAAAAATTGTTCTTTTTTGGTACACTTAACTGGATTTTATGTAAAATAAAAACCTTTTTTGGTTGAAATATGTACTATTACATCATTCTGTGAAAATTTATCTTGTTTGGTTGAAAATTCATTCCTTTAGCTGAAAATTAATGTTTTTTTGCTGAAAAATTATTTTCTGACTGAAAATTTAACTATTCCAGTTGAAGATTTAGAATTTTAGTTGAAAATTCATCTTGATGGTTAAAAATTTAATTACTCTGCTGAAAACCTTTTTTTGGTTGGAAAGTAATTTGTTTAACTGCAAATGTAACTATTTTATTTTTGGTAGAAAATTTAACTATTTTCTTGGAAGTTCGTTTTTTTTTTGGTGAATTTTTTTTAAACTGAAAATGTACCTTTGCATTTTTGGTTGAGAATGGATGTTTTTTAGTTGACAATTTTTCATTTAGGTTGATAATTTGTCTTTTTTGTTAGCAAACTAATCTTCTTCGTTGAAATTTTTTTTTTTTTTTATTAAAAATGCAACTGGTTGAAAATAAATTTGTTTTTTAAATTCAACTGTTCTACAGATATTTCATCTTTTGGCTTGCAAGTTTAAAAATTCTGATGAATTTTTTTCCATTCTTATCTGAAAAATCTTTATTTGTTGAAAAGTTGCGTTTTTAGTGGGAAAATTCCACTTTTGGATTGAAAGTGTAACTATTTTGTTTAAAATTTAACTATTAGTTTGAAATTTCATATATTTTCTTATTCGTCTTTTTTGGTAGGAAATTAAAGTTTTTGGTTGAAAATTTATTTTTTTGTTTTGAGAATTTATTTGTGTGGGTTTAAAGTTGAATATTTGGTTAAAAATTCAACCATGTTTTTGAAAGTTTAATTGTTTTGTCGAAAATTTAACTCTTCGGTTAAAAAATCAACTACTTTGTTGAAAATATATTTTTTTTTGAAATATAAATTATTCTTTTTTTTGTTGGGGATTGATCTTTTTGTTGAAAATTCTACTTTTCGTGTTGAAGATTCAACTATTTTTGTTTGAAGTTCAATCTTTATTGTTTGAAAATATTCGGAGGTGTATAATTCCAGTATTTGGTCAAAGATTTAACTTTTTGTTGAAAATTTATAAATTTGATTGAAAATGAAATGATGTGTGTAAAAATCATCTCGTTTGGTAGAGAACTCGTCCTTTTGGATTGAAAATTCATCTTTTATGTTAGAAAAATCATCTTTTCTTATTCAAATAAATAAACAATTTATAAATTATTGTATCCCGCGCATGAAAGATTCGATGTTCAAAAGTATTACAAGATTAACAATTCTACTCTGAAATTGCACTGTTGTGGTTCAAGTTTTGTTCGAAGTTTATATGTATTCATACTGTAAAAGTTTGATTCGCTTGATTGGTTCGAGATGAACCAGTTCTTCAGTACCACAAAACCTCGTTCTCATCCGAAATTGTTTTTTTTTGTCTTGAATATGAGTGAGCGATTCGCGCTTCGGTTAATCGACTTCCTTGGCAGGAAATCTCGGTTGGCAGTGATGTAACTCTAAAATGACTGTTGGTCTGAATACAGCAAGTTCCATCAGGATAAGCAGGTATAACCATATTCCAGTTCATTGTGCACTCTATTTACATGGACGGCACGGTTGTACGAATCTCTCAAGGGAAATAAGGTCATACGATTGGAGAAGAGCCAATGTCTACTGTGGTCTACACTCATTCTTGTACACTACAATCCCTCTCTACTGTTGTGTAATTTATAATAACATGACAGCATGACACCTACAAAACTGACGGTGCAATTTTCCATCAACTTTTTATTTCCATAAAAATCTGAAATTTTTTGCTTGTCTCGTGTTTCCAAAAAAAGAAAATTGGCCTTCCCGACAAGAGGTTTGTTTGAGTAACGAGCTCCTTGAGCGTTAATGCGAGCGCAGCAAGTTACGACAGACCATTACTCATTAGCTCTGTTATAATTGCCACATTAAAGCTAGTGTCTGTGAAAAGGGTTGATGTTTTGTTTCGTTTTTTTATATTATATCTGGTGGAATAAAGACTTATTTCCTTTTGGAAGAGTGATTTTTTGTGAAAGCGCTGATTTATTTGATGTTAGGAATTAGGATGCGTTAGTGTAATTTGATTGTTTCTGGGATGATGGATTTCAGATAGAGGGAAAGGATAATGTAATTTATTGTAAGATTTAATCAGGTGGGGACGACTGCTTTTCTCTGTCGTTTTCTCAAAGAAGCTTTTAGTTGGAAACATGAAGAGATAGGAAATTAAATTAAGGTTTCGTTTGTCTCGATCAGCAAAACTGAGGGAATTTTTACATGGCTCAGTAAATGTGAAAAGCACCTGTCAAAAATTATAATTTAGGCGATTCATTATCGTTAGTTCTTTTTTGCTCCTATCTTCCTATCAGGAATAAATTTGGAGCAACAGTTATGAACAGTATTTATAACAGAGTTGAATAAAAGATGACTATAAAATAATTAAATGAATAATAACCCTCTATTGAAATTATTTAAATGGATGCAAAAACAGGCTCTTTATGAGATAGTTACAATTTTCGAATTTTTTTGGGGAAAATAATTATTAACAATATCATTGGAAATTAGAAACGCGTAAAGAGGCAAGTGATCCCCGATTATTACAAATATAATTTCTTCTTCACCCTTCTCTAAATTATTCAATTAGATTCAAAATTCAGCATGGGGAATTAGATGTACATGAAAAATTAACAAAATTTCCCTATTGGTTAAGAAATGATAGCGAGTTCGGCATACTTACTGTTTTTACTAATAAAAATAATAGAAAATTATACATAAACAGGAAAAATGTTGCTCAATTTAGAATTTTTCGAAAATGTGCAAAAAACATGTTTTTTTAAATTGAGTCATGTGCGCATATTTTGGAAAAAATTGAATACGTCAAAACTAAATTTTTAGCTTGAACCAAAGTAATATGTTATCGTTTTGCTTTTTTGGAAAAAGAATTTTCGTGATTCCTGAATTTTGGGATTTTGGATTATTTTCTCGATCTTGGAACGATGAAAACCATGTAAAAATTTGTTTTCAACGAAAGAAAAATAGTGACATGTCTTTTTGGTTCAGGCTGAAGAAATTTAAGGTTGGACATATTCCAAATTTTTCAAAAAATATGCATTTAATTTAATCTAAAAAACACGTCTTCTGGAAATTTTCAAAAAAATTCTAACTTAGGTAGCACTTTATTCCATTATGAAATTTGGTAGTATTGTTTATCAGCAAAGACGATACATTAAAAAAAATTTCCATAATTTTTGAATGAATAAGAGATAGGTCTTAAAGAGCCAAGTGATCCCAAATCATTTTGAATCAAATTTCTATTTCACCCCAACATTTTGTGAATATTTGTAGGAACATAATAGTAGCACGAGATATCCAAAGATCATAAAGTGTAAAGTGAACCCAAATCGTCAGAAATACCATTTTTTGTACTCCTTCATTCAAATTATCCAATTGGATTAAAAATCATGTACCTTATAAGCAAGTTAGCATTTTTCGAATCTATAGGGGAAAATATAGGAGAATAGCATGGGAAATGAATAGTTAATAAAGAAGCAAGTCAACCAAGATCGTTAGGAATACAATGTCTCCTTAAACCCAACATTTTCGAACATTAGTATGGATAATAGCACGAGAAATCAAAAGGTTATGAAGACACAAGTGAACATAGATCGCTAGAAATAGAATTTCTTTTTTCATGCTTTCATTGATATTATACAATAGGATTCAAAATCAGGTTCTGTAAAGCTAGTGAACATATTTCGAATGTATGTAGGGAATATAATGGATAATAGCATGGGATATTGAAAGCTGTTATAGAAGCAAGTAACCCCATATCGTTGAGAATACAAAATTTTCTTCAACCATTCATTTAAATTGCCCAATTGGATTGAACATCAGGTTCTTAACAAAGTAGTTATCTTTTTCCGAACGTTAGTAGGGAAAATAATGGATAATAGCATAAGAAATAAAAATATCATAAAGAGGCAAGTCGCACCAGATCGTTAGGAATACCCATTATCCTTCAACCCTTCATTTTAATTACCCAATTGGATTCAAAATTACGTACTTTAAAAGCTAGTTTACATTTTAATGGATAATACATGGGAAATAAAAAGCTCATTAAGAGTTAAGTTACCCCAGATCGTTGGAAATACAATCCATCAACCCAACATTTTTCAAATGCTTGTAGGAAAAATAATAGATATTAGCCTAAGAAATTAAAACGGGCATAAAGAGGCAAGTGACCTCAGATCGTTAGGAATAGAATTTCTTCTTCAGCCATACAATTTTGCGAATATTTGTGCAAAAATAATGGATAATAAAATGAGAAATAAAAAGGTCATAAGGAAGCAAGTGAATCTGTATCATTAGGAATACCAATTTTCCTTCAACCTCTAGTTTTAGTTTCCTAGTTGGATTTAAAATCAGATGCTTAAAAGCGAGTTCACATTTTTCGAATCTATGTGAGAAAAATAATGTACAATAGCAATGGAAATTAAGAGCGCATAAAGAGTCAAGTGACCTCAGATCTTAAGAAATACAATGTCACCTTCAGCCCAACATTTTGCGAATATTTCGATTCAAATAATGGATAATAGCATGAGAAATTAAGTTAAATACCTAATTAAAAAATGGAATATTCCAAATCCATCAACTGTACTTTTAAATCTTCTAACTTGAGCAATTTTTAATTTTTTTAAATATTTACTTGAAAATTTAACTCTTGTCGAATTTTCATTTTCGTTGAAAATTATATTTTTTTAACTCACAATTAAACTGTTCCATTTGTGTTTGAAAATTGATCTTTTTTAGTCGGAAATTCTACTATTTGGTTACAAGTTCAAAGGGCCTAGCCGGTTAAGCATGTAAAATCTGCCCCCGCACGTATC
>CAKNXH010002023.1:295737-321884 GCA_932178445.1 Andricus quercusramuli | reverse complement strand
GATACGTGCGGGGGCAGATTTTACATGCTTAACCGGCTAGGCCCTTTCATTCAAAAGTTATATTTTTTGGCAGAAAATTGATTACAAATTTAACCATTCGGTTGAAAATATATTTATTCTGTTGAAAAGCTGTCTTTTTGCTTGGAAATCAAACTGCTTTGTTGAAAATTCATTTTTTAAACTGAAAATTGCAATTTTTGATGGGAAATTATTTTTTTGTATTGAAGGCTTATATGTTTGGTTTAAAATTTAAAATGTTTTGTAGAAATTTTTTTTTTTTAGCTAAAAATTAATTATTTGGTAGAAAATTTTTTTTTTTTTTCATTTGAAAATTAGTTTCTTGAAATGAAAATGTAGCAATTCCATTTTTGGCTGAAAATTGATCTTTTTTATTTTGAAAATTCAAATATTGGGCTAAACATTTATTTAATTTGTTAAAAATTTGTCCTTTTTTGTAGAAAAATAATCTTCTTGCTTTAAAATTCGACATTTTGAATAACATTTTTTTTCTTTATTGGCAAAAACATCTTTTTTGGTTAAAAACTCAACTTTGTAAAAAATTCGAATTTTCTCTGGAAAATTCAATAGTTTGGTAGAGATTTCAACTAATTGGTCGACTTTTAAACTACTTTGTTAAAAATTCATTTTAGTTACAATTTTTGTTTGTTTCTTGAAAACTAGGGTTTTTAACTAATATTTTTAATGTTTGGTTGAAAATTAACTTTTTAATTGAAAATTCATATTTTCGTGTTGAAAAATCAAATTTACCACAGAAAATTCTTCTTTCAGGCTTCAAGATTCAACAATTTGGGAGAAAATTCAGTTTTTTCAATTGAAACTTAATTTTTCGAAACGAAAATGTAACTATTCGATTTTTCGTTATAATTATCTTTTTTGTTTAAAATTCAAAATTGCGAAATTTAAAGATAATTTCTTGCTCAGTTATAATACAATTTTTTTGAAAATGTACAAAAACATGTTTTTTTGGACTGACTCATATGCACACATTTAAAAAAAAGTTGAATATGTCGAACCTGAAATTCATTCAGCTTGAACCAAAGAATTATTTTTTTATTTTGCTTTTTCAGAAAAAATTGTCCTCGTGAGTAAGGATTTTCGGGATTTCATATCTTTTTCGCGATTTTGGATCATTATAAACACCACGAAAAGAATGTTTCCATGTATAAAAAATAATAACATGTTTCTTTGGTTCAAGCTAACTCAATATCAGGATCGAATCAATCCAATAAACATGGTTTTGTATA
This sequence comes from Andricus quercusramuli, assembly GCA_932178445.1. Lineage (NCBI taxonomy): Eukaryota > Metazoa > Arthropoda > Insecta > Hymenoptera > Cynipidae > Andricus > Andricus quercusramuli. The sequence goes on along the minus strand of CAKNXH010002023.1, from coordinate 320,619 downwards.
GTTTCACAAAATTGTAAATACGGCAATTTTTTTTTTAATTAAAAAAAATGTTTGATTGTAAATTCAGGAAAGAGAGCAGAAAGTATTAACCGATTTCAGATTTTTTTCTCTACTTGTTTTGGATATCGACCCACAAATTGTTATTCGTTCGCTCTACTGAAGAGTTCAGTTTTAAATTTACATTGAAAGTAATAATTATAGTAAGGATGATATGACAAATCTTGTTGAGAAATATTTATGAGAACGATGTTAAACATATCAAAATTGTTTATATAACTGATTTTTTTCCCGGACTTTTTTATATCACTCTGGATGGATTCCCAATGATCCAAGTATATCCTATTTTTGAAAATAAATCTTTAATAGCAGAAATCAGGAAAAAATCATTAAAAATTATTTAAAAATGTAATATTTCTTACAAAAAGATTGTTTGTTATTTTCGACATATGAAAATAAATGTTTAATTTTTCCCCTATTTTCCCCTTTTTCGTGAGAAAACCACCCTATTTCCCCTGTTTTAAACTCCTTTTGCGCTGTGATGCTGGGAATGCAATTTCCCCTACAACCCGAAATTGCTCAAATGTATGTGGGGAAAATAATGGTCAATAGTATGGGAAATAACATAAAAGCGCATAAAGAGTTAAGTTAACTCAGATCTTGAGGAATACAATTTCTCCTTCAGCCCTAAATTGCTCAAATGTATGGTAAATTAAAAGGTCATAAAGAGGCAAGTGACCCCAGATTTTTAGAAATAGAATTTCTCCTTCTCAAGGATGTTGTATATATGTCGAAAGACCTTGTTTACCTTTGAGGCTCAGGTGGTCGTGATGATTGCGGTAATAACAATCGGAATTGAAATGATATTATTCTGTTCATTAACGTATTTTCCTCGGAGTGGCGTATCCATTTACTTGAGTATGGCTCTAGAGTAGAGTGTAAAGCGAGTTAGGTATCCTCGCTCCTAATTGGCCGTTTCTATTCTCTATTCTCTCTCTATGTACCTTTATGCGTATACCTCCCGAGACAACGTGTCTCGATACGATAAGGAGATACATGCTGACTACCCACCTTAGGTACAGCCTCCCTCCCATATCTACTGCTATTCCACCATAGAATCTTATACGAAGAATCCTGTCGCGGATTCCAATCGACAAGAGTCATGGCGACAACTGACGTCACATTGATTTCTCAGAGATAGGGGAGAAGCGGGTAATGCGGCGCGCATAACATATATCAATCGATAGAAAGAAAAGTATAATCGATGATTCAACGGCAAGATATGTAACACGTAGATCAATATGTAGGGGACGGTGGGGAGTTGTGGGCCATGGGGAGTCGTGGGCCACCTCAATCTCCGCCATCTTGTGGGTGGCAGGACTGCTTTAACCACTGCCAAAAGACTCTCTTTGTGTGAGCTCACTTTGTGAACTCGACTCATAGTCTCAACACGCGTAGTTAGTATTTTGACATTGTTGATTAAAGAAATCAAAATAAAAGTTTTTGTACAACTCAAGTGGTTGATATTTGAAGTCCCGTTCTGCAGCAGATTTCAAAGGCACGTTATAGCAAAATATTCCTTGAACAATTGGCTTTAAATTCAATTAAACAATTTCGGTAAAACATTCATTGCGTGTATGGCAATTTGGTCATCTTGTAAATGTCGGCTGTGGGGAGTTCTGGTCCACCATTAGTGGGGAGTCGTGGGCCACACGTTCTTAATGCGTATTTCAATTTTTTAAGTGAAACTTCTTTTCCCTTGTTCTGAAGAGACTTTTGCATTATCTGCAAGGGAACGATGTCAAAGATTTTTAATCGGAACAACACAGTTCACTGCAACATGTGCGATCGGGCTGTGCACTTGAACTGTGCCAACATGAGGATCGGATATTACACTTGCATACATTGTGAATCAGAATAATTTTTTTAAAATCTTTTTAAAATCATTAATTTTTATTTACTGCAACTTTAATAAACATAAACTACTGGAATATGCCATTTTCTTTTATTTTTTGCCATGGCCCACAACTCCCCACAAAAAATCACAAATATCGATTTTTATAAGATTTACGTCATCCTAAATATTTCTCGCGCATTAACCAATTTTATTAATTGTGGTCTCCAGTTGATGTATTGAGAAGTTTTCTACAAATACCAGTTCATACATTGACAATTGATCGATGTTCAGAGATGTTATGTCTTGAAAACAAAGCGTGGCCCACAACTCCCCACTCCCCCCTACGTTTTGATTTATTCATAGAAAAATGTCAATCTAGATCAATCAAAATACTTAACTGTTACAGGGTTCACAGTCTTCCCCTTTTTTCTTAGTTTTCCCTTTTTTCTTGAAATTCCGCTTTTCCCCCTATTTTGAAAAAACTTCCCCTTTTTCCCCTTCTCTCTTCAAATATACGAAATTTGAAAATACAATATTTTAATTACGCGGAAAATTCTCTGAAATTAATAAGTGTACCTATTATTGAATAATAATTGAAGCAATTATAGCACTTGAATAAATTATTTATTAATAAATAAGGTACCAATAACATTCCAAAATATATAGTACTTTTCAAATAAGTATTAGAAGGTGAACACTTCATATGCCTACCTAATTAAAAAATGGAATATTCAGGGCTCGGAACGGGTTACTTTTTAGTAAGTTAGTTACTTTTTTGACTCGCGGTTACTACAAAGTTACTTATTTTATGAGAACGTTACTTTTGGTTACATTTTATGCCCGAAATGACGAAATTAATTAATTGATTAATGGTATTATTTAAAAACTTGTGAAAATGTAAAAACTTAAAATTTGCAGTAAATTTGGCACTTTAAACCCGGGAAAAGTAGGGAATAACAATAAAATAATAATTAGTTTGTATGTAAAATGTATGAAAAGGGCTATCATTTGAATTATTATGAATCCTGATTAAAATTGCAATTCAGCTAAAATTGCTAGTTTTTAATTTAAAATTTAAATCCTTTTTGTTGAAATATCGTACTATGTATTATATTTTTCGATGAGAATTTATTTTCCTGGGTTCAAATTCGGTTAAAAGTTGAACAATTTTTGTTAAGACTTAATTTTTTTGTTGTCACTTTATCATTTTAGTTGAAAATTCGTCTTTTCCGGTAAAAAATTAATCTTCTTGATTGAAAATCAACCTCTTGTCTGAAAATGCATAATTTTAGTTGAAAATTCATCTATTTGGTTAGAAATGTACTCATTTTGTGGAAAATTCGTCTTTTTCGGTTAAAGATTCTCCTGTTGACGTAGAAAATGCAACTATTTGTTTGCAGATAACTATTTTGTCGAATATCTATATTTACTGGTTGAAAGTTGAAGTGTTTTTTGAAAATGGGTCTTTTTGGCTTAAACATTCAACAATTTGGTTGAAAAATAACCTATTTTATAAAAAAATCGTCCTTTTTGAATGAATTCTACTATTTTTTCATATAAAATGAAAATCTTATTGTGTTATTATATTAACTACTACATTTTTCGTTAAACATACATAATTTTGGTGGTAACTTTATATTTTTTTGCTAAAAAATCTTTCTTTTTGGTTACTATTTTGCCACATTATTGTTACTTTTCGGTTGCTTAAACTAATTGATTCGTTGGAGCTGAGGGAAAAAAACTTGCGGGTTGGCACTCGACAAAAGTGTAAAAAACGTTTAATCAGTAAAATTCAACGATTTCAAATTCGAAATATTTCCTATTGGTTCAAAAATTGTAATGAATTTGTTATATTTACAGCTTATACTAGTGAACAGTAATAAAAAATTACGAAATTTAAAAATAAATTTTTTGCGCAGTAACAATTTTTTTGAAAATCTGCAAAAACATGTTTTTTTGGATTGAGTCATATTATTTTGCTTTTTCGGAAAAAAAACTTCTGTCATGATTTAGGATTTTTGGGATTTCATATTTTCTGCGATCCTGGAACGTTATATACACCACGAAAAAAAGTGTTTCCCATTAATACAAAATAATAACATGTTCCTTTGATTTAAGCTGAAGAAATTTCAGGTTCGAATCAATCCAATTTGTACATTATCAAAAAATTTTTAAATAAACATTCTTTTTTAATTAAAAAAAATTTTTAATTGCAAATTCAAAAAAGAGAACAGAAGATAATAACCGATTTCAAAATTTTTTCTTTACTTTTTTTGGATGTCGGATCACAAATTGTTACCCCTCAGCTCGAACGATTCGATTAATTTTAGCATTTTTACTTCGCTCTACTGAAGAGTGTGGTTTTGAATTTACACGGAAAGTATTAATTATAGTAAGGAAGAAATGACAAATCTTGGAAAGAAATATTTATGAGAACTATGTTAAACATAACAAAATTGTGTATTCAATTAATTTTATTTTTTTCTCGGAATTTTTTATATCACTGTGAATGGATTTTCAACGACCTAAGATATCCAATTTTTAAAACTAAATTCTTCAGTGGCAGAAATCATTGAAAAATCATTGAAAATTATTTAAAAATGTAACATTTCTCATAAAAATATCGTCTGTGCTTTTCGACCTATAAAAATAAGTGTTTGATCTTTCCCCTATTTTCCCATTTTTCGTGAGAAAATCACACTACATGTTTCCCCTTTTTGAGCTCCTTTTGCGCTGTGACCTGCTATTGAGAGTATTGAGTCTTCCAAAAACGTCCACGTGCGTCAACTTACCCTACGAGTTGGTTAATGTGGCGCTCAATATTCATTTCATCTTCCTGCAAATTATTATCCATTAATATCTCTATCCGCTAAAAGGTCTAGTCATAAAATAAGGATTTTAACTTTTGACTATTTTCGGTTTGCTTATTTTCGGGGGAAACATTTCCTACAACTCTATTGCTTCTAACTTTGAAAATAAGTGAGTAATCTTCAAATAGTTATTTGTTTTAGAAATGTTTTCTTTTAAAAAAATTGTTCCAACGATTTACGCCATATGGAGTTACTTTCAAACTTTAAAATAAGTTAGATGTAGAGAATGTTTTCCCCAGAAAAATAAGCCGTTCAGTTCAGTACGTTCAAAATTTTGTTTATTAACAATAATATTTTCTGTTTCAAATATCATCAGTTATATTATATCAATCATCGAAATCATAGATCAACTGTATTTTTCAGATAACTGATTTTTGGTGCGATAACTACCTTAAATCCTTTTTTCTCTTTTTTTTCGTAAATGATTATCCAGCAGTTTCATAATGCTCGCACAAGTGACAGCGAGAATTCCTTTCGCCTCGTTGAAGGTCGCTTTGCAATAAATAAAGTGAGATATTTGCATGAGAATGATCGTTTTGTTTTGCTCACAATCAGGCAATCTGGGAATTTAGCCTGGGGTGAAGTGCGTTATTATTTCTTTAGATGGTACGCAAAAAATAAGCAAGTTCTCTCGAGAGCGACGCAAATTGTGTCCGAGTAACGGTGTATCGAATATCCTGAACAGGTTTGTGAGGCAAGGATACTTCTTGGGATGTGATTGTATTGATGAGAGGAAAAAAAGCGAGTATTGTGAGATCAAAGCAGAATATAAAAGTACACGAATTTTAGTGTTGGATGAGAATGAGTAAGAATTATTTATGGTAGTGGTAAGATATAGATTAGATTGATTTATGAGTGTTTAGATGATTATATATGGAGTGTAATTTATTGAAGAGAGTTTATCGATGACCGAAAAAGGCAAGGGAATCATCATTTTTCAATCGGTCTAGATAAGAGTTAAGTAATTAATTGGTTCAGTTAGGGAATTATATTGGTCAAAAAAATTCAGTTAAAATTTAGGGATTTTGAAGAAGATCTTACAAATGTCAGGGAATTTCTATCAGAGTTTCTTTGAATAACTGCCAAGGATGATTCATTTTTAAATTAAAATTCAAAGTTGCTTTATTTTGTTCATAGATGATTTTATGTTAAAAATATTGCAACATTAAAATTTTGATCTTTGAGCATTAATGGCCAGGGAAAATGAACAATTGGTTAGGGAATATTATACAATTTTGAGAATGAATTTCGCGACCACCCTGATTTAATATTCTTGTTTTTTTTTGTTTGCCTTGTATTTCTATTTCTGATTCTTTTTTTCAGTTGCTTTCTCCTGATGATTATTTTTTTGCTTAACAATTTTTGATTGAAAATTGATCTTTTTTACTTGAAAGTTCGTCCTTTTTGTAGAGAATTAATATTCTTGATAGAAATTTCTTCTTTTTGGTTAAAAATGCAATTGATCGTTTAAAAATCAACCTTTTTGTGAAAAATTTAACTGCTATACGGAAAATTTGTCTTTTGGCTTGAAAGTTCAACAATTTGAATCCACATTGTTTTTTTTTTTTGACTGAAAGATCTTTATTTATTGAAAATACGTATATTGATAGGAAAATTCAACTTCTTTGTTGAAATATGAACTGCATTGTTAACAATTAATGTTTTTTTTGGTTGAATATCCATCATTTTAGTTGAAAATTAATCTCTTTGGTTGATAATTCAATTATTTTGCTGGAAAATTCGTCTTTTTTGGTTGAATTCGACTGTTTTTTATTTAAGAATAAAATTTTGTTTTGTTTAAGTATCTTCTATTACATTATATATTAAGAAAAAATCTTTTTTGGTTAAAAATTATTTCTTTTATAACTGAACATATTACTATTTCATTTTTGGTTGAAAATTGATCTTTTTTAGTTGAAAATTCGTATTTTTGGTTAGAAAATAAACATTTTTGGTTTGAGTTTCATTTTTGGCTTGAAAGTTCAATAACTTGGATCAACTTTTTTTTCTTTCTCGACCAAAAAATCTTTATTTGTTGAAAATTTAACTATTTTGTTGAAATTTCATGTTTGTTTATTTGAGGATTCATGATTTTAGTAGAAAATTGATCTCTTCAGTTGAAGGTTAAACAATTTTGTTGAAAATTACTATTTTTGTTAAAAAATTAAAATTTGCGTGTTGAAAATTCAACTGTTTTGTAGAGAATTTATTTTTTCAGTTAATACTAATTTAACTATTTTTTTTTTAATCATGTATTTTATATTGAAAATAGGTTGTTTTTTTTTGGTAGAAAATTAATCTTCAGTTTTGAAAAAAAATTTTTTTTGAGAATTCATCTTCGTCGGATGAAAATAAAACTGTTCGGTTAAAAATTTAACTATTATGTTAAAATTTTTATAATTATAATTAAAAATTAAAATTTTTGTTAGAAAATTGAACTATTTTGTTGAAAATTCGTTTTTGTTGTTGTTAAAATATCAACTCTTACGTTTTTCGTTGAAAATTCATCTTTTTGTTGAAAATTCGAGCAATTGGTTGAAAATACATTTTTGTGAGTGATATATTCAAGTATTTTGTTAAAAAGTCATCCTTTTTGGCCCGAAATTTACCCGGTTTGTTGAACAATCGTCTATTTGGAGAAAAAACACATTCTTTTAAATTGAAAATTCATAGATATGTGCTGTTAAAAATCCGTCTACCCTCTAAAAAATTTAATTACTTGGTTGGAAATACAACTGTTTTTGGTTGAAATATAATCTTTTTGTTTGAACATTCATCTTCTTAGGTTGAAAATTGAACAATTTGGTTGAAAATCCAACACTTGGTTGAAAATTTAATTATTTTGATGAAAATAAAACTGTTTCGTTAAAAAATAACTGTTGTTGTTTCAAATAAAGAAATAAACTTTAAATTCTCAAATTTTAATTTTTAATTATTTTCTTCCGATTTTAAAAGTTTCTATGTTAAAAATGATACAAGAGAAAAATTGTGCTCTTTGAATATTAACAGTGAAGTTTTCTGTCCATCCTGGTAATTGCAATCACTTTGTAAGAGACTCCAAATTGACAGCATTTAAAATAATTTAAATTGCTGCCTTTTGAAATTTATCTAAAGGACCAATTCTCCTTTATCAAAGAGTTTTCGGTTTAAAATTCTTCTTCATGAATTCCTTGAACTTTCTTTACTAGGATGCAAATTTGAATCGATATTTGTGTAATATTTCCTTAACAAGGGTCGTTACTGAACTTCTGAGAGGAAACTCTGATCGAAGGTACAAATAAGAAAGTAACAGATAGGCGTCTTTATTACAGCGATGTTTCGTAATGAGTTAGTTAAAAACTTCTGCTTTTAAAAACTTGTCCAACACAAAGAAAGGCAACTTTGTTTTTACACAGCAAAGATGCTTTCCTCCCTTTTAGCTTGTTTGTGCATGAACTTTCACTCAAAGCTTTTTCTTCATCGATAAAGTATCCTATTTCGTATACAATAAACTCTCAAGTTTCTTTATGGTGAGGTATAGAAACAAGGAAATAGGGGCAAGGTTATTGCAGGAATTAGAACAAGGGGTTGGAAGAAAGCCTTAATGCTCATGTTAAAAGCGACTTTTCTTAGTGTAAAGAGAGGAAAAAGCAAGGGTAGCGCTTTAACTAGATGGGGTGTTTTGAAGAGTTTGTAAAACTTCCATGACATTTTTGTTCTTTTTTCATTTGCCTTGTAAACCTAGATTTTTTGGAGCTTCCTAGAAGAAGTTTAAAAATATTGTTTGAAAAGTTTAAGGTTTTACAATCGAAGTAGTCGCAGTTTCTTGCATTCAGGAAGGTTTTGCTTGGATGCATTCCAAGTTTCTAATTAGAAATTTGTTCAATCTTGAGTGCTTTCGAGTTTTTAACTTTCCGGATCTTAATATCCAGATTAATGACTTTAAATTGTTTAAGTCGTGATAAGAATACCATATTATAAATAGAATATAGAAATTACTTTTTATTTTCCAAAAAATTAGATCCTGCTCTGTAATTGTATTTCGGATGGAGGAAATTAAATTTTCTGTACTTTTCTCGAAATTTTTCCTAATTATTTTTCTTGCTTGGGATATTTTTCCTCTCTTCTTAGAAATTTTTAATCTTTGCTCGTAAACGTCAAACCTATTCTATTTTCCCTTTATTGAAAAAATGTCTCGTTATTCTAGAAAAATATGCTGCGGTGAATTTTTTCCCAGATTGCATGCTTTCTTTAAAATTCTCTTCTTTTCCATTTATTGCCAAAGAATACTTACCTAATTCGATGTCAAAAGATCATAATATTTTTAATTATGGTATCTTCAAAGGAAAATTTATTTTCTCGAAATAAATTGAAAACAACTCTGTATCAATAAAAACTTTAAACTGAAATTTCGCTAATGTAGTCCATTATCCTTTTATTTAAAGAAAACAAAGAATTAACCGTACTCCCCCCCCCACAAAAAAAAATTCTAGGGGAAACAAACACGAGCGCCATGCTCGCGATTATTTTTTATCGTTTTGCGTAATTTTTAAATTGAAATATTTAGTTGATTATAATACATTTTTTTCCATAGTATCTATTATTTAAAATGAAAGACAAGAAGACAAGGACATTCACAATTTTCAATAATTTGTGAAAATTCATATTTTAACTTCAGGATGAAAATATAACATTTTGGAAGTCAAATGCTTTTTTTCTAATATAACCGTTTTCGGATGTAAGTCGCTAATACGTCCTATTAGTGTTCGAATATTAAGAATATTTCTTGCGATTTTATGATTTTTTACTAACAATCGCAATTTTCGACAAAACACACTAAGATAACAAAAACCAAGATAGATGATTTTTCTACCAAAAAAGATGAAATTTCTACCAAAAGAGATGAATTTTTAAGCCAAAAAAACGTATTTTCAAAAAAAAAAAGATATTTCAGTCAAAAGAGAAACAAAAATTTCGGTCAATTATAATTTTAAGGGAAAAATAATTTTCAATACAAAATAAAAATTTCGAATAACTATTTATTTTTTTAATTTCTTCGTTTATTTGCTTTAAGGTTATATAAATATAATTTTCCCAGTTATCTCGAGAAAATTTAAAAAGATTTTTGAGGTTTTCAGGTATGTTAAAAAAGTATCTATAGAAAATTTCTAAGAAATTTTCTTAAATTTTACAAAATTTCGTGAAAAATTTGACCCAGTTTAAATGATATTTAGAAGTTTTTGACGCTTGGAAGCAATTTTAAAATATTTCATAAAACTTCGGAAATTTTGACCAGCTTTCAAATTTTTTAAGTTTCTTGAAAACTTCTAAAATTCCAAAATATCTTTGAAACTAACAAAAACCAATATAAAAAAAAAAATTACAATTAAAATGGTCTCTTTCATCAATAATGTTCAGAAATATTCCGGAATAGATTTTACCATCAAATAAAATTACTCAGTTAGAAATTTTGATTTGCTAAATTGATGGCGCAGAAAATTATTAATCTTTATAATTAGATAATTATAGCCATTCGGTCAAAGAGTTAAAACAGAATTGTTGCCTTTATTATTAATGAATCATTTAGAATACAATTTTTTTCTTTTAGAAATAAGTTTTTAGAACTAAAATTCCTCATGTACTTGATATGCAACCAATAAGGAATTGAAAAACAATGGTTGCTTGATTTTCGATAATTTCGTTCTACCTATTTTTGTAGATAGGGAAAAAGCGGAAGAAATTAAGTGTTAAATGGTATCGATTGGAAATCGAAAACTTTTCTCGTTTTCGCGCATTGTTTATCGTAGATTCCTGATCGCTTCGTGCAGAAAATGCCCCCGTAATTTTCCCCTTTTATTCGGTCATTAGAAGCTCGAGAGTTCGAGGGGAGGAGATTTATTTATTGGTCACGAAGCTGCCGAACGGTCGCATACTTGCACATTCCCATATATACAGATATAAATACGAATGCTTGATCCTGTTCGTGTAGAAATGGATGTTCCTGGCTTCAGGAATCCTGTATGAATATTTATAACCAGCCATCTCGACCTGGGCACGCTGCATGGAATCTCTATATTCAACCCCCTCTGTCCTCTTATTTCCTATTTATTTATTTCTGGATTTTACTCTCTGCTGCTACCGCAATAAAATCTTTCTATATCTCATCCTGGAACATCGTTTAATTTAAAAGCCCATTCGAATCGGCAGGACTTTGTAAATGTGAGGATATGAAAAATGAAGGAATAAAATGAGGGCTTATCCTAAGGAGTAATTTCCTCGGGTAAGTTATTCGAAAATTAGGAATACAGTTTCAAAATTCTGAAACTATTCAAAAAAATGATTTAGTAGACTTCAAACTCTTTCCCCTATTCCCCTCTTTACCCCTTTTCAAAACAATTACTATTTTTCATTCTGTTTTCAAGAACCTTCCCCTTTTGGATGAAAAATGAATTATTTTGTTGAATATTCATCTTTTTCGTAAGACATTTAACTGCGTGGTTGAAACTGAAATCGCTTTACTAAAAATTCATTTGGTTTGTTGTAGATGTAACTTTTTGGTGGAAAATTAATTTTTTTTGTTGAAAACTCGTCCCTATTGGTTAAAAGTTCAACTGTTTGCTTGTACTTACAACTTTTTTATTGATGATTTAATTTTTTTCTAAAAATTTTATTATTTATTTTTGTAGGTTAAAAAGTCATCCTTTTTGTTTTATAATCCACTGTTCTTCAACAAAATTCATTTTTTAGTGTTGGAAATTCAACTATTTTGGTAAAAAATAAAACTATTCCATAAAAGATTTACTGTTTTGTTGCAATTGTACAAAATCGTATTTCTTGCTTAAAAATAGAACAATTCAATGTTTTCGTGAAAAATACATTTTTGTTGTTAGGAAATTCAACTACATATGTGGATGAAAATTAAATTCTTTTGTTGAAAACTCGTCCCTTTTGGTTGATAATTCAACTGTTTTGTTGAACATTCAGCTTTTGATTGATAATTGATTTTTTTCTGAATGTCCAACTATTTATTTGATAATTAATTTTGGTGGTTCAAAGTCATCATTTTTGCTTAAAAATTAACTATTTTGTTGAAAATTTGTCTTCGTGGATCGAAAATTCAACTATTTTGGTAGAAAATATAACTATTTCATTGAAAATTTATTTTTTGTAGAAAATTTACATTTTAAAGTGAAAAGTCGTATTTTCTTTTTGAAAATTGAACTATTCCGCTGAGATTTTTTCACTCTTTCCGGTTAAAATTTAACTAATTTGTTAAAAATTATTTCATTAGCTCCGAAAATTTACCCCTTAGGTGGAAAATGAATTTCTTAACTTAAAATCCAACTATTTTGTTAAAAATTTATTTTTTTAAATAGTAAATTCAACTACTTACTCGAAAATACATCTTTCTATGTTAAACTACAACTATTTGGTTAAGAATTCGATTATTTTGTTGAAAAATTGTACATTCTGGATAGAATGCCAACTGTTGGGTCGTAATTGGAACTGTTTAGTTGGCAATTAATGTTTCTAAATATAATTTTGACTATTTATTTAAAAATTCATTTTTGTGAGTTGAAACGTCATCCTTTTGCTTAAAAATTCAACTTTTCTGTTGAAAATTGATATTTTTTTGTTTCAAATTCAACTATTTAATAACAAATTCAATTATTTTGTTGAAAACTTGTCCCTTTTGGTTAAAAGATCTACTGTTTGGTTCATAATTGATTTTTTTATTGAAAATTTAACTACCTGGTTGCAAATTTATTTTTGTCATTTAAAAAGCCATTCTCTTGATTACTAATTCAATTCTGGTTAAGAATTTGCCTTTCGCTCTAAAAATATTTCTCTTTTGGTTGAAATTAAATCTTCTTTGGTTGAAAATTCAACTGTTTAATTGAAAATTGATCTTTTTCAGTTGAAAATTCAACTATTTGGTCAAAAATACATGTTTTTTGTTTGAAGATTCAACTGTGAGTTTACAAATTAATTTTTTTCAACTCTTCCCTTTTGGAAAGAAGTTCAACGGGTTGGTTGCACATGTAACTCTTCACTTGATAACATATATTTTTTCATTTCAACTCTTTAGTTGAAAAATTGATTTTTGTGGGATAAGCGCTAGCCTTTTTGGTTTAAAATGCTATTGTCCTGCTGAAAATTCGTCTTCCTGGGTTGAAGGTTAAATTATTGGTTGTAATTTCACATTCTTAAATTAAACAGTCGTCTTTTTGACTTGGAGATTCAACTATTTTGTTAAAAATGCAATCATTTGTGATTGCTGCTTAATCTTTTTTGTTTGGAAATTTCACAAATTGGTTGATAATAATTTATCCACGTACGTTCAAAATGCATCTATTCGGTTGAAGATTCAACTATTTTGTTGAAAATTCGTCTCTTTTGCTTGAAAGTACAATAAAATTTGGTCTAAAATTAATTTCGTTTTTGTTGAAAATTCATCTTTTCGGGTTTAAAAGTTAGCTGTTTTCCAGAACATTCGACATTTTAGCTGTAAAACTCATCTCTTTTTTTGAAAATTCATCACTTTTAGTAGAAAATTATTTTGTTGTAATGATATTTCTACTATTTTGTTGCAAGTGCAATACTTTTTAACTTAAAATCTCAAGCCTTTCATATTGAATTCAATATGGTATCTATTCATTCATTTTATTTAAAAAAAATTATTTTCCCATTTTTGTAAAAAAATACTCTATTTCTCTTGTTTTTAGAACATTTTGAGCTGTGAAGTCCGATTTAGTCTAAATCCTGTTCAAATGGCTAAAATTGCCCAATCGCAATCTCGCAAATTCAAAATTGTCTAATCCTCATAAAATACCACAAATATTTACGAATAAAGATTAAAATGAAATGAAAACATTACTTCCTTGTTTTTTTCTCTTGGCAGTTGACAGAAGTACATTATTTTATCACCTGAAGCGAAAGTTTAGTAGTTGTAAATTCTCCTAAGAATATTCCCTGGAGAAATAAATGAAGAAAGAGACTTTGTTCTTTCTTATTTTGATCTCAACTTCCGGTTCCGTTCGTTTTTCATATTGCCCGTTAAAAATGGAGGCCAACGACGTCATAGATCGATAGTCGCGCATCGAAAATCGCATATCGAGAACAGCGAATGAGAAATATTGAATTCGTTCCCGCGTGTCTTCCCACGAGCTATTCGAAGTCATTTCTGCAATCGCGATATTTCTCCTATGGAATTGAATCTTGCGAGACCAGGAAAATACTGCTGAGACATCGTTTCGCGGTTTTTCTGTATATCTCACTGTTTTCGGGGATAACCTTTGCCTGGAGAGATAAAACCGTCGAGCTCGAGATGTCTCTTTTAATCTGATAAAATCGCTTCATTTTCTTTACTCTGTTCTTCTTCTGTTCTTCTTTCTACATTTTTATTCTATTTCTCTTTTTTATTGATTAGAGTAAATAGTATTGATCTTAATATGATATCATCAGTCAGTTTGCGTATTTTTGTGTGATCTATGACATATTAGGACTTTTCAAAGCTCTTCGCCTGGGGTAATTGCTAAAGAGATAGATAAGTGATCTGTGTTAGAGCGGTGTACACTGCCCTCTCTCACTTTTCTCATATGAACTCTGATCCGTAGGTCAAGGAAGACCTGGAAATCAGGGAAAAATCATGGAATTTCATGGATTAGAAAAGTCAGGGATTTTGCACAAAAAAAACCCTTGCAAAAGTCAGGGAATTTCTCTATGAGGCACTTTAAGTAACTGTCAAGTATAATTAATGTGCAATTTTCAAATTAAAAATTTTAAATTATTTTATTCCGTTTATAAAAAATTCTATGTTAAATATATTACAAGATTAACATTCTGGTCTTAATAGTCACGCAAAAGCTAGGGAATTTTTTTAATGAAGTTTTGCGGCCACCCTGATATAATATTCTTGTTTGAAACTTGAATTTTATCATTTAAAATTCATCCTTTTGCGTTAAAAATTCAACTATTTTTGGCAGAAAATGACCTTTTTCAAAAATTAATATCTTGATGTTAAAAAATTTAAAAAATTTTTCATTTGTCTCTTTGGCTTAGAAATTCATCTGTTTCAATAGAGATTTCATCTTTCTTATAAAAGTGCAAGTGTTTCATTAAAAATTATTCTTCTTTGGCTGGGAATTCAACTATTTTCTTAAAAATTCGTATTTTTTGGCTGGACTCAACTGTCTTTGATTTAAAATAAAAATATTTTTTCGTTGAAGTATGTACAAATATATTACTCATTGCCAATTCACCTTTTTTTATTAAGAATTGAACTAATTTCTTGAAGATTTATTATTTTAGTTGGAAACTCATCTCTTTGGTTGAAAATAATTTTTCTAACTGAAAATGTAACTATTCCATTTAAAGATTCATAATTTTAATTGAAAATTCATCTCTTTGGTTTCAAATTTAACTATTTTTTGAAAATTTATATTTTTTAATTGACAAGTTATCTGCACTGGTAAAATTTGAACCAATTTATTAAAAAAATATTATTTTGTTTGGATCTTCTAGGTTTGTAAGTTTCTCTTTTTTGGTCAAAAATGTAACTGTTTAGTTGAAAATTAACTTTGTTGTTAAAAATTCTTATTTCTGGGTTAACAATTCAACTGCTTTGCAGAAAATTGTTCTTTTGACTTGAAAGTTTAACATCATGAATGAACTTTTTTTCCTTTTTGGACAGAAAAGTATTTTCTGTTGATTCAATTTTTTCAACAGCTTAGTTACAAATTCTACTTTTTTGTTGAAAATTCAACTATTTTGTTAAAACGTTTTCTTTGTAGTCGAAAATTCTACTGTTTTGTTGAAAATTCGTCCCTTGGGATTGAAAGTTAATCTTTTATGATAGAAAAGTCGTGTTTTTTCGGTTGAAATGAATTTGAAAATTTTCAATTTTAATCTGAAATTGTTTTATTCCGTTTTATTCCGATTAACATGAATCAAATTTAGGGAAGAGTGAGAAATCGTCACGTGAAATAAAAAAATGACCAGGGAATAATCAGGGAATTTTGAAAATGAAGTTTTTTGGCCACCTTGGTTTCATAAAAATAAGGCAGCAAAGTTTGTTTCTTGCGATTCGATATAAAGTCATTCAGGAAGTCTAAGAGGCTTTTAATATTGAAAAAAAGTTGAGTCTTAGAGAGTAGTCAAGGTGCTCCAGACTCTGAACTAACGATGAAAGTGAAAATTCAATAAACACTCATGGATGTAACAAGGTCTACAACCAAAGTGCAGCAAAAACTGCAAAACTAACGAGCACACAATGCAGTAATAAATGAAATAATTGAAAGATTATTCTATAACGGTTACTCTTAATATTCTTATTCTACGAGGAAAAAGCAGTAGCCAGACTATTATAATTACCTCACATAATATAGCTGCACGTAAATAGACTTTCTCTCAATTTCTTATGCTCACAATCCAAAAACTATACTTACGTAACTTCCCTGAATTCCATCTTATAAACTATTTACAATTGCTTGCATTATTAATTGAAGAAAAAAATAATAATGTGCAGTCTGACCTCTTTTTTACATTTTTTTATTTCGCGAATGTTGTAGATTTAAAGAGCATCGTCGACAGCCAAGAAATCTCTAACGATTCAATAGAGAAACTAAGCCCGTAAGATAAATCAAGTCTGCAGTTGCAGTTGAATATCATCTTTGCGGCTTCACAGGCAAAAATACTTCAAAAACAGGGTAACTGAGAAGATTTTTTAGAAAAATAGGAGCATATATTATTATAAATAAATGTAATGTAGAAAATAATATTCAATCTAAATCGAAATCTTCAAATTTCTAATTTTTCAGATAAAAATATTACATCTTTAACAAAATAGGTAGAATTTTAGCCAAATAGTTAAATTTCAACCAAAAGGATTAAGTTTCTACAAAAAAATTCTTTTCCACCAAATAGATGAATTGTTAACGAAAATGCTAAATATCTCACGAAAACAATAATTTTTAACAATGTAGTTTAACTTTTAAGTGAATATTTAAATTTTCAACCGAAAAGGTGAATTATCAATTAAAAATGTGATAGATGATATTTCAAACAAAAAAGAATATAACTTAAAATGACAAACAGTTTAGAGACACCAAACAGATGAATTTCCTCGAAAATAGTTTAATGTTGAATAAAAAATACGAATTTTCAACAAAAAAGTTAATTTTCAACCGAACATTTAATTCTCCTTCTAAATTGTCAATTTTTAAATCCAGTGAGACCAATTTTCTACCAAAAAGTTTAATTTTCAACCAAAAAGATGAATGCTCAACCGAGAAAGATTTTTCAGTGAAAAAACGAAAAAATTAACCAAATTGTTGAACTTCCAAGCTAAAAAAATGAATTTTCAACAAAACAGTTTACTTTTTAACATAAAATTTCATTTTCAACCAAACAGTTTGATTTTCTATCAGAATAGATGAATTTTCAACGAAAAATGTAATAGTTGATATTTCAACCAAAACTGATTTTAGTTGAAAATAAAAAACAGTTTGAGATCAAAAGACGTTTTTCCTACAAAGCAGTTGAATTTTCAACAAAAAAGTTAATTTCCAACCAAATAGTTGAGTTTTCTACAAAAATAGTTGAATTTGTATCCCAAGGAGACGAGTTTTCAGCAAAACAGTTGAATTTTCAACTCTGTTTAAGAAAATTGTTGAATTTCCCCCCGAATAATAAAATTATTGCCGATTAGAAAAGATGCATTTTTAACCTGAAATATAATATTTAGTAGACTTTTGAACCAAAAGGATTTGACTTCCAACTCAAAGGATTTGGATTTTCTTATTTTATTTTCATTTATTTTTGATGATTTCAAAATATGTAATTACACAAGTAAACCGGCGTATCGCAGAATAGTATGTTAGTTGTGGTTGTAGTAACAGAAGTTTGGAAATCAAAAATAATATGCAAAAAAGTATGGTCTATTAGCTTTCAACGGATAAAAACACATTCAACTCCCGATATAAGAACGGTTTCGAGCATGGCTTGCAGTGGCTTTGATCTTAACTCGAAGGAGTCCAAAGGTAAACAGGCAGGGCCGCGTGAACGATTTCTGTTAGCTTTGGACGCATGGCGCAACATGATGCAACAAAGGCGCTGAGAGTGCGGTACTCATACTGCTTATCACGCTTGACTGAGCACCGCATCTCTTTCGGTCCCGTGGCTACCATCATCAAGAAACTGCCGAGGACATCAATTCTAGGAATATCGTAAATCAGGGGTTCTCATATCGGAAGTTAAGTGTATGTTAGAGATAAATCAAAATGCTCAAGGAAACAAACCAGAAAAAGTAGCCTTTTTAGATAATCATTTTTTTGTTTTTTAAATTATTTCTTTCTAACTCATTTAGGAAAATACTTTGAACAACTTAGGAGTCTGTAATATGAAAAGAATACACTAGAAAAAAATTGATGAGAATAAGGAATCAAAACCTATCAACGGAATTTTTTTCTGATGTATTTTGATCGGTAGCTCGAGTAGAAAATTATTGGGGAATTATTCGGGGCCAGGATAGAACGCCCTGACAGCTAATGTGGCGCTGTCAAGACAGTCTATTAAGGCGCTTACTAGAAGTGTAAAGTTTTCGTATAATTAAACGCTAGTCTGAGAAAGCTAATCTAGCACTAGTCTGGACAAGCTAATCTAGCTCTAGACAGACCGTCTTGTCAAAATCTATTTTAAATGGCTTTTCAACACCCTGGCTATTTTTGGAAATCTGCAAAAAAATATTCGCATTCAAAAGTTAAACAAGCCCTTGTTCCTGATAGGCTAGCCAGCACCCGATTAGGGCCCAAAAAGACTTACTAGGTGACGAGGACAAAAATTAATTTCTTTTTAGTGTTCACCAACATGATAAAAAAGTGTATTAATAAATGAAGTTCCCTTTTGATCCTCTTATTGCGGAAAAACATCCTCCTTTTTTACCTAAAATGGAACTACTGAACCGCTGTGATCCCTGAAAGTGCGAAATGTAAAAAATAACAAGGAAGTAAAGAAATAAAATGCCTTTTTTGTTGATTCAGCAAAAACGTCTTGACGAGATGAGTTGCTTCCTAATTCTTATATTTATGTAGTTTTTTGCCAGCTCAGCAAAAATTTTATGATAATGTAGAATAATCCGGATTCACAAGGTATGAAAGCTTACTTCCCTTACTGCCAGTTTTGTCCTGAGCTTATTCGACTGGTATTAACGCGATTGTCAGAAGGGGAATTTGCATATTCCGACGCTTAGTGTAGCGTACGAAGCAACAGAAGATTTCTTAAATTCAGCCAAGGTTTAACGACCCAGTCATCATTTTATTTACACGAGCAATTCCCATAGTTTTGACTGAAGAGGCCTTGAGATGTCAGGACAAGTGCATTTCGAAATCATGTTGCCCTTCCAAAACGTCTTTTTCCTATAATTGAATCTTCAGCTACAAATTTTAATGATATACAAATGTGGCAAATCATTTTAATGATCGAGAAATAGGTCAAGGAGTTTTAATTTGAAAAATGTGAATTAGCGACTCATTAAAAAATACTTTAAGGTAATTTTTTGGGTAAATTTGTTGAAAAGTGCGGTAAAAAAAAGAAGTTCAAGGATTACATTCCGTCCTCTTTTTTACCCAATCCACTTTTTCTCTCTTTCCCCTTTATTTTCCCTTAAATTCAAAAAAATCCTTTGAAAAACTTCGAATCGAGAATTTTTACCCAATCATAGGAAAAAATGAGATTTTTCACGAAAATAGGAGAATAAATTCTTTTAAATAAAATTGATGTATATAATATATTAAATTCATTTTAAAACGAATAAAGTTGAATTCTCAAACAAAAAGATGATTTTTCAACCCAGAATATCAATTGCCTAGAAAAAGGACAATTTTTCAACTAAATTGATGAATCTTTAATCAAAGAGATACATTTTCAACGAAGTAGTTTAACATTTAACTACGTAGTTGAATTTTCAGCAAAAAACAAGAATTATCTATGAAAAATGTGATATTCGATATTTTAACTAAAACAGACTTTTATTTTTTTTTAAATAAAAAACAGTTAAATACATCGAAAAAATTCAAGTTTCCAACTAAATAGTTGATTCCTCCACCAAATTGTGGGGTTTTCAATCCTAAAAGACGGATTTTCTTCAAAAAAATATGTATTTTCAACACTATAATGTGAATTGTCAACAAAAAGTAAAATTTTAACTAAATTGTAACATTTTTAACCAATAAATGATTTTTCAAATAAAATGATGAATCTCTTACCGAAAAAAAATGTTAAACCAAAAAGACGAATTAAAAAAATGGATGATTTCTCAACGTAAAAAGATTTTTCACTCAAGAGAGAAAAAAATTCAACCAAGTTGTTGATTTTTTAAGCCAAAAAGACGAATTTTCTACAAGACAGTTGAATGTTCAACCCGAAAATATAAATTTCCAACAAGAAAATTAATTTTCAATTAATTAGTTAAATTTTCAACCGAAAATGATGACTTTTTCACAGAATTGTTGTATTTTTAACAAAAGAACTGAATTTTCAACCAACTAATTAAATTATGAACCGAATAATCTAATTTTTCACAAAGAGAGATGAATTTTCAACCAAAATTATAACAGTAGAAATATATGTTACTGATGAAGGTACTTTTCTTTAAAATCAAATTTGAATAATTCAAAAATTGGATGAGCTCAAGTTGTGGATAATCTTCAATGCGAAATGAATCAATAGAATCCAATGAGAAAATTCAACGATTATTTATTGTACATTTTCATTATGTTATATTATAAATTATATGTATATTATTATATTATTTGATATATTTCTATATTTTATTACATTAAAAGCTCCTCTCTTTTGGTCGAAAATTCAACTGTTTTGTTGTACATTTATCCATTCTATAAAAACGTACAACGTTTTTTTGGTTAAAAAAATTCATCTTGATGTAAAATCAACTGTGTTTTTGAAAATTCAACTGTCTTCCAAAATAATGAATATTTTGGTTGGAAAATGCAACTACTTGATTGAAAATGCAACTGCTTTGGTTGCAGTTGAATCACTTTTGTTTGAAAATTCGACCATTTGGTTGAAGATTTATCTTCGTAGATTGAAAATTCAATCATTAACTTAAAAATTCACCTATTAGTTTATAACTTATCTATTTGGTTAAAAATTGAACTCTTTGGTTGAAAATTCGAACATTTTGTTGAAAAGTCGTCTTCTTTATTTGAAAGTTACAATTTTTAGTTGTTCATGCAACGGTTTCTTTCAAAATAATTTTTTTTTATAATTCAACTATTCGTTTGAGAATTCATCTCTTTAGGTTGTAAATTCAATTTTATTTGGTTGAAACTTTAACTACCTCTTGAAAATTTATTTTTTTATTGAAGATTCGTCATTTCAGTTGAAAATTCATATGTTTGGTTGAAAAATCAACTACTTTGTTGAAGATTCTCTTTTCTGTTACGAATAAATATTTTTACTGAACATTCAAAGATTCAACTTTGGTTAACAATTTATCGTTTTAAGTTGAAAATTAAACTGCTTGATTGAAAATCCATGTGTTTTGTTCAATATTGGTCTTTTTAGTAGAAAATAAATCTTCCTGGTTGCTAAATCATCTTTTTGGTTGAAAAATCTTCTTTCTTTGAAAATTCGTTTCATATTGAATTCAATATGGTACCTACAATAATCTCATATAAATAAATGTATTCCCCCATTATTCCCTAGTTTCATGAAAAATCGCCCCATTCACCTGTTTTGAGAGCATTTTGGGCTGTAAAGTCTATCACTGTTTAAAATATTTGTCTAAACAATAATCTTTCTTTTTATAAACGATACTATTATTCTTAATTTTTTAAATCTTCATCGTATAATTATATATTTCTTCCTCGTGATCAATTTTTTTGGTTCTACAGGTCCTTAATTAAATTCAAAAAGTGAAGCAGAATTCATAAGTTCTATGGTTTTAACTTTTCCAATTAAAAATTCTACACCCATTGTCTTTATCCCTTTTCAATCTGAAACTACTCAGCCTCGGTTTCCTATAACGTTACATTTCCTTTAAAAATCTCCAATCCTCAAAAAATTTGCTCGCGTTTCTTCAGCGCCGCTGGAAAGCCTCTGTATTAACCCAATTACAGTCCAATTGCAACTTTGACCCTTGCGCAACTTCCGCGTTTTGCGATCGCATAACAGGTTCTTCCCATTCTCCTCCTTCATACTCATAGAATACATATACAGGGAAAAGTCGGTGAATTTTATTGGTTAAAGAATTTTTTTATTTGTCAGTTGAAATGTTACAAGATTAAAATTCTGGTCTTCGAATATTGATGGTGAGGAAAAATGAAAAATTTATCAGGGAAAAGTTAGAGAATTTTGAAAATGAAGTTTGCGGCCATCCTGATACAATATTTTTGTTAGTAATTAATTTGCCTTTTATTTCTATTTCCATTTCTTTTTTTTAGTTGGTTCCTCTTAAGGATTATTTTTTTAGTTGGAAATTTTATTTTTTTGTTGCGAATTCAACAATTTTGTTAAAAGTCATCCTTTTTGTTTGAAAATTCAACCGTTTTGTTGAAAATACCTCTTTTTGGGTAAAAAATTCAATTATTATGGTATATAATTAACTTTTTCATTAAAAATTAATATTTTGCTGTTGAAAATTCAACTATTTTTTTGAAAATTTGTCCTCTCGGTTTGAATATGCATCACCTTTGGTAGAAATGTCATCTTTTATGGTTAAAAATGGAACTGTTTGGTTGAAAATTAATGTTTTTTGTTTAATAATTCAACTATTTTGTTTGACAATTTGCCTTTTTTGGTTAAATATAATTGTCGTTCATTAAAAAATCAAGTATTTTTGGGTTGAAATATCTACTATCACATTATTTGTTTAGAATTCATATTTTTGGTTGAAAATTCAATTACTTGGGTGTAGGTTGAACCAATTTCTTCGAAAATCATTCTTTGTTGAAGACTCATCATATTAGTTGATAATTCATCTCTTTTGTTAAAGTTCGTTCTCATTTTTTGGTTAAAAATTAATTTTTTAGACTGAAAATTTAACTATTCCAGTTGAAATTTCATTGTTTTAATTGAAAATTCATCTCGTTGGTTAACAATGATCTGTTTTGGCTGCAGGCATATCTCTGGTTGAAAATTCGTTGAAAAAAGAAACTAGTTGGCAATCAACTTTTTGTTGAAAATTCATATTTGCGGGTTAGAAATGCAACTGACTTATGGAAATTTCGTTTTTTGGCTTGAAAGATTACGAACTTAGATAAACTTTTTTCATTTGAAAATAATAATTTGTCTTTTTGGTAGAAAATTAATATTTGCTGGTAGAAAATTCAACTGTTTTGTAAAAAATTTGTCTTCTTGGTTGAAAATTGGACTATTTTGCTGAAATATCGTTTTTTATTTGTTGAAAATTCAGTTTCCACTGTAGATTTTATTTTTTAATTTTTTGTTGGAAATCTATCTTTTCAAGATGAAAGTTCAACTATATGTTTCGTAATTAATGTATTTTGTTTAAAATTCATATTTTTTGTTATCATTAATCTTCTTGGTTAAAAATTCGTATTTTTAGTTCAGAATTCATCATTGTATTTTGACACTTCAACTATTTGGTTAAAAAAGGCAAATATTATTGTGTTGAAAATTGAATCATTTTGGTGAAAATACAGCTTTTTTGAAAATTGAACTATTTTTTTGATATTTCGGTTTTCTTTGGTCGAAATATCAAGTATCATAATTTTTGTTGAAAATTTAACTAATTTGTTGAAAATTTGATTATTTTGTTAAAAAGTCTTCTCTTTCGGTTGAGAATTTAACTGTAACGTTGAGCATTCGTCTATTTCCAGATGAAATTTTTCCTTCTGGATTAAAAATTTATCTCTTTTTGTTGAAATTTAACTGCCTTCTAAAAGATTCAATAATTTGGTTGAAAAGGCAATTTTTGTTGTTGTAATTTAATCTTCGTTCTTTGAAAAATCAATAATTTTGGTTAAAAATCTAACATGTTTGTTGAGAATTAAATTATTTTGTTGAAATTTGAAGTATTTTGTTAAAAAGTCATCCTTTTTCGGTCGAAAATTCATCCTTCATGGTAAAAAAATATTGATTTCAGTTGAAATAAATTTGAAATTTTAAACTTTTAATTTGAAATTGTTTCACTCTGTTTATAGAAGATTCTGTGTTAAAAATCTGACAATTTCAAAAAGCTGGTCTCTGGAAATTATTGATCAAGGAAAATTAAAAATTATTCAGGGAAAAATCAGGGAATTTAAAAATTAGAATGAATACCTTTTTTTGTTGAAAAAAATGATATTTAGGAGTGCCGCAAAGTTTTTGTCAATCTTATTCAGAATCCTCAATATTATCTCAATCGAGTTGAAACTCAACATTTCTCTTCACAATCAGACATAGAATACGAATAAGATATCACTTTTCAAATACCAACACCATAAGTCAGTTTTATAGGATCTCAAAGAAACCCCATAAGTGAAAAAATGGGTTTTGCGAGTTTTTCGCGGTAATTATGACTTTTTTTGCCGTTTTTTCAGCGAAAATTATTCCTGGCACATGAAAGAGCATTTTATACTGATGATTAGATATTCGCATACATTGTTTAAACAATTTATTATTGTTTTTAGCAATTTTCTCATAGAATGGAATTAGAAAGACGCGGTTTTTTCACAAATTTTCCATTTCTTGTCCAATTTTCAATTAGAGGAAAGTAATAGTTCATCAATGTTAACAAGCGTGATTTTTTAAACAATTTATTATTAATATTGATAACATTTCCTCAGAAAAACGCTAAAAAATTGCAGTTTAAAAAAAATTCACTTCTAGTCAAATTTTCAATTAAGATAAGTTAAGTAATTAATTAGATTGAAGAAAATTAATTGTTTAAACAATTTAGTATGATTATTAATAATATTATATTTTAATAATGCTATAAAGATGTAGTTTTTTTTTTTAATTTCTGGCTTTTCGTCCAATTTTCAAGTCGAGTGCAGTAATAATGAATTTAAGTTACAAAAATAATTGTTTAAATAATTTATCATCATTGTTAATAATATTCTCTCTGCTGAATTGGTAGAATGTTGCGTTTTTTTCTGAAATTTTCAACTGTTTGTC
>CAKNXH010002023.1:268434-295637 GCA_932178445.1 Andricus quercusramuli | reverse complement strand
AGTTACAACAATAATTGTTTAAACAATTTATTATCATTGTTAATGATATTCTCTCTGCTGAATTGGTAGAATGTTGCGGTTTTTTCTGAAATTTTCAACTGGTTGTCTATTTTCCATTAGGGGGAATTAATAATTAATTAGATTTAGCAATAATAATTGTTTAAACATATTATTATTGTTTATGACTATCTTCATCTATATCAGTGCCTGTTAGTTGCGGGTTTTCTACCTTTCCATCCTTTTTTCACTTAGTGAGGTAATAATTAATTGAAGTTAACAAAAGAATTGCTTAAACAATTTAATATTGATTTCTGCCTCTTGTGTAAAATAGCGTTTTACCTTTAAATTAATTTTTTTAAGCATTGTCAAGAGAGCAAAAATAATTCACTTAAAACAACAAAATACCATTCGAAAAATCACTTTTGGTGTGGTTCATTTACTATTTGTTCATTAATAAGAAGGCGATGCAAAGTTAAATATTTTAGAAAAAATTGTTTAAAAAAACTTTTTTGTTAACTTTAATTAATGACTACCTCACTAAAAAAAAAAATGTACAGGAAGGTAAAAATTGCCGAAAAACCGCAACTGTCAGGCACCGATATAGATGAAGATAGTCAAAAACAATAATACTTTGTTTGGACAATTATTTTTGCTAAATCTAATCAATTATCAAGTCACGCCTAATGAAAAATATACAAACAGTTGAAAATTTCAGAAGAAACCGCAACATTCTACCAATTAAGCAAAGAGAATATTATTAACAATGATAAATAAATTGTTCAAACAATTATTTTGTTAACTTGAATTCATTATTACTTCACTCCATTTGAAAATTGGACAAAAAGCCAGAAATTTCAGAAAAAACCGCATCTTTCTAGCATTGTTCAAATATAATATTAATCGTAGTCATAACAAATTGTTTGAATAATTAATTTTTTTTGACTCTAGTGGATTATTTAACTTATCTTAATTGAAAATTTGACTAGAAGTGAATTTTTTTTAAATACAATTTTGTAGCATTTTTCTGAGGAAATATTATTAACATTGATAATAAATTGTTTGAACAATCACTGTAGTTAACATTGATGAACTATCACTTCCCTCTGATTGAAAATTGCACAAGAAATGGAAAATTTGTGAAAAAACCGCGTCTTTCTTATTCCATTCTATGAGAAAATTGCTAAAAACAATAATAAATTGTTTAAGCAATATATGTGAACATCTAATCCTCAGTATGGAATGGTCTTTTATGTGCCAGAAATGATTTTCACTAAAAAAACCCGAAAAAATAGTCACAATTAGCGGAAAAAACTCGCAAAACCCATTCTTTCACTTATGGGGTTTCTTTGGCACCCTATAAAACAGACTTATGTTGTTGATATTCAAAAAATGATATTTTGTTCGTATTCTCCCGCTAATTGTGAAGAGAAATGTTGAGTTTCAACACGATTGAGATAATATTGAGATTGAGGATTCTGAATAAGATTTACATAAACTTCTTTTTTTTCTTATGGGAATACGTGTTAAACTTCATGTGGCTTGCGGCACCTCTAAATATCATTTTTTTTAACAACAAAAAAATGAATTAATTTCTGTGTAGATTCGAACAAATTTCTGGGGTGTCCCCATAAAAATTCAGAAAAAAAATTTTCCAACGCATTTTTTTACCACCCTATTGTACAAACACCTGCAAAACCTTTCGAGTAAAATTGTCTGCAGTGAGCATAATTTTTGTTTCCATAGAGGATAAGCAAAACAACTCGTCACGATTGTCCTCCTTGGTTGCGGAATTCACATAGACTACAGAAGTGCAGACTTCGTCGACGTCGTCGGCGATGCAGTTAACTCGAGGTCCGCGAAACGCGAGAAAGTGGCTTTCGCTCGAGAGATCGACGCCGCTACGAGTACCACTCTCGACGTTAAACTCTTCACCATGTCCGCAGTAGTGTAGTTACGGTAGTTGCTCTATAGAACTATTGAAGCATTGAGCTATTAACGATCGATTTCTAGGCATGGGGGCGTCAATTCTGGACCATGGGAAACCATTTCGATACATATCCTACATTTTATTCCGCCCATTAACGATCCCCTTATCAATATCTTACTAGCAAAAACATCGAATGTCCGTAATAACTTTTCCTGTCACCAGGAAATGTACTCTTACTGATACCGTTTGCTATAAATATACTATAGTTCAATCAGTTTTACTATTTTATAGAGGAAACGGCATCTCGTCTCTATATTTATTAGAACAATTTAAATTCTAGTCTTGAATTTTATTTCAAATTAGCCAAATTATCAACAAAAATTTAGGACATGGTGTTAGAATATTTCTTTATTAGGATATATCGTTAGAGTGGTTCTAAAATGCATCGCAAATATTTTGTTCTAAAATTTTCATGCACATCGCTCTCAAACTTGTTTAAATAAAAAAATGCGTTTTTTGTTGAAGAAATGATATTTCGAGGTTCCGCAGGCCCCATGAAGTGTAACACGTATTTCCCATAAAAAATACGTTTTTGTACATTTTATTCAGAACTACCAATATTAGGTGAATCGAGTTGAAACTTTACATTCTTCTTCAAAATTAGCTATAGAATACAAATGAATAGTTACTTTTTTAATATTACCCGCATAAATTTGTTTCATATGGTCCCAAAAAACCTGGAATGAAAAATTTAGTTTTGCGAGCTTTTGGCGCTAACTCTGATTTTGTTGCGGTTTAAAAAACACAAATTGTTTCTAATACATAAAATACTACATTAGGCTAATAATTAGATGCTTACATAAATTGTTTAAAAAATTCACTATTGTTTTCAGTCATTTTCTCTTAAAATAGAGATGAAAAGTCGCAGTTTTTTTCCAAATATTTAACTTATTTAAAACTTCGTATTCAGAACAAGGCAACAGTCAATTGAATTTAACAGAAATAATTGATAAAAATATGTACAATTATTTATAATAATATTCTGTTTGACTGATATTGAAAAGATGTGGTTTCTTTCATAAATTTTCAACTTATTGTATACTTTTCACTTAGAGTGAGTTAGTGATTGATGCAATTTAGCAAACACATTTTTTGAATAAATTAGTATTATTTATAAATATTTTATCCGTTAAGACTAGAAATTTACGTTTTTTTCGGAAATTTTCTGCTTTGCTTTGGCTTTTTAGTTATGTACAAATGATGAATAGACAATCATTTTTTAAACAGCCTCTTTCCTTTTTGTGAATACATTTTTCTGAAATAAAACAGTTATTTGAAATATTCTTGAAATTTTCTATATGGATCATAATAAATGTACCTTTTTCCAGTAGTTACTAAGAACGCTTTTGTTCAAACTAAAATTAATAATAATAATAATATTTATTTATTATTCCTTACAAAAAAATCAATGAAAATCTGAAAATTTCAGAAAAACACGCAAATTTCTAACATAACTCTAAGAGAGGATAGTAATAATAATGAATTGTTTAAACCTTCATGTTTGTTAACTTGCATTAATTATTATTCCACTAAGTAAAAAGTGGACAAGCAGTTTAAAATTTCAGAAATAGCTTCAACTTTCTATCATTATTCTAAGAGAATATTGTTATAAATAATAATAAATAGATTTAACAATTATTTCTGATGAATTTAATTGAATATTTCTTCGCCCTATCTGAAAAAATTATATTAAAAAAAAATGATTTCTAGCTTCAAAAATAAAACTGATAGGATGATTTCCTTATATAATAAGCAGAAATGTACACTTATATCTGAACATTTCTTTTACAAGTGTCTTTGTTTCCCAGGAAAATCCAAAAAATCGATTTGCCAAAATAATTTTCTTCATTTTGAAAAAAAATTTCCGTCAATTTTTGAGAATTCGCAACTAATTTTCCAATAATTATAAAAAATCGAAAGAAAATATATGAATGCTTTGCATCTCATTTGTATAGTAATTCGGGTGTCTACCTGACCGGAAAATCAGGAAAAGAGAGGAAATTTCGTACACTGGGAAAAAGCGGGAATTTGATTCAGTGGCCGAGATGTTTCATAAGATTGTGCTAAAATAAATATTGAAAGTGATTTGATATTTTATTACACTCAGTTTGCTCAATCTTGAAACGAGCAATGAAAAAGACTTTATTGCCGATATTGACGATAATATAAGTGATGCTGTTTGTAATACTAATATGAAAACTGTAATTATGATGTCGTACGGGGGATTTTGAAAAAGATATCTGTAATTCTGAATGTTAAAACGGAATTTTTTGAAGAATGATGATATAGTTCTGACTTTGAGTAGGAAATTTTTAAAAAGGATGATAATTTTGTGTTGGTTTAGGGAATTTTTCAAAATAATTCTTATTCTGAGCTAAACCTGGATTTGAAAAAGAAATATAAGAAAGTCTAATTCTGAATTAATTAATTGTCAATTAATTGGAACAGTGAATTTTTGAGAGAAATTATAATTTTGATTTGGAACAAGAAATTTTCCGGAACAATTATATATACGTAATTCTGAACTGGATTAGACAATTTTCTAAAAAAGTTTCTAATTCAGATTTGGAATGTTAAAAGAATTACAGTTTTGAGCTGAAACTGGGAATTTTCGAAAAAAACTGTGATTCTACAATGGAACAGAGAATTTCTGAAACGAATTTAAATTCTAAGTTAGAGCATAGCAATTAAAAGAAATGTAATTACCGGACCGGAAAAATGAAAAATTGTCCAGTAGAAAACTGGGAAGTGAACGGGAATTTAACGTCATTATGGTATTACTCTGGTAATGTAAAATCGTAGGATTCAAATTAGAAAAATCAAAATTCATCTTTGAAGTCCAAAATGTAATTCTATAATAAAAAAATTCTGATAACAAAATTCAACTCCATGAATCAAAACTGACCCAGCTTGGTTAATTTGGGACTTCTATGAAGAGATATAAGATGGAAACATATTGATACTTGTTATGGATTGAGAAAAATCCATAAGGACATACCTATCCTTTGAGATTGGTTATTTTAATTATGAAAACTCTTTTATTGGATTTTTCGAGCAGAATTTTGAAATACAATATGAGGAATAATGTGAAATTTCAAAAAATAGTACCTACATATTTTTAATTAGTTATCAATGGAATTTCAAACAGATGGGATAAAATTAAATTTCGTTCAAGATTTGTCGAGGAACGGCTGTTTGAAGGAAAATATTTCATTATAAATTTAAACTTATTTTAAATTTAAAGAAAAAGTTTATAAGCAAGTGTTTCTCTTATATCTCCGACTCCAGATGGAATTGTTCTAGAAGTTGGAAACTTTTGTGTTTGAAAAATTAGATTTTGATTTTCCATTTTATTTTTATCTTGGATATTATGAATATTGTGTTATGTACATATTCAGGAAGACTATTTTTTCGTCTGATCCTATCCCAAAGAATTTATTGACAGAGCTGGATGTTTGCCTCATCAATTATTCATACGGAACATTGGAATATTATTAGAAAAATTCTGTTTTTGAGTAATCTTTTTAAAAAATCAATTATAAACACATTCAAATTAGAATTCAATAAATTAAGAGTACGCAAAATAAAAGTTTAGTTACACATGCTAAAAAAATTAAAAGAAGCTAGCTCACTTAATACATGTTTCTTCTGTATTTTGGTCAGATGTCTAATCAGAAAGTTTATGCTAAAAAAATGAAGAACCCATAAAATGTTCAGAATTTCATTTGAAACGAATTCAATAATAACTTTTTGTGAATATCCTTCAGATAAGTTTTATAGTTGTTTAGAAATACTAGAGTAGAATAACCTCAGAGTGAATGATAAGAGAAAGAGCGAATTTATTGAAATGCTTCATATTAAAAAGGAAAAAGTAGTATCTATAAATTTAAAAACAGATTTAATGAAATTGTGTAATTGTTATACTAGTGTGATTGCTCTTATATCTGAAAATTATGAAATTCCATGAATTATCTTTTATTTAAAAAATTGTAACCGCAGTTGAGTGAATTTTCTTCGTTCTTTCGGGATTTTTAAGATTTACTATTCATAAAGAATTCTGGACGTGGTTTGTGTTTGAAATATTGGCTATTAAATTTCGTAATATGAATATATGAATAACTGAAAGTAAAATAGTTTCCTAATTTACAACGGGTCGATACTAAAACCTGAAGTCAATTTCGCAAAACATTGATATAATGTGAATCTGTTCTTTACTAAAACAATCAGTTAATACTTAAATTGCACTGCAATGTAATTATAGAGCAAAGGTATTTTTCAGTCGACTTTTACTGAAAGGACGAGAACACTTATGTTTTAATTGCGCTTTAAAAGAGTGCTGCAAACTGAAAAAGAATGGCAGCAAAGGGGGTCAAAGCCTCTCTTTTGAGGGTCGCTTTTTGCGTCCAGAGTTCGCTTACAACAAAATTGAAGTGAAAATTTTTTTGTCGCGATTTCTCGCACTTTGTCTTCATTCCAAGCTTAAATTAATTAAAAAATTCTTTATTTAACACTCTAGAATTTAAGGCACGTTCCAAAATGTTTTAAAATTATGGTTTAAATGAAATATATTTATTTTCACGTTTTTTAATACATATTAATATCAGATATAATTATTCGTAGAATAATGCAGCTAGGGTTTACACTAATCTGGACTTTATTAGAGACCTTGTATAAATTACGTGATATTTTTTTCTGAAATTTTCAACCACGTACCCCCCTTTGACAATTTATTATCATGAAAAGTTGTTCAACTTTTAATCAAGCAGTTGAATATCCAACTAAAAAAGATGAATTCTCATAAAAAACGTGATAGTTGATATTTTAACCAATAGAAGATTTTAATTTTCAATCAAAAACAGCTGAATTGAACAAAAAATATGAATCTAAAATAAAATAGTTGAGTCCTCAAACGAAACAAATTTATTTTCAACAAAGAAAGTTGAATTTTTAACCAAAAAATATGAAATTTTTACCAAAAGAGATGAAGTTCCAACTCAAAACGCGCATTTTCAACAAGAGTTGAATTTTCAATTACGAAATATTTTCTAGCCATAAATAGGAGCTTTCTAGAAAATAGTTAAATTTTCATTGAATCATCACAAGCAATAGTTCAATTTTCAACCAAGAAGCTTAATTTTCTACCAAAAAGGACCAGTTTTCAACAAAATACATACATTTTTAACCAAATAGTTGAATTTTCAATAAATTAAAGAAATTTTCTACAAAGTAGTCACATTTTTGAACTTAAAAAAGATCAGTTTTCAACCCAAAATGAAATAGTTACATTTTCATCAAAAAAATGAATTTCCAATTTTTAAAAATGAATTTTCTACAAAACAGTGGAATTTTATACCAAATTGTTGAATTTTCAAGCCAAAAAGAAGAATTTGCTACAAAACATTTGAATTTTCAACGAAAAAGTTAATTCTCAATAAAAAGTTAATTTTCAACCAAACAGATAAATAATTTTCGATGAAAAAAAAAGTTTGGGAAAAAAATTAATTTTCTACAAAGTAGTTCAAGTTCCAACCAAATATATGAATTTTCAATTAAAATTATGAATCTGTTACAGGAAAAAAAAGATTAATTATCAACCAAGCAGTTGCATTTTTGAGCAAAAATTGATTTTCTACAAAAAAATACAAAATTCTACAAAATACTTAAATTTACAACTAAATAGTGAAATTTTCAACCAAGAGGATTAATTCTCTACCAA
This sequence comes from Andricus quercusramuli, assembly GCA_932178445.1. Lineage (NCBI taxonomy): Eukaryota > Metazoa > Arthropoda > Insecta > Hymenoptera > Cynipidae > Andricus > Andricus quercusramuli. Next base: position 287,934 of record CAKNXH010002023.1, on the reverse strand, counting down.
AAAACAAGAATTTTCAACAAAATACATCTAATGTACTAGGTACTACAGTAAGCTATAGATTGCGCTGACAAATAGCCGTTACAATTTAATCTGTTTCCCTTTTGTTTTTTAATGATTCGCATACTTAAAAATAGCTCAGGTAAAGAATAGTTTCAACCAAGTATCCATAACCTTTTCCCTCTTTTTCTCGTTTTTTATCATATTATTATATGTTTGGCTCGGAGTTGAATTCATTTGGATAAAAATTCTAGTATTTGGTTGAAAATTGTATTATTTTGTTGAAATTTGAACTACTTTGTATACAAATTAATTTTTTTTTCTAAAGATTCATCTTTGGTTGTAAAATCAACTATTTGGTTGAAAGTGAAACTAATCAGTTGAAAATTCATTATTTTCAATTCATCACTTCGGTTGAACACTTGTCGTTTTTGATAAAAATTCGTTCGTTTGTTTCGTTTCAAAATAATTTTCTTGTCCGAAAATTTCACTATTCCATTCTATAGTGGAAACTTATCTTATATAAGTTGAAAATTCAACTCCTTGGTAGAAAATTCATGTACTTTGCGGAAAATTGGTCTTTTTTATTAGGAAAATAATCTTGCTTGTTAAAAATTCATCTTCATGGTTGAGGATTTAACTATTTGATTAAAAAATTGCCCTTTCTGGTTGAATTCAACTATTCTGTTAAAAGTTAGTGTTTCCCTTTAATTCGACTGGTAGGAAATTCGTCTTCTGGTAGAAGATCATTGTTTGTGGTAGAAATTTTGTTTCTCTTGAAAATTTAATTGTTTCAGGTTGATTTTAAATATTTTTTGTTTAAAAATTTATCCATTTGGTTAAAAAGTGTATCCTTATAGCTTGAAATTCAGCTACTTTGATGGAATCATCTTTTTTGGTCAAAAATTCAACTGTTTTTTTTTTTTAATGAATTTATTGTTGAAAAATCATCTATCTTGGTGGAAAATCTTGTTTAATTGAAAATTCAACTATCTTATTGAGAATGCAATTTCAATGCCGATATGAACAAAACGTATTATATTTTCTATGTTGTGAGAAATGTGTGGGCTATGGTACTCGGGGGGGGGGGGGTTGACTCAAAATTGGTAACGTGGCTTATGCAGGGCCCTTAAGGATGAAAGTATATTATTTTAACAAGGAAAGTTAGTTTCATAACAGAGAAAAATATTAATAAATTGCTATTGTTACTTTAGAATGAATTGTAGATATCAAAGCAATCTCCACAGAGCAATAGAAACTCAAGTGGCCAGCATCCTGAAAGCCGCACAAGAAGATTCTTTCTCTTCTAGAGAAGAACCTCTTACTTAAGTACTTTCATTCTCTAGTGCAGAACACTAGACCCTGTTATTGTCTGTATCAAAAGTAAATTTTATATAATAGGGATTGACTTTTGACATTTTCTCTTGTGTTTTCATGTTCATTCTTACCCACCTCTTACGATGATTCTCTCGAATCAATAATCTGTTATGTATGTCTACGTGACTAACAAATTTATTTCTTTTTGTTCTAGGTGAGTCTAGCTTTCATTCTCAATCAAGGTTTACTCGTATGTGAGTATAAAAAGAGGACAGTACAAAAATTTGATAATCGAAATTTCCATGAAAATTTTGACTTGCTTGCAAAAGTAGATTTTTCGAAATAGAACAAAATCTAACTTTTTTTTTGAGAAAAATGGACCCAAAAGATTTTTTTTTCTATTTACAAAAATCCAATGCTGCAAGCATCTGCTGTAAACTCGAAGATTTTAGATTCATAAACTCGCAGGTTTGCAGGTACATTAGGGTGGTCCAAGAAAATGATTTTTTTGCTTGTTTATTAAAATTGCATTATTTAAACAAAATAAAAAACTCAAATGAGCCAGACAGACGTGCCCTAATATATTTTAAACCATTTACGAACATTTCAGTGCAGTATATTCGTTTTTCTATTTAAAAATCCACCGAAGACAATAACATGTAATAATTGGTTTCGTGACCGATTGTGACATTGCATTGCGTTAATGATGCGAGAGGGAATATTGGTTTTTAAAAAATATTTTAATTGTTTAAACAATTTTTATTTGTCTTAATGTTTTCCATGCTAAATAATGAAAAGTTAGGACTTTTTGAACTACTTACCTACTTAATGGATTTTAGGAATAATTTTTGTTGTTTAAGACATTTTTGAATTGTTTACTAAACCATTATTAATCATTCACTTCTGACTCTGCAAAAGAAAGGTGAATACATTTCTAGTTTTTTAAATTCTCTTACACGGTGTCGATAATTATTAAGATATTGTTCCTACAGAATGTATACCTCGATTGTTTAAACAATTATTATATACTTGGACAATTTGTTTTATTATATTATGAACAGTTTCTTTTATTTCGTGAGATTATTAATGCAGTTAATTTTTTCATTCATATTACGGTGAAAAAAATAGTTCAAGCAAACAATTAAGATTTACTCAATTGAGGTATATCCCACTTTGTAATATGCGATATGCTGTAAATAGATTCAAAAACTAGAATTTTCTTCACGTTGTCAAGCAAAAGTTAAAAGTGAATGACTATTAATTGTTTGGACATTTAATGTCTTGAATAAGAAATATTATTCTCATCATTCGTTGTTTTCAAGAAAATACTAAATTTTCATAATTTGATGGAAAAAACGTATACAAATGGAAATTGTTTAAGAACTTGCAAAACTTCTTCAAAAAAAAATATTACTCCTGAAATTCATTAAGGGTGTCATTATTTGCAGAACATACGAATTTCTCATGATTTAGAATGAAAACAAAAATAAGCAAATATACATTATTTCAACAATTGAAAAATGCCTTAAACGAAAAATATTTCCAATATTCACTTACATCAATTCAAAATTAGTTCAAAAATATTTGTAAACTTGTTAATTATAGAATACAATATAATCATGTTGAGATAATTTAAAAAAATCCCGTCTTTATCATGACCCAGGTGGAAAACATTATAAATAGTGGGAAATATTAAATTTAGAAGCTATAGAATGAAAATTCTTTTTTGAAAATTTCTTAAGTAGTTACTGAAATTAAATTTCCTAAAAATAATTTACAAATAGTTGTTATTCCGACTTTTCCGAAAACTGAGTTTTTCCTATTTAAAATCCCATGTATAAAAGTAAAAAAATGTTGCAATTCATTTTCAGACCACCCTAATGTGTACCATTCGAAGAGTTTTTTTTTGTGAAATTCAATTTGTGAATTTAAGGAAGACGAAACTAATAATACGTTATATAGTATCCAATTCTGAAATTTGGAAGTTATCGTGAATTATATTCCCTTGGTAATATATCATCTACCCAGTCGCAATAATACAGAAGCAGAGCTGCTCTATGCTCCTTAATCTTCAAAGAAAGGCGAACGTAGCTCGCGAATACAATAGCGTGCCGAATGTAATTAAGGATTAAACGGGCACGCGTAATCGTCCGAACAATGCTCGACTTTTACTGGATAATATCGCGCCACCGTATAATGGTACAAGAAAAATACAAAAAAAGGATAAAAAATTTAATGTGGCATAAAAAGGCATAATTAACCTCCGCGGATGAAATATTTTTTATTTCATTTGGTGAAGAGTGTCAACAAACGCAGATTTCTGTCATTACGAGCAAGTTTGACATGTGTAAAAAAGCACTAAAATCAATATTTTACAAGATTTTATTTTCTCACGTGTTAGGAAAATATGCTCTAATTTTTAAAATATATTTTTCGTCTCAAATTTGTATCATTTATAAGAATATTTATGAAAATTTAAACAAATTTTATTCTGATATGAAGAGGTTCCATAGTGATTTGAAAAAATTACCTATTTTAAATTTTTTCTTTCCTAAATTAAGTTAAAAAAGATTCGTCAGGGTTAAATTGCACTTACATTTTTATGTCTGACAGATTTTTTGATTTTCGTAATATACAATAATCTGATTAGTCTGATTTTTAAGTACTATCTCATACTTTATTATCAAAAATAATAAAAAACTCATACTTTTAGAATAACAACGGATACTTAAGGAAAATATAATCTCACCAAAAACATTTTGTAATGTCTAATGGCCTTTTTAAATTTATTTACAAATTTCTGTTAGGCTCCATTAATGAATTGAAATTATATTACTAATCTGCCAAGTAAAAAAGAAAATAAGTTAATTGTTTGCATAATATTTGTTCAAAATTGATTGAATATATTAAATTGATTTTTTATATAATTTAATTTAATGGTACAATATTATCATAATAAAATTGGGATCGCATCTTTGAATTTCAATTCAAAATGAAAAGGATGGGTGGGTTTATGGTACATAACTGATACTTCATTATCTATGAGGTTTGATAGAAATATGTTTTATTATCGTTAACTTTTTTTCCTTCATAATAATGGAACAATGATTAAGGAATAGATCATTCTAAATTTTTTTCTTGAAAACTATTCAATGTATCGAAAATTTCCGCAATATGTGTCGTGAATCTGTTGCTACATATTTCTCCTTAAAATTTGGTACCAATCAGTTATATATATTATGATGTAGAAGTGAGCATTTTTGTTTTTTTTTTGTATTTTTTGTTCATTGTTTATTTATTATTTGTGCAGGCAATTACACCCTTATGCCCAGAGAGCCTTCATTTTATAGCTCTAGACCATAATGCCAATTCAAAAAGTCTTATGAACAATGATGATATTTTTGTTACGTTAAACAGTATGAAAAATACTTTATAATATTTTCTACCGATTTCCTCCTCTTCATATATTGATCTATGCGATCTACCAATGATGAGGAGTATAATCACTGTAATGGAGAATTTGATGAGATGAGTAAAATTGAATTTAATAATTGGAATCAATAGCTGATTGGAACTTGCTGCTCTGTTTCCTCGTTAACGGTAACCTTAAACAAAAGAAAACCGTTACGATTCTGAACTCTTTTGATTTGGATTCTAAGTGACTTTTGAATAGCATTTACTCGTGGTTTATCGGTGTATGGTGTCTATGCTAGGCCCAGTGTGCAGTTCCTGGTCACTGTAGTTGGAGAATATAAATGACCTCGGGATAATCGATTTCTAGATGCTTTTGCAACCCCTGTAGGATTTAAAGTTGTTGAGCCCACTTGGTTGGGAAGACTGGTATTGGTACGAAACTGGATTGATGAACTTGAAACTGAGTTGAAGTTTTGCAGAGTCACAGCGTATGAAAACTTGATTGATGAAGTTAACTGAACTGAAGCTTTGCAGTCACGACATAAGTAAACTTGAGTGATGACGGATAGGGTAACGATGGCAGAAACTAGATTGAGATCGGGCAGATTGACGGTGTGCAGAAACTAGACTGACTTTACATTCCATTTCTGGGGTTGATATATTGCCAATTTATACGTCGTATATAATAACAGCTTTGAGTGTCATTCCTATAATCTACTTCCTTAGTGGAGCAATTTTGGTAATACGCGGTGTGAGACTCACAATTTTTATCTTATTTGATTGCACATGATTTCACGATACCAACCTTGAGGCTCACTCGTTTCATCTACCTAGAAAGAGTTTCGTGTAGTTGATGGTTGGACAAGGGGTATTTCGTAACAAATGGGTTGATTTTTTTTGTATGGTGTCACATTGGATGAGTATTCAGAATTCAATGTGATGAAATAATTAATGAAAGTCACAAACGTGGAGGACATGAAATTTGAGTCAATTGATCACTAATTTTTTATATTATAAGATAATGAACCGTTTAAACAAATGGAAATTGTTTATACAGTATTATGTATCTTGGAAAAAGAAATATTCGGGCTTAAATTTGATACTTGTTAGAAAACTAAAAAAAGTGTGATTTTCTAACTTTTACCGTTAAACATTTGGATTTAAGTGAATCTGTATTGTTTGAACAATATGCAAAATACTTAAATAAGAAACTACACTTCCTAAGTTCATTAAAAAGACCATGGCATCAATAAAACACCCTTAGCTTGCTATATTCTATGAGAACAAAATTGTGAAAATAAACACAAATTATTCAAATTATTAACAAATAATTAATAAATTCATAAAATCTTGTATTTTTTTCAGGATTCATGGAATGAAAATTGCAAAAAAGAAATAATTGATGGCAATATTCCGAAAAATCCTTATTGCACTTTCACGGAGTAGTTTTTGGGGCACCATTAGAGGGGTTCAGGGTGGTTGAAATAAAAAATTAATATTGTTAACATATGTAAATGCTTTTGACTCTCACTTCCTCCTAAGTAAGGATTGGTAAGATTTTCAGAACTTCTTCACCCAGCAAAAGCCTTACATAATTATTGGACGGTCCCAAATTGTACCAAATACATTTTTTGCATCACGTAGCTGTTTTTGTGTGATTTCATGTTTTTTGATTGTTAAATAGAATGCGTTCAATCGATTAAATTTTATATTAAATTTGTTCTCTCCGATCTAATAATTCACGAAATTATAAGAAGAATTAATTCAGGCACTCAAAAATAAAGCCTCGTCAGAGATAACGTTATACTTTGTTATTTGACGTGGTTTGTTTAATGACATACGGCATTACACAGAATATTCTTGGATGGAAATCTATTTTTGTTGACTCAACTTTATTTCCATCAAGGCTTCAGTGCTACAAACTTGAAATCACACTTATTCAATTGTTAGACGTGGCAATATCTCGACTCTATTATATTGAATCAAGTATATTTAAAGCGATTTTTTCATTTTGAATTTTGGGGATCAAATAAATAAAAACAGGCCGTTCTGCAGCACGTAATAAAATTATATGAAATTCTCTGAAATGTTCACAATTGTGTGAAACCTGTTAATATTTTATTACGTGATGGGGAACGGTATTCTTTTTTATTTTATTGCAGGAATAATCTACCAAATATATAGTTAATTCCATATGCAGAACAACTGACAACTCATTCCTTACACAGACTCACCCGGAATCGATTCCATTGAATGCAAGTCACGAAAGTTAAAAGAAAAGTTCCTGTGATAACCTTTATTTTTACGAAAGAGACATAACTGGAAACTAAAGTTTTCAAATTTCGTATGAGAAGTGTCTCGAGAAATATCCGGTATATATACTAGCTTTTATGACTTCTATATTTGCTTCATTTATTACCTATAGATATAGAGGCTTCAGAATTATAAAAGATTACAACATTCGTGACAGGGAAAAGTAAGCTGTTAACTGATACCATCAGATTATGTAGTTTATTTACTAGGAAACAGATAGCTAAAATAAAATATTGCATTTTTGTAGACAGCTTCACCCGTTCGACCCTTTCATTGCAATCTTTATCCAATCCGAATACATTTTATTTGACGCTCCTTAAAAATATGCATTTTTACAAAATAATGATCCGATTCAATAACAGATTTGTGAAAACAAATCTAATCCTTTTTTTTCCGACCCGAGTCGAAATTTTAGCCCTATTTGAGCCCTGGGTAATTTCAAATAGAATGTACTTTGGCTCTGCCAAACCCACGATGTCCTCTCTCGAAGCCAGTTTGACCCTATCTAGAACCTCCTAAAATTCTCATAATCATATTTTCATGTCCTCTATAAGAACTTAAAATTTTCTGTGAAGTTTAGAAATTTAAATAAGACCTCTTTATGCCTTGTGCAACCCTCGAGGCCCTCTTTTTGTTCTCTCAGGACCTATGTAATTATTCCGTATTTATAAACGATTCAATTTTAATTTTATAATTTGTTAATACATAGTAAAAATACTTATGGATAATAAGGCTTAGTAATGCTATTTTTTCGACGGTAATGTTATAATTTCTGAAAAATATTATTGAATATTATTTTCTCTTCTACTATTGGTCAAAATAAAAATATGTTTTGATTAAAAAAAATTGTAATTGTTGATGTTGAGAGAGGAGCTTATTCTTCCTCTAGATCGGGGAACTTTGAAATGTATCATGCAAAATTAATAATGTAACTTGCCATCAAACACTGCACAATTTAATTTTCCTTTACAAAAGTCAAAGGAAAATGATGAAGTATTAAACACTTCTGCAAAATTAGCTCTTTTTTTGATTCATTTATGACTGGAATATTTTTATCATGCATTGCGAAAAAATAAAGATCAAAAAACGAATGTATATTTGCTTTACTTTACTATCTATCTTGTAATAATCTAATATGGATGCAAACGGGTTTTCAGTTTTTATATAGTTATACGTACCTTCTGAATTTGAACCATGAATCGAATATAATAGCTATAAAATTAATAACATAAATGAGATAGAATACTTTAACAAATAATTCAAATCCTCGAAATAATTATACCTGCAAAATAAGACTTTTAAAATTCGAAACTGCTTATTATTTCAAGATATTTTTCGATATTATGCCATCTGTTAGGCAAGGATGCGTTATGTCCTCATGGCTATTTTTATATTCATGGATAAAGATCATGGTGTGGATCGCGGAACAATTAGGATGCGTGGATTAGCGTTTGCAGATGATAAGGTTGTTATGGCAAAGTCAACCGCAGGCCTTCAGAGAATGTTGAGCAAAATGAATACTAGCATGAAGAACACGGGTCTTAAAATGAACGTGACGATAAAAGGATAGAAGAAGTTGATAAGTCCGTTTATCTTGGTAGTTCATTTCCTACTGACATAGTAGGAGCCATTACCAGCAGAAAAAATATAACAAATAAAGCTAAAATGGCAATATATAATTTTATATTTTCACCCACAATGCTGTATGGAGTATCGTTCTTTGTCTAAAATCTTCGGAGAAAGAATACTTTAATATTGTTGACTGCTAAGTTTACTTATATGATTGTATATTAATAATTTGTAGAAGATATATAAATACTGTATTGTATATTCTTCGTGATATCCCTAGGATGTCGTCTTATGTGCGTGGGATATCCCAGCGGATGTCCCAGGATTTGAATGGGATCTCGTAGAGGATTCCCTAGCCGCAGTTTTGGCGAGATAGAGAGCGTAAAGACGCATCTCTAGCGGATTAGTTTCAATTAATTCTCCAGAATAGATATAGCCAAATGGCACTACTACATAAAAGTGTTTTTCGGGCGGATAATTAGGTTCCGTAGGATATTTATGTTTACGCTGGGGAGTGTAAATCTCGAAATTTTCAACTTTAAACCATTGATTTTCACCGAAACGTAGTTCAGCCTTCTCTGGATGATAAGGATATGGATCAATACTATTTTCATCAACATCTTTGAGCCGAGTTGTTTCACATTGTTGTAAAGATTCTGTTCGTATGAAACCGCCAACGCGGCCTCTACGACTTCCTCTATCAGGCTGCATCCACAAGGGTATATATGTGCCGGTGCTGTAACGATCCGTGAATCTTGCTTCCCAAAGAGTTTTATCAGTCATTTGTACCAAGAGGGTGTTTTTAGCCAAATTTGGAGGTTTATCTGCACCTAATTTGGTCAGAAAAATAATTTACATGCATAACGCATTTTTGCAAAATTTAAGAGCAGGACAGCAAAACGAATCCATTCAAATTTTGTCGAACATGAGATTATCAGGCAGAAAATTTCAAATAATTCAAATACGCAGCTTTAGCATAGGAATTTTTTTAACTCGTTTTCACGATTATCATAGAAGTAGCCAAAAACGTTAATTTTCTCAAAAACTTGCACCTCCATTTTCTCGAAAGTCGTTGACTTTTTGGAATAAAACTTTTTTCTCTTCCATTTGCAAACTAAGGGTCTAGAAGCCCAATTTTTAGTTTGCAATTAAACTAAAAATCAGATTTTATGGAACGTCTTTTGTCTCTCCTGAAAATCGGCAAAATGTGGATTGATTTGTTTTGCTGTGCTACCCTTTGAAAATAACTTAAACGTCTAAAAATTTTGAAAAACTATTGGCCACAAATATCAACTACTAATTCAGGAAATAAAAGAATGTCTTTTCCGAAGTAGATTTTGGTGCGTTTTTAAATTCTAAATCAAACGGTCACCTGATTTTATGCGACTTTATGTACTTTATTATGCATTTTCATATTTTGGACGAAATTGACGAAATTGTCTTTTTTTCCCCATATGGAAATGGTTTGGACTTCCCCTTCCCCACCGAGTAAGGATTCGTACAATTTTCCGGAATTTTCCTGTCTGAACTCTGATCTATTAATGCACTAATTTATAAGAAGAATTATTAAGCTGCTAACAAAACAAAATCTTCGTCAGAGATAACGTTACACTTTTTTATTTTGCATAGTTTGTTTACTGCCATACGGCATTACACAGAATATCCTTGGATAGAAACCTATTTGTGTTGATTCAACTTTATCTCTACCGAGGCTTCAATGCTACGAATTTGAAATTACACTGGTTCAATTTTTAGACGTGGCAATATTTCTACTGCTCCATACCATATGGAATCAAACATATTTGAATCGATTTTGAAATTTTTACTTTTTGGGATAAAATAAATGAAAGTAGGCCATTCTGCAGCACTTGATAGAATTATATTAAATTCTCTGCAATATTTACTATCGTGTGGGCATCAAAATTTTTCACATGCTGCAGAAGGGGGTATGCTTGTTCATTTTATTGCAAGAATAATCTGTCAAAAAAAGACTTAATTTCATATGCAGAACAACTGACACTTCATTCCTTATACAGACTCACCCGAACTTGATTCCATTGAAAGCAGCCGAGTCACGAAAGTAAGAAGAAAAATTCCTGTAATAACTTTCATTTTTACTTAAGAGACAGAACTGGAAATTAACTTTTTCAAATTTCGAATGAGAAGTGAATTGAGAAATATCTGCTATATATACTAGCTTCGATGACTTCTATGCTTGCTATAGCTAATACCCATAGAACCTTCAGAATTAATAAAGAATGCAACATGCGTGGCACGGAAAAAATTAGTTTTCACTGATACCAGCAGATTACATATGTACATTATTTACTAGTAAACAAACAGGTTAAATAAAAAATTGTATCTTCGTATTAAGACAGCTTTTGACATTTCATTGCAATTTTCGTCCAATCTGAGTACAACTTATTCTACGGGCATAAAAATGAGGCATTTTGACAAAATAAATTATTTGAAATTTCAACAATTTGAAATTCAAAACGTCCAAAGCTGAACATTTTTTAAATGAATGCTCGTAGAAATAATATATTGCTGAAAAAGTAATAAAAACGGTACATTCCCCAATTTTAATGTTCCGAATTAATCCATTTTTGATTAGGAAACTTTCAAATGAATATTTTCAAATTTTATCTTCAGAAACTGAACAATTAATGTTAGTTTGACGCGGCCATAATAGTACACGTCGATTGCGAATGCGCATGCGCGCAGTACAATAATGAGCCCATAATACTCCTAGGAGTATTATGGATGCATGATTGTACTTTGCGCATGCACATTCACTCCTTTTTTGTGAAAACGGCTACTTTTAGAAGTAAAAAGGCGTTGATGAAACTCATAAATCATGCCTGCATTACATAAAAATTATTAATAGGATATGAGAATCCTGAAAAGCACAATGTACCAGGAATCGATTAATGAACGCCTTGATTTGCTCAAAGCCATTTGTGTACATTTTTTTGCCTCTCAATTTTAACAATAAATATTTTTATTTTCTCATCATTATTTATCGTTTCTCATGTTTGTTTGCAATTAAAAATTGTTCAATTTTGATGACTCCACTCCGAAAGTGTATCAGTTTAAATGCTTCTTATTTTCCGATTTTCAAATTGAACAATTTTGAATATTTAAATCTGAAACTACTCAATTCTGAATGCTTTTAATTCAAAGATGTTTAATTTTTAATTCAAAGATTTATATTTTGAAGTCTCAAAATAACTTATATTATTATTTTGAATATCCTAAATCTATGTTGCTGATATTACCCAAAGTGAAAAATAGGAGAAAACTTACTATAATTTTTCGACGACCTGAAGTTCCGTGTCATGGAAAATGAAGATTTTGTTTCGGAATATTACAAAAATTTCATACAGTTAAAAAAGGGGGAAACAAGGTACCACTCGCTAAATATTGAACCTGAATCAAAATTCCAATAGTCGACTCCCTCTAATGGAAAAAAAAGTTTCATAAAAAGGCATGAATCGACTGAACTTTCAATTTCTCTCGAATTCACTATAGTAGCAAATGTAGTGCGTCGGACCGTTTTTTTCGGCCCGGGGTCAAATTAAATGAGTTCGTCTGTGTTGTATTTACCGATAGGTCTTTGTCTCCTTTTCTTCCTTTTTTTTACTTGTGCCTACAGTTTTTAATAAAAATAGGATGGGGATGATTAGAGGAAGAATGGGAAAGGTCAATATGGTAAGGAAAGTTATAAATAATCAAATTCAATATTACAATTGGGAAAATTGAATTTTGTTCTAGTCTACTTCGAAAACTAAAATAGAAATTAATTAATAATAATTTATTGAATTGCTCTACTTTTGTTACTCCCTTCTTTTTATTATGATGCATCCGCGGATTAATTGGATTACTGTAAGAGATTGGAAATTTATTTCAGCAATCTTTAGAAAAGTACCATATATTAATAGAGGAACATTTCACTTCCAGTAAATCTACAAGTACTCAAATTAATTTTTTCTAGAATTAATAACGCTTGATAATTAGCAATTTAAGTGAAGTATTAGGACGTTAATTGTTTTTCGTGCAAGGGGAAATTCTACATTGAAGCAATTAAATGAGTGTCGTACTTTCTCTTGGAAAAAGTTGATTAACAGGATTGTAGTTGTGTCCAAGAATTTGTGGACTTTCAGATGCTTGTACTTGTTATAGTACTTTCGATATTTCTGGTTTTGAAATTGAAAGCATCAAACTTGTTAGACTCATTGTTAGAAAATACAAATGTTGGGTTTTTAAATAGAGAAACTGTTCATATTTTATTCTTCTAGCTTTTGTTATTTCTGAATTGGGATGATTGTAATTTTCACTTTTTCAAAAAGTTTTTAGGTTTCTTATTTGGAATTGTTACACGCTTGGATACTCACAAATTTTAGCCTTCAGATTCCAATTCTTCGAATTTCGATTGTATAATCTATCAGTGCTTTGTATCTTTTTTTTGTACAGATATGATGTAATCGCGGAATGTCCTCAAAACCATCTTTTTTATATAAAGAAGCTACATTATAAGGATCCTCATTAAATAACAAATCAAGTACTTTCTTCCAAATTTTTTTCTTCCTAAAAAAAATGGTGCAACGAAATGTCTCGAAAATCTCACACTCATTGTTGTTGGAAACCTGATTGGATTTAATTTGTGATTGCTATGGTGGCAAAGTATTTGCTTGTTCTTGCAAATACAAATCTTAAATGATATACTTCGATAAGAGAATGAAACCTGATTTCATCAAATAAAAAAAAGATTTATTGCCAGTAACATTTTCATAACGAGGGGTTGTTCATTCGAATTTTAAGTGTACACCAAATATTAAGATTTTAAAGATTTCACAAAATTTCAAAATGTTTCAGAAAATATCTTTAGGTCTTAAAAGGTTTTTGGAAATTTCGAAAGATTTCACAGCAGTGAGAGAAATAGAGGAAGACGTCAAAATTCCAAAAACTATTGTTTCGAAAATTTTGCGCCCGATTTATGAAAATGTGGCGATCGGGCCCTTTGGCACGACAACGCACCTGCTCATTCATCGCAGCTTATTCAGCAATTTCTGGTGAAACACGGCCTCGCACAACTTCAGAGGCCTGAGTACAGTCCTGACCTATCTGGCATTTTTTAAAATTACAGTATCCTATAAAAAGGAAAACGATTTCAAAACGTAGAGGTAATAAGACAGAATTCGGGAAGCAGCTGTTAGCTGTTCCAAACGTGACTTTGAGGAGTGCTTCCGAAAGTAGGTGGATCGCTGGAAAAAGTCTTTGGCTTCCAAATGGGAGTACTTTAAAGTGGTCATCATCGCCATTGACTAAAATTAACTCTAACTCCTGATACAAGGTGGGATACTTTCCGGACATACCTCGTTAGTCTTCTTTTTTTTCTGCGCGTATTCGACTAAAGAATTATAGATTTGACCCTGTCTAATCTCGTTTTATAGGTACGATGCAAATGCACAAGTATCTTCTTTTATTATGTCACGGTGTGAATTTTATCAATAATGAAACAAATGCCACTAAACGACAAAAATAATTGACCTAGTCTTCCTTTTTTGAAACAAAGTCAAACTGCCTTTTCCCAAAGAGATATCACGTACCACTAAAGTTTCTGGGTGTAATAATCGATCTACGAACGTGTTTGGAAATCGTTCTGAATTTTCGCAAGGATCACGATATCGACGATAATTGAACACGACCCGGAGATATCATAATATATATTATATCATTAATAACTTTCCCAAACTACCACAGAAATGGCAAAACTCGAAAGATATTATTCGACACGTTATCGTGATAGGATTTCGATGGTCATAGCGGTGCCAATTAGAGCCCGAGTAGCTCTGCTCTGTAATTCTCCCCATGGCGCGATAATTAGAGTATTCGGAAAGTGGAGGCGCACGCCCAATGCCGGAAGTTTTGTGGTAGCCGGCACGCGATTAACTCAGAGCATGCGCATTTTAAATTCAAGCCTCACTCATGTGCACCGTTCAGTATTCACTACCTACTGTAATTACTGTATGCAGTGTGAATTAGGAAAATAAGTACGGATTGCGTTTGTTAAACATTTTCACGCGAGGTGCTTCGTCACGGCTCTTTTCACCGCAGATGGAGATTCAGTAAAAGTGTATTTTAAGAGGTTTTAGAAAAGCAGATTTTTCAAACGAGATATGAGATAAAATTAATTTGACGTGGATTTAATAAATAATGTGGAAATAAATAACGTAAGTGAATGTTTAGGTAGAATAGAGCCGAGTAAGGAAGTTTAATACGAACGTATACAGGAATTCAGCTTTCTAGAATAGGTTTGAATCTGAATGACTCTTAGTTCCTCATTTAATATTTGTGTTTTGAAATTGAAGTTTTTCTTCGATATTGGTTCATTTATACAAGCATTTGTTTAGTGGTATTGGGTGGAATATTTTCTGTTATCCTGTTATGCCGGACATTTATCTCTGTAGAAAAATACAAAATAGAATAAACATAAATAAAAAAACCAAAAGGTCAACCAAGAATATTGACTTGACATTTGTCCTAGGAATTTCTCACGCATTCTACTTAAAAGTACCGAAAGGATTTTTGGCGCTTGTTAATAAAAATTATGTTATTACCAATTTTCGTTAAAAAGATAGTTGAACAAAAATTTCGAATAATATTGATCCGAGATCAAAATGTTGTACATAAAAGTGGTAGATCATATCGAACCTCTTTTCCAAAAGTGCGAAAAATGCATGCATCCTAGTGTTGAGTATTTTTAATCAGGAAAGTTGTGCGTTTTCAATTGATTTATCTTACCTCTCTAAAGTACCTGCTTTAACGTCTGAATATTCATTTTTTTACTTAAAAAATAATAATTTTTCGGAAAAAGTTAAAAGGCAAAAAAAATGTTTTTCGATCAAATCAGACTGCACGGTCCAAAATACTCTCAAAACAAGGGAAATAGGGTGAGTTTTCTCGAAAATTGGGAAATAATAGGGGAATAAACTTCTGTTGATAAAATTATTGTAGATACCATATTTTAAAGATTTCAGGTCAATATATAATGAATTTTCAGAATAGTAGTAGATTTTCCGACAACAAAAAAATGAATTTTCAGCTAAAAAGTGTTGCTTTCCAGCTGATAATTTGAAATTTTCAGAAAAAATTTCACCTTTAAATCCAAAAAGCTTGATTATCAATTAAAAAGTTGATTTTTAACTGAAAAAAATGAATTTTCCAACAAATAATTGAATTTTCACCAAATTTTTTAACCAAATGGTCAAACTGACTAACAAAAAAGATTGAACCTCAACCAAGAACAGTTGGAATTTTAAGGACGAATTTTTCATCAAAAAAGACGAATTTTCAACAAGAGTTTAATTTTCGAGCTAAAAACATGACTTTCTAGCGCTATCGTGAAATTTTTAACCAGACGAAGTGAATTCACTACCAAAAATAATATTTTTGGTTCAGAACTCATCTCATTTGATTAAAAAGTCTACTGTTTGGTTAAGAGTGTAATTATTTTCTCAAAAATTGAATTATTTCGTGGCAAGTACAACTATTTTGTTAAAAAGTAACCTCTTTAGGTCGAAAATTTAATTGTTCTCTTAGACATTCATCTTATTGGGTAGAGAATTCGTCTTTTTGAATTGAGAATTCATCCTTTGGTAGAACGGTCATCTTTTTTTGGTCAAAAGTTAGGTTAACTATTATAATATATTAATTGACTTTTTAATCAGAAAGAAATACCTTTCAGCCAAGCAATATGACTTTTCTACCAAAAATTGCTCAACTTCGACTTTTTTTACTTTTTAACAAATTAGTTGATTTCTTGCACACAAAAATTGAATTTTGAACCAAATATAACATTTTTTAATTATAAAAGATGAATTCCGTACCAACAATATAATGGTTGACTTCTCAAGGAAAAAAATTAACTTTTAATCAAAAGATTAAACATTTAACTCATTTGTTGAAAGTACCGTTTTTTGATTTGAAGGTTAGTCCGTTTCGTTTTAGGATTCAATTAGTTTGTTGCAAGTTCGTGTTTTTTGGATTAATTCAACTTTTTTTGATTAAAAAAAACTGTTGGAAGAAATAAAAACGAATACATTTTTTTTTGAGAATTATTTTGGATCAGAGAGTCATTACTTTCATTATCTGATATTAATTGATGTTGACCAGGTAAGAATTTAATCAGAAGGTGTTGAATTCTGTTGGTACTGGTCCAATATACCAACAAAATCAAACATCTTCTGATTCATCACTGTGGATGAAAATTTAACTATTTTCTTCAAAATTCCTTTTTTCGTAGTTAAAAATTAATTTTTGATTGAAAAATCAATGTTTACATTTTTGGTTCAAAACTTATCTGTTTGAGTTGAAAACTCAAATTTTGATCGAAAATTCATGTATTTTACGCATGTCTTACGTAATTTGTGAATGACCCCTCATAAAATTTTGTATGCCTGTTTTCAGCAAAAGTGTTTGAAGTGTTGTATTCAGAAACAAATATTTGTTTTGCATTGGCATTATTAATCGCTAGGTGTTAGGTTGTTCTTATACCCAAAAAAAATTTAGATTGGTCAGGAAAAATGAAAAATTGGTCAGGGAAAAGTCAATGAAAGTTAGGGAATTTTGAAATTGGGATTTTGTAGCAGCCCTGAAATATTGAAACAAGAAGAGCGTAGTATCAAGTTTTAGGTGACCTTTTCGGAACCATACCCGACTTTGTTTTTAATGATTTTCCAATTTAGGAGGATTTTGTCGTGGAATTTGGCCTGGATGAGAAATGAAAAGAGAAATGGCGATGAAGAGGAAGAGAAGAGGGCTGGAAATTGATGGAGTTAAATTAACGGTGTACTCATCCGATGGAGGCCATCGTCCGATCAACTCGCGGCTCTCTCGCGATCCCTTATTGTCCGAAGTGGGACAACGAACCTTCCTCAAGTCGTCACCAGTATAAGAGAGAAAAGAATTTCCTCGACTCGATTAGGTTCCTAGATCGAATCTTTCTCTCGTTGAAGGGGGTCGATTAGATGCCGAATTGTGTATTTTCCGTATAAAAAGGACATTGACCCACTGACAATTTGTACTTGCAACATTTGACCTTGAAACCTGACACGTGTTTTTACGGCGTGGGAAGAATTATGTATACTAATTTACCATTCATTCATACTTTCCACATTGAGATGTTTCCGCTCGCTTTTTTTCGGTTTTTTTTTCTCGCGACTCATTATGTCATGCCAATGTGACATTTTGTTTTTATTTTTCAGTTTAAAATTGTATGAAACTAGCATCATTAGTCGCCCGCTACGCGATTGTAAAACTTTGGAATAACTTTTTATTTTTTAGGTTTCTTTGTTTATTTGGTTTTGGGGTTATATAAATATAAATTGCCTAATATTATATAGGAAATTAGAACAGGTTTTTGAAAGTTTTAGATATGCTAAATCAAAATTTCAACGAAAAAGTTCAACTTCATCCCAATTGTTGAATTTTCAAAGAAAAAAGATGAATTTTCAAGGAAAAATGTAATAGTTGATACTATAGTCTAAAACAACTGTTATTTTTAATAAAACACAGGTGAATTTACCCACAAAAGTTAACATTGAACCAAATAGTTTGATTTTAAACCAACTACATGAATTTTCTACGAAAAAGATTAATTTTGACCTAAATAAGACGAGTTTCCAATCAGAATGATGAATTAAAAATGATGAATTTTCTAACAAAAAACTACTTTTCAACAAAGTAGTACAAATATTTATCAAGTAGTTGAATTCCTATTTAACAAGGAAAAGGAACTCTTAACGAAAAATATAATAGTTGATATTTCAATCCGAAAAGATTATAATTTTAAATAAAACACAGTTGAATTCAGCCAAAAAAATCAATTTTCATTAAACTATTTAACCAATCAGATGTATTTTAAACTAAAACGATGAGTGTTTAACCAAACATGTAAATTTTTAACAAAGTAGTTCAACTTTTAACCAACTAGTTGAATTTTCAAACAAAAAAGATTAATTTTCAACGAAAAATATAATAGGTAGATAATATTAAAACTGAAAAAACATTTTAATTTTCAATAAAAAAGTGTCGAATTCATCTAAAAAACGAATTTTCAACAAAATATTTTAATCCTGATCCTAAAAAGAATTTCGTTTTAAACCAAACAGTTGCAATTTTTATTTCCAAATAAAAAATCTGAATTTTCAACAAAATTGTGGAAGTATCACCAAAAAAAGATTTTTCAGTCAAGAAAAAGAAAATTAGACAAATTATAATTTGAAGGAAAAAATAATGTTGAACAGAAAATAAAAATTTCGATCAACTATTTATTTTATAAATTCCTTCTTTTATTCCTATAATTCTCCTAGGTTTAGCGAGAAAATCCAAAAAGATTTTGGAAGGTTTCTGATATATCGAAGTAGTAGGGTAAGAGCACCAGTTATTGGCACCTTAAGAGGAAATTTAGACTTTAGGAAATAAATAAACACATAAAATATTGAATTCTGAAATAGTGATAATTATACCGGCACTCAAAATTTTATACAGAATACACTGGAATGTTGAATTATTATTCAAAGTTGAAAAAAACTTGAAAAATTATTAAAAATAAGCATGTAGTCCCAAAATGTTAGTGCTTGGCACTGCTAACCCCAGTTATTGGCACCCCTCGTCACCAGTGATTGGCACTACACTCACATAACCTCCTCAAACTTCTGTAATTGCATTAAAACATTGATAAAAACAAATTGTGCATCTGAAAATATGAAATAAATTTTCTATTAATAATTATAAATTTAGTATTTTATCAATTTTGTTTTTGGACAAGCCAACTTCTTTGACAGCAGCTATAAAGCCTAGCCATTTCACATATCTATTCTTCGGCTT
>CAKNXH010002023.1:252624-268034 GCA_932178445.1 Andricus quercusramuli | reverse complement strand
AAATTAGTTTGTTTAAATGAAGAATCACTTTGAATTTTTCCAGAAATCTTGAGAAAATATTTTAATTTTCTAGAAACCTTTCAAAATTTTTGAAAAGCTTCTTGAAATCTACGAAAATCTAGATCTTGATTTTCAAATTTACTGTAATATTTTTAAATTAGAACGCATTTTCCATTCTTTTCCGTAATTTTAGGAAATCATTTTAAATGTTTCAAAATATTTTTTCAAAATTAATTTTTCAAAATAAATGATGAATTGAAATTTCCCCTGAAATCTTAAAAATGAGTATTTATTATTTTAAAACCTTTCAGAATCAAAAAAATCTTTCAACACTTTGATCTTTTTTAATGCTTCCCATTTAAAAATATATTTTATTTTGAACGTTTTTTTAGAATAATTCAATTCTGAAGATTTATAATTGAAAATTTTTTTATTTTCAATTATACTTTTTTTTATTTAACAACAATTTCAAATTCTTGAATGTCACAGATTTGAATTTAAAATATTTGATTTCAAATTGTCAAATTTTGATCGCTTCGAATTAAAAATCCTTTAAATTGAAAATAATACAATTTTGAACGCTCTCAATTGAAAATTTTACAATTTCAATTCCTTTGAATTTTATATGATTCAATTTTCAATATTCGTATGTGAAAATATTCCATTTTCAACCTTTTAAAATTTTCTTATTTCAGAAATTTTAATCTGAAGTCATTCAATTCCGGGACTCTTCAGTTCAAAATAAAATTGTTCAATTTTGAACGCTTTGAATAAAAAATGATACGATTTCAACTCCTTTCTATTGAAATTGTTCAAGTTCCAGAATTTTATTCCAAATTTTTGAAATTTTAACATTTTCTGATACAAAATTGTTCATATGTAAAACATTCCAAATTTCAAATTATTCAATTTCAAACGAAATTATGTAGAAATGAAGCAGGTTCAATTCCTTTTTATACTATTCAAAATATTTTCCTTTTCTCAAAAATGTACCTGATATAAAATTGTTTCATTCAAAACGTTTTCAATTCGAAATCATACAATACGTTTTTTCTAAATTTCAAACGCTTTAATTCGAATTCGATAATTATTGCTTAAAAAATGGTTTGAACTCAATATTTAAAAACTTGGTTCATAATGGATTCCCAAGTTTTGAAATTCCTCAATCAATAGAGTTGATAAATCGTTTAAATCATCAAAATTTTATTGGTTAACCACCATCTTTTCTAAAAAATATTTGAAAGTCCGAAAAGTCTCACATAATTTATTACGAACATTTATAAAAAGTGAAAAATTAGAACTTTTCTAGTATTTTTGTTACAAAAATCATTTAGGACTTGTAAAAATAAAAAAAATAAACTAAGTGATACTTCTCCAGTACTTCGTCCTAAAAAAATCCCAGTGAAAAAGGACATCTTTTTAACTTTTTCAGTATAGTTATCTCCCTAGTTGGTTTTCTAAAAATTCCGAAGAAAAGTTGATACTTAAATGATGATTTGTATCAAATCCAGTACTTTAGTGAAACTTTATCCGGAATCCCAGTGGGATGCTAAAAGGGAGTTTTTTACTTGGGTAACACTGATAATAGAATTATGGTCAGGATTCATCCGCTTAAGTAGTGAAAGTAATGAAAGTGCTATATCAGAAGTATAACGCCAGTACCAACAATATTAGTCGAAGAGACCAAGTTATGAGTCGAGATTATTTCGAGCAATTAGTTTATGTAATTGATATCGAATCTTTCATGTTTTTTTTTCGTTTTATGGGTTCATTGGCTGACCTATCATAATTATTACATTTTCCTCCTTAAATTTAAATCGTCTTAAAAAATGAAATATTCCATTTTTGAATCGTTCATTAAATTGAAGTATATAATCGTGAAAATATTTTGATGAGAAGCGATCTAAATCAGAGAATTTAATCTCTCTTTTTTCTGTAGAGCATATTTCGCCAAATACAACCATTTTCCGAGCGATGGGATTTAATAGCGTGGTCTTTTAGAGCTTAAAAAAATTAAAATTTGAAGTAATAAAGAGAAATGTGAAGCTGGTTTTGTTATCGCAAATTTTATATGAGTTTACGTTCGGGCAGTAGATTGAAAATGAAAAAGTCATTAAAAGTATGTTACGGGTTGAATAAAGTTGGAAGTGAAATTCGTTTTTTGAAGTTTTATGGATATTTAAAGCGTCTAATTGGAACGTTTGACATATTGAAAGGGTAGGCCATGTGCAAGCGTTTAAAGTACATCGCTTGTGATATTAAAGCTTTCAAACTTAAGAGAACAGGATTTAATAGAATTTTCAAATTCGGAAAATTTTTAGTTTTTTTTATATCTAAAATCTTTGAGAAAAATATAATCTAAAAGCGTTGAAATTCGAAGAGGTTAAAAATTAAGAATTTGGAAATGACAAAAAATTCAAACTTCGTGGACTTTAATTTAGAAATCTTAAATAAATAGGTTCCAATTTGAAAAGATTTAAATTTCGAGATTTCTAAATTTGTGTTTCTTTAATATTACAATCTAAAATTGATTATTATACACTTTCAAATTAAAGGATCAAATTAGATGTTCTAGAATGCATTGAGAGAATTCAATTTTAGACATTAAATACATTCATATTAGTAAGTTTTAAATAAGTTTTAAATTATTGATATACTTTTAATTTACAAACGATCGAATTTTGATGAGTTTTTTTTAACCAATAACTGGAATCCAATTTTTAAGTGTTTAAATGGAATACAGAGAAAAATTCTGCTTTTAAAAGAGAATTTGTTAAAATAGTGATAGCAGATTTTTAAAAACATTTTTTATAAATCTTTTATTTTGAGATATTTACAATCTTAAAGTTTGAGAGTGAAAATCGATTTAATGTCTTTTTTATATTTCAAATATATTCATAAAAAATCAAGCTCCGATCTTCTTTTAGAAACGGTCATTAATTACTTGAAATTATCCTCAGGGACTGTAAAACGTCTAGAATTCCAACTGAATTCTTCTGACATTCTTACGGTACTCTCAACAATTTTTTTCCAGATTTTCGAAATATTTGTGTTTTTTGAATACTTTTGAGCAGTAAATTTAAAACTCTCAAATTATCTGCTAAATTATTGAATATATATTTTGCATGTTTTATGTTAGAGTTTTTTGCCACAATTTAAAAATAAGAAACAGAATTTTCCTATAAAATCATACAGTCTGAAGGTGGCTTCCAATTTTTAAGAACTTTAGGTTGGGACAGTTTTTTTCACTGGAAATTAACATTTTTTGATAGAAATCATCATCAAGATTTCAATGTTCAATCATTTCAAGTTATCTCAGCATTTACATCGAAAGTGGATATTCTTAACAAAAAACTTATTAGATTTCAAAGATTAAAAATTTTGCAGAAATTCTCGTTTTTTGGCTTTGTTACCGTTTTTTTTTACCGAAAATAGACAGTTTCAAACAAAAATCATTAAATTTGAAAGGCTCATAATTTTTCCACAATTTTAGATTACGTTGGCGTTTTATGCAAAAAATTATGATTTCAAAACAAAAATCATCACAGTTCGAATAAGATTTACAATTATTTAATAGTTTTAGGTTATATAAGCGTTTTTCACAGGAACTAGGTTATTTAATGCAAAACTCATTAAATTTTAAAGAAGATTTACAACCCTGAACAATTTTCGGTTCTGTTTTTTTTGTCGGCAATACAATTATCATTAAAAAATCATTAGATTTTGAAGAAGATTCATAATTTTT
Organism: Andricus quercusramuli; assembly: GCA_932178445.1. NCBI lineage: Eukaryota > Metazoa > Arthropoda > Insecta > Hymenoptera > Cynipidae > Andricus > Andricus quercusramuli. Next base: position 264,289 of record CAKNXH010002023.1, on the reverse strand, counting down.
GAACAATTTTAGGTTACGTTGGCGTTTCAATTTGAAATTTCGTATTTTCAAATAAAAATCATTGAATATATTGATAAGATTTGGAATCTTTTAACCATTTAAGATTATATTGATTATTTTCGATAAAAATTGGTATTTTCTATAAAAAAAATTATATTACAAGGAAATCGGTATTTTCAGTCAAAAATCATTAGATTTTGGCATCATTATATACATACGGCCGTGTGATTGTCTATACAAAACTCATTAAAATTTGAACAAAATTTCGAATCTTTCAAAAATGTTGGATTTTGTCAGTGTTTTTTGTTGGAAATTAGTATTTTTCTTAAAAAGAATCACCATGCGGAGAAGATTCACAACTTTTTAACAATTTTAGGTTATGTTGTCGGTTTAAAACAGAACAAATGAAACATCATTAGATTTCAAATAAGATTTACAATTTTGGTACAATTTAAGGTAATGTAAAATTTTTACCAGAAATCGCTCATTTTTAACAAAAATCATTTGACTTGAAAAATGTAGTTGATTGATCAAGCAAAAAAATTAATTCTCAAATAAACATCTAACAGTTGATATTTCAGGCAAAAAAGATTTTAATTTGGAATAAAGAACAGTTTAATTAACCCAAGACAGACGAATTTTCAACAAAATGGTTGATTCCTCAATCTAAAGAGATTAATTTCCAACTAAGGATTTGCTATTTCAACCAAAAAGTATAAACTTTCCAGCAAGAAGAATTATTTTAGACCAAAAAAGATGAATTTTTATGAAATAGATGAATTTTTAACCAGTGAAGATCAGTTTTCAATTAAAAATTTCAATTTTCAACCAATAATGGAAAGTTTACACATTGAGTCAAGAAAATTTATACTAAAACAGCGCATTTTCAGCACAGTGATCCAATTTTTCACAAAAACAATTATTTTTTAACCAAGGAGATTATTTTTTTACTAAAAAGACGAATTGTCAACAAAATATATGATTCTTAAACCAATCACTTGAATTTTTAACTAAAAAGTATTAATAGTTGAATTTGTAACTGAAAAAGATAAATTTTCAAACAAAAATGGAATAGTTAAATTTTCAATAAAAAAAATTGATTTTCAACCAAAAATTAAACGAATTTTCAACAATGTAGTTGCATTTTCAACAGAATAATTACATTTTCAGCTAAATATTCGAATTTTTAATAAAACCAGATCAATCCTGAACCCAAAATATAATGGTATCCTTTTCAACCGAAAAAAATTAGCCTTATCAAAAAATATTTGAATTTTCATATTAGGTTCTATCAATTTAGTTCACATTTAACGAGAAAACAAAAAAGGGGAACTTTCTTGAGAACAGGAGAAGCAATAAGAATTCTTGAAAAAGGGGAAAAAGGGAACATAAAAAAACTTCAAATTTGAAATATGAAAGTGATTTTCAAATTTATGAAGTTGCATCATAAAATACTATAGTAAAGGATTTAGGGTAAGGAGGGGCAGCGCCAACCGGTGGGGCAAAGGCGACTTTGCTTATAACATCGCTATTATTTAACAATTTTAATATTACTTTGCATTAAATAAATCTATTATATCATGGGGATAGTGTTACGTATTAAAATCTTGAAAATTGACGATGTAAAAGAAAAATGATGGAGAAAACAGTTTTGACAACGAAAGAATGGAAGATTTGAAGGCAGAAATATAAAGCTTTCAACATTAATGGCAATACTTACAGTATGAAAATTTGATATTTTCACAGATAAAACAATATCACATTATGCGATTATAATAATTAAACGTAATTCAGGTCCAAAGTATATTGAATATTTTAAATAATTGAGGCCTCACCAGTGGGGCAAGCCCGACGAAAATACTATTTTACACTAGCTTAGGTTATGAACGTATCATAAGTTTTGTCGATAAGTGATTGGTAATGTAGAATAGCCACTTATCTTCTGGGCTACAAGCAAGAAACTATTAAATATTATTATTTTAAATCCGGTCGGTAGAGCGGGTGTTTTGTATTGGTATGGTAGAAACCTTTGCGCGTAGTCCGTCTCTAGTGCAATGTCAACGCATAAGAGGTTATATCACAGCTATCATTATTTTTATTAAAAATAACTTATTCTTCTTGCTGGAAATGTTTTAAGGTAATTTTTCCAGTATATAAAATACCACGGAAGCGAACCATCATGTTTTGCCATCTTCAGATGTTTTGATTTTCATAAAAAGCTGCGGTTGGCTTGGCCCTCGGATGTGGGGCAAAGCCGACGAGATACAGCTTGTTGGAAATAATTGAATTATTAAATCATTGTTTCATTAATGTAATTAATACTTATAGAAATACGATACATAATAATGTAGGAACTCGAAATGAAAAAAAGTGGATCAGTTCCACATCTTATTAACTTTAAATAAATCATTGACTGTTAACTGGTTTGCGCTGCCCCTCCTTACCCTACCTAAATTCGACAGGTGAAATCGAATCAAATTCGCAAAATAAAAATCTACCCACGCTTCGAAAACAATTACGCAATACGATAATAGTTGTTACGCGAAGCTCTAATCACTTTATCTTAGTGCACCTTCTGTCTTCACTCTCTTGCGGGAAAGTTGTAGAAATCCTGTGAATAATGACATCAAATAAATGTCGTTTATCGCATTAATTATTCCGCATCAAAAGTTACTCTTTCCTTCGATGCTCGAGTTCGCTATTCGTGTAGAGTGTAGAATCTACACTCCGCGGAATTAGAGATGTCAGTTTTGCTAATGAATTTTGATCCTAATTAAGGCAGGTTCGAGCGACCAGGACGTTAATTTGTAAAGTTAACTGCGGGACGCGCCTCGGCATACGTGGTGCATGTGGTGGGTCGGGGGGGGGGGGGGGGGGGAAAAGTGGGGAATGGTATGCGCGGTGCATTGAACGAAATAACCCAGTGCGAGAGGCTGAGAGTACCAGGCATGCCAAAGACAGGGAGAGAAATATAAACGCGAGAGAGGAGCAAAGGGAAAGGGAGAGGCTTATAGGAGTTCTGGTACCGTTAGAACCAAGAAAAGCCGACGCCTTGGTACCAAACCGGTCGAATTTTTGGAGAACGTCTTTTTTCACCTTCTTGGCACGCTACTAACGGGGCTCATGACCATATTCCATAATTATGCTATAAACTTTTTTTATGCCTTCACCAAGCATACTTAACACTTTACTTACAGCCAGGGTTTCTCACTATTACGGGCAAACTTGGAAAATGAGGAAGAGACTCATTTCTTGATGTGTATTTTCAAAAAAGTCTCGTTAAAGGATCATTGAAAAATTGTGAGATTTTTGGGAATGATAGATTTTTTAATCATTAAAAAATTGTGAGATTTTTGGGAACGAGAGATTTTTTAACGATTGGCAGTTATTGTTTTAAAATGGTCATTTGAAATACATTTTCGAATGGTTACTCAGGGAACGTCCATTAATTACGAAAGGATGATTTTTGAAATTTTTAAACCGCTTCCCCCGTATTGTAAGGATTTGTGAAATTCTTAAGATCCCCCTTTCCGCCACCCTTCTTATGTAAGGTTTTATATTTTCAAGTGATTTTATAACAAACAGATCAATTATTTTCAACGTAAACAAGATTTCCAGTTATTTGAAAATATTTCAACAGATTTCAAGGAATTCTAAGGTATTTCAAAGGACTACAAAGGATCAAAAGAATGAAAGAACTTTTGCAGAATTATACGAGATTTTTAAAGCTTGTTAGAAATTTCACGAGATCTCAAGGAATCTTTCAGAAGATTTGAAAGGATTACAAAGGTTTTAGTATATTTCAAACAGTTCCAAAGAATTACGAGAGGTTTCACAGATTTTAAGTTACTTCAAAAGATTAAAAGAGTTTGAAGAAATTAACCAGTATAATTTCAGAGAGAATCCCAAGTTTTTTTTATGGCATTTTACAGGATTTTAAGAGTCTTCAAGAAGTTTAATTAGATTTCCAGAGAATTTAATGGATTTCAAAGCATAATAAAAGATGCTGAAGGATTTGGACGGGTTTTGAGGAATTTTAAGGAATTGAGGACATTAAGAGATTTCGAAATATTTCGAAATAAGTCACGGAATTTGAAAGAATTTTATGTGATACCAAAGTCTTTTCACAAATTCTGAAGGATATCAGGGATTTTAATATGATTTCGAAGATTTGAAGTAATTTTATAAGATTTGAAAAGATTTAAAAATCAATATTTTCGGTAAAAAATGCAATAGTGTGGCTTAAAATTAATCTATTCTTGTTGAAGAGTAAACAATTTTTCTCAACATTCATCTTTTTTGGTTGAAGTATATTGTGTGTATTTTACAATTAAAATGTATTTTTGTTAAAAAATCAACTCATATATTTTTAATTGAAAATTCACCTTTTTAGGTGAAAAATTCAATTCTTTCTTCGGAAGTTCAACCACTTTCTTAAAAAGTCATTTTTTTGGTTGAATATTCATCATTTTAGTGAAAAATGCATCTCTTTGGTTGAAAATTAAACTCCTTTGTTGAAGCTTTCCTATTTGGGGTTGAAAATGAATTTTTTTACCTAAAAATTTAAATTTTTTGTTTAAAATGGACTTTTTTTTTTAATTTCATATTCGTCTTTTTTTTCAGAAATTCAATTTAAGTGTTTTGTAGAAGATTCGTATTCGTTATTAAACATTTTTTTAAAGTGGAAATTTAACTATTCTAAGTTTAGCTACAAATTGATTTTTTAAGTTCAGAAATTCAATTATTTGGCTGAAAATTTACATATTTTTTAAGTGGAAATTTAAATATTCCAATTTTGTCTGAAAATTGATTTTTCTACTTTAGAAATTCAACTATTTGTTAAAAAATGTATGTAGTTTGTTGGAAATTCATCTTTTTTGACAACAAAATAATCTTCTCGGTTGATAATACATTTTTTTGGTTAAAAAGATATGTATTTTGATGAAAAATTATTTTTTTAATCAAAAATTTATTTTTAACTTAAAATATAACCATTTGATAAAAAATGAACAGTTCTGATGAAATTTCGTATTTTTGGGTTGAAAATTTAACTGTTCTGTATAGAAAATTCGTCTTCTTGTCTTAAAAATGCAATAGTTTGGTGAAAAATTCAACTGTTTTGTAGAAAATCCTATGTTTTTATTAAAAATTAATTTTTTCAACTAAATTTTAACTGTTCCATTTTTGGTTGAAATCCAAACTTTTTAGTTTAAAACTCAAACTATTCGATTGAAAATTTACGTAATTTGTTGAAGAATCGTCTTTTTTGGTTGAAAATAAATCTTCTTCATTGAAAATTGAACTATTTGGTTATGATTGCATGTACATATTTTGTTAAAAATTCGTTTTTTGGTAAAGAAAATAATCTTTTTGGTTGGAAATGCATCTACTTGGTTGAAAATTCAAATGTTTTTTTAGAAAGTTCGTCTTTTTACCTTCAAGATTCCACTATTTGGTTCAGAATGTATGTATTATGTTGAGAATTTGTTTTCTATAGTAGAAAATTAATCTTCTTGGTTGAAAAATTCAAATTTTTCGTCTTAAAAATTCTACATTTTTGGGGTGAATTTTTTTTCTTCATTAATACAAAGATCCTTCTTTTTTAAAGACTCACTTTTTTGTAAAATCCTCAATTTTAATATAGTTCAACAATTTCTGACATAAAATAAAAATCTTCTTTTTGTTGAAATATCAATTATTGGTTGTGAGGTCATCTTTTTTGCTTGAAAATTCCGTATTACGTAAAATTCGGCAAAAATTACGTAAGATAAGTGATAGGGGGAGGAGGGGGGTAAAAACTTGCAGAATAAATGAAAGGGGGGTATGTGGTTCAAAATTTCAGGAAAAACTGAAAAGAAGGTCTGGTAATTAGGATCCAATAAATTAAGAGGCTTTAAATACTTTATATACCTGATATACAAATTTGTATTATATATTATTATTTTCATTTGAATTCGTTATTCTTGTTTTCTCATGTTCATTGATAGAAGTATTATTTCGGGTAAAAGCCGATGTTTAATTGCAATTGCTCCACAAGACTTAATGGTCTCATAAAATGTTAATAGGTAATTTTCTAGGCATGTGATTTTATGGTCTTGGACTTTCAGCCTCTCGTATATCAAATCCTAAATTCAGCACTAATTTACTGCAAGATTTAATCACAGAGGAGAGATTAAAATCATAGTGTGGATATAAATTAATATTTAGCGTGTAAATAAAATTATAGTATTAATATACTGGTTTAACGTGAGTATTATTTAATAATGGAGTGGGTTAAATGCAAATGAACTATATTCCAAAATTGTGTTTATACTAGGTACAATATTAACTTTATGTAAACAGGTTCCGTTCATTTGCAAAAAATTAAATATTCTGCTTTTCCACAATATAAATCTAATTCTTTTCTAGAAATCGTATTATTAAGTGTCAAATACTTCCTAAAAATATTTCTCGAAATATTCAATAAGCTAGGAAATATCTGAATTGGCGACAGCCCTCATCCGATCTGAACCAAAACAAGCGCTGCTTAACTTCGGTGATCTAACGAGAAACCTTTAACAGTTACATATGACCAACTGGACACATTGAATTCTTAACTTAATTTTGTTTCTGTCATTTCTTATACACATGCATTATGCAAGCCATTTTATTTTTTCCCGTTTCGGAAAAGCAGTGTTTACGTGTGCAGCAGAAATCTGGCTAATCGTACCGAAATTTCAGTGCAAATGGTCCCTTTTCCAGTTTCCGCTATTAGTGCCGAAAAAATCTGGAAAGAAATACAATAAAACTTGAAAAAATTGAATAATAAGATTTAATTTGAAATGTGTAATACTATTTTCATTTTTATCCTTCTAAATTTAGATTTAACTTATATATCTTCAACAAATTCTGATTCTCTTATCAACAAGATTATTTATAATTTTTTTGAAAATAAAAATTTCTTTAAAATATTTTAAAAGATTGTTGCCCTACACTATAATTGAAAAATATGAATAAATTAGAACTTATCCCTCATTTTCAAACGATCTTATAAATGCATGCCAAGAAATGACCCATTTTAAAAAATGCTATCTCTACTACATTTTGAAATTTTTGCTGAATTGTACATTTTAATTTTATTTAAATAATATGTCAAACGTTTATTTATTACATGATTTTAAACCTATATTTACTTTATTACACGTAACTTTCTATCTGAGTGATACACATTTGAAAAATATTTTGCGTGACGAGTATTTCCTCTTGCAAAACAATGCGGCAATCGGAACATTCATTAATGATTGACGTCCACGAATTGTCGTTATTTAGGCGAAAACGCCCTCGTTGAATATTTATATCTATAAAAATTGATTGGCTTTTTTCTGGAAAAATGATTTTTCGGCTTTTTATTGATTCGGTGTCCATTAATTCTCAGGGAAATTGATTGTTTTCATTTTCTTGCTTGTATTTTTGACTTCTTTCTGAATGAGTATATTTTTCTAATTAAAGCTTCAATCAGCATATATTTTTAATTTAGAACACACAAATTTCAGTTCCAATGAATGTCAGGTAAAACTGAAAGAGTCAGAAAATTGTTGACAAACTGAAATTGAAGTTAATTTTATTATTTTCTTGAAAAATTAACAATTTGATGACAAGTTGATTAAAAATAAATTCGTTTGGTTGAGGATTCAACCATTTTCTTGAAATTTCGTCCTTTTTGGTTGAATTAAAATATTTTTGGTTAAAAATTAAAATCTTTTTTGGTTCCATTATCAACTATTAGTTTTTTTTTTTGAAAATTCATTTTTTTTTTAAACTTCAACCACGTAATTAAAAGAAGTACTGCTTATTCGAAAGTTAACATGTTCAATTCAAATTGCAAATATTACATATTTGGTCGATAATTTATCTTCTTCAGTGGAAAGTTATTGTATTTTCTTGAAAATTTGTTTTTTTGTGGTTGATAATTCAATTAGGTAGTCGAAGGTGGAACTACTTCGTTGAAAATACATTTTTCATGTTGATGATCCCTTATTTTAGCTGAAAACAATTTTTGTTTCAATAATCAACTGTTTTCTTTCATTGAAAATTAGTGTTGTCTATTGAAATTTCAACTATTCCATTTTTGGTTGAGAATTTATATTTTTCATTCGAAAATGGCTGTATTTTGTTAAAAATTTGTCTTTTGTGGTAGCATATCAATCTTCTTGGTAACTCATGAATTTTTGGTGAAAAATTCATTTCTTTTTTTAGAAATTAACTATAATAATACTATGTAATATTCCATTAATAAAACTATATGGTTGAAAATTTATTGAATTCAAATACTTGGACAAAATTCATGTATTCTTCGAAAAATTGATTTTTTAGTTGTGAAAAAATATTCTTCGTGGTTGAAGATTCATTTCTTTGGTTCAAAATTTTGTTTTTTACTTTTTTATAGAAATTTAATCTTTTTTGTTGAGTTGAAATTTCATTTTTTTGGTTGAAAATTCATTTCTTTAGTTGCAAGTTTAATTATTTTGTTGAAATTCGCTTTTCCTATTGAAATTTATTTTTCTGTTCGCACATTTAACGATTATATTTTGTGTTCAAAATTATAATTTTTTGTGATAAAATCTCATGCAATTTTTGGTTGAAATTTTTCACTTGAAAATTCATTTCTATTGTTCCAAAATTCGTCTTTTTGGGGTGATAATTCAATTATTTTAATAGAAAATTCGTCTTTTTGGCTTTAAAGTTCAACATTTTGGATGAGATTTTTTCTCTTCATTGACTGAAAGATCTTTTGTTGTTGAAGATTCATCTGCTTCGTTCAAAATTCCTCTTTTTGGTTTGGAAATGAATCTGTTTTGTTTCAGAATTCAACTGATTTGAAAAAAAAAAGAATTTTGGTTAAATTGAACTTTTTTTGGTATTAAATAACAATATTTTTTGGTTCAAATATCAACTGTTACATATTATGTCTTTGAAAATTCATCTATGTTTGTAGAAATTGCGTCATTTTTGGATAAAAATCACAACTTTTTGGTTGAAAATATATCTGTTTTGTTTGAGGAATCAACTAATTTTGATGACAATTCGTATTTTTTAGTATAATTCAACTATTTTTGACAAAAATTAAAATATTTTTTGTTAGAAATATCAAGTATCACATTCTTTGTGGCGAATTAATTTTTTTCAATGGAAGATTCATCCCTTTGGTTGAAAATGTAACCACTGTGTTTGAAAATTTCTTTTTTCTTGGTTGAACATAAATGGTTTTAACTGAAAATTAGAATTTTTTTTTAAATGAATTTTCATGACAGTTGTCACGAAAAGTGTTTGAAATAAATTTAGAAACATTGTTACATTCTCATCATAATGAGAAGGCATTGATTTTATGTGAAAAATGACATTCGTGGATTGCATCAAATGTCGACGTTTTGAGGCCCCCTAAGTCAGAGAAAATAGTTTTTACGTAATTGGAAAATTTTTAAATGGCCTGGAAAAGTGAAAAATTGGTTAGAGAAAATCAGGGAAAGTTATAGAATTTTCAAATTGTGATTTTTCAGCAACTCTGGATTTATTTGAATTTTAATCCATTCGTCGTATTTAAACCTTTTTTCAATATCGAACAACACGAACGCTGAGCTCTACATATCTTTTTCACTTATTAAATAAATTATTTATTAATTTATAATTCAATTATTACTTTAAACTAATTCATTTAATGATAATTATTAATCAATTAAAAATTAATTACACAATGACATGATTATATAATAAAGAGTTAAAAAAGAAAAAAAATCTGCCCCATGCGATCTTGTGTTGTTTTCCCAAAAACTTAATTTATTAAATTTATAATGTTATTTATTACGTTCGAAATAAAACCTGCGAGCCCCTTCAAACAATTATTGAAAACAAATTTGTGGACCTCTTTAGTGTGAACATCCTTCTTCTATTTATTTTTTCGAATCTTGTGTTGGTTTCCAAGAAACTTTATTTTGAAAATTTGTAATGTTATTTTTTACGATTAGAACAAAAACTACGCATTCTATAAAGAAATGATTCAGAAAGAATTTGTAGATCTTTTTTTTTTTCAAATAATTGTTGCTCATTCATTTTTTTTGTATCTTGCATAGTTTTACCGAAAAATGAATTTTTTTATGACTAAGGGGGTCTTAAAACGAGGAGATTTGATGAAAACCGACGAAGTGAAATTTTACATAATACATAAAATCAACACCTTCTCATCAGAATGAGAATGCAATAACATGTCCAGTCAATCTGGCTATATGAAATTCATGTAGCGAGAACCGTTAGTCGACATTCATTGGGTTTCATCTTCGCCTCCTAGTGAGTTTCTGCTCCCGGGGCACTCCAACTGCAATCTGCGAACCGGTGCGGTGTCAGGTGGTTAGGCAGAGCAATAAGAGACGCCTTTTTTTCGTCTTTTTTCCATTTAATTTTTTTAATTTTTCTCCATCAGTCATTAGTCATTGGACTTGGGCGCGGACGGTAACGGAATCCGTTCCGCTGAACTTGCCTCATCCTGCCCATTTGATCGAACCGATTATCCCAAGATGACCTTCAAGGTAGTTGCATATCAGATGAAGAGGAAATTCCCCCCATCTTCATTTTATTATGAACTGGAAGATTACGGGTTAAGGAACTTCGTGAAATGTTTATAATTTTCTTAATAACTCTTTCGGAGGAAGTGATTATGAATTCTCGTCAGCATTTCAAATCTGGAATGAAGAGAAAATAGGATCAATTTATATTTGATTAAATTATATATCTTTTCTGATCGAAGAATCAATTTCCTCTTTTCTCCCGTGAAACACCTGAAGTCGAACATTTTTACCAAATTTTTCCACTCTTCGAAAGTTTTCGATTCATTTTTTGAGAGACATAAACAGAAATTTAAGATATTAAAAAAAATGCTTTGGAAGGAGGTTTTTTTACGGAATAAGGGAGATAAATTCTTTTAAATAAAATAAGTGTGAGTTGTAATATTATATTTAAATTAAAATGCTTTAAATTCCTAATATTTGAAGTGACAGTATTGCATTTTTATTAAAATAGAGGAATTTTTAACAAAAACTGTAATAGCAATAGTTCGACTCGGGAGTTGATATCTAAACTAAAAAAGATTTTAATTTCAGATCAAAATAGTGCAATGCATTAAAAAATTATGACTTTCATCCAAAGAGTTGATTTTTCAACTAAACTATTGAATTTTCAAGACAAAAACACCAATTATGTTAAATTTTTCATCCGAAAATATAAAATTTTAAAAAGCAGTTGAATTTCGTATTAAAAAAGATAGCATTCTAACAAAATTGTTGAATTTTAGCAAATTGCTTAAACGAAAAAGGTGAATTCTCAACTCAAAAGTGGCATTTAGAACTAGAAAGGTGAAATTGCTACCAAAAGAGATGAATTTTCAAAACAAAAAATATTTTTCAGTAAGGAGAGGAAAAAAATTTAACCAAATTATTAAATTTTGAGGTCAAAAAGAAAAATTTTCTACAAAACAGTTGAATTTCCAATCCGAGATTGTGCATTTTTATTAAAGAAGTCGATTCTAATCCAAACAGTTGAATTTTCAGACCAAAAATACTAATTTCAACAAAAAAGTTCATTTTTCAATAATGAAGGTGACTTTTAATGAACGAAGTGTCTCGTCGTCCCGAAATTC
>CAKNXH010002023.1:210551-252524 GCA_932178445.1 Andricus quercusramuli | reverse complement strand
GAAATAGGCTAGTCGTCCCGAATTTCGGGATGACTAGCATTTTTCTTGATTGCCGGCTAGTCGTCCCGAAATTCGGGACGACTAGACGCAGCCTTTAATGAAATTATGAGTTTAATACTAAGAATGTGCATTTTTAATTGTAAAGAATTAAATTTTCACTAAAAGAGATGAATTTTCAACCAAAAAAGAATTTTTCAGTAAAGAATGAAAAAAAATCAACCGAATTAATAAATTTTCAAGTCAAAAAGAAGAATTTTCTATAAAACAATTGGATTCTGAATCTGAATGTATGAATTTTCAACAAAAAGTTAATTTTAAGCCAAACACATGGTTGAATTTTCAACCCAAAAATACGAATTTTCAACAAAACAATTAACTTTTCAACCAAAAATAATGACTTTTAACAAAACAGTTACATTTTTAATAAAAAATGATGACTCATCAAAATCGTTGAATTTTCAACAAAACGTTTAAATTTATATCCAAAAAGAATGAATTTTCAACGAAAAATGTAACAATGGATATTTTGAACGAAATCATTTTAATTTAATATTAAAAACCTTTGAATTAATTAGTAAAAGGCGAATTTTCAAAATAATAATTTAATTATCTACAAAAACAGATTAATTCTTAACTAAAACGTTTCATTTTTAACCGAAAAGGGTTAAATTTCTCCAAGAAAAGATGAATTTTCAAACAAGAAAGACCATTTTTTTAAACAAAATAGTTGAACTTTCAACGAAATAAGATTTTCCAGACAAGAAAGAAATAAAATAAAATGGTTGAATTTCTAAGCTAAAAGAACGAATGCATACAAAATTGTTGAATTTTCAACCCACAATTATGAATTTTGAACAAAATAATTAAATTTTCAAACCAATAATGAAATAGTTAATAAAAAAAGATTCCCAACGGAAGATATAGTAAGAGACTCTTTAACCAAAAATTGTTGGATATTCTTATTGGGTCCTTTTAATAGTTCAGTTCGTATTCGAGTGTAAAATAGTTACTTTGATTCATTTTTAATCATTCAAATTTTTTTTTAATCGGTAAAACAGCGTATCAGAGAAAATTATGTCAGTTGTGGTTATGAAAAAAAAAATTTTGCGAATAAAAAATAATATTCTAAAAAGGAGCGCATATTAAGAAACTCTAATGAAGTATAAAATTTAATTTGAAGTTTATTCTAGTATGATTTATTTTTACATGTTAAGTACGCAATATAAACAACTTATTATGTTTTTATAATTATGTTACTTTCTAAATGATAATTCTTTAATTTCTTTCCTTAATACTATAACATTTTTTAGCGAACATGAAAGTTTTTTTGAACATTCAAGACCTTTAAACTGATAAAAATGCATTGGAAGCTAATTTAAACGCATAAGGGAACAAAAACAGAAAGAGCTTACTTGAAAAAATACTTTGAACAACTCAAGATTCTGTAAAACAAACCAATTTATGGAATAAAAGTCTGTACGTGTCGCTTGAGAATCAGAAAAATATCATTTTTTCTAATCCTCAAAAATTTTGCATGTACTAAAAAGAATAAATTAGAAAAGAATTGAAGAGTATAATGAAGAAAAATCTGTCTGTTTATTAAAATACATTTTAAAAGTAAGAGCATAACCATTTTTTTATTCTCTTGTTTATCTCTATCTTCAAGTTTGATCTATTTGAATATTTTTCTGACGTATTTTATCAGTTTAAATCCTTTTTTCTCTGGAAAAAATCCCCTTCTTCACCTAAAATTGTACTACTGAATGATTTAATTATCTTATCAGAGTTCTTAAAAGAAAATATATAATTTTAGTCAATTGTTTCTTATTTCTCTTTTTTTGTTCTTGCTGTGGTTACTGAAGATCACTGGTAGAAATCTACAGTTATTGTTATTATTAATAATAACTGTAGATTGTTCTATTTACAGTTTCTCAAGAAATATTCTTTGTTTCTTCTAACTTTACTTTTTTGTCACAATCGCTTCTCTAACATTTCTTCTTTAATTCCATCTCGTGTTTGAAAATACTTACAATTTGTCTGAAATCTTTCATCTTCTCCATTCAGTTCTCTTATGAAATGCTTTTATTTTTGTTTTGTACCAAGGTCGAAATACGCAGGAGGTAATATTAAACACATAGGACACGTTATTGAAAAAAACATATTTGATATTAATTATAGGTTCTTTGATTAAAACATCCATTATCTTTCAGTATTTAAAATCAGAGATTCTCATCTTGATATTCCTGTTTAATCATTTACCAGTTTCATCAAAGTGAACGCCAGTATCCAAACCAGTGTAAACTTTTACCAAATAAATCAATCTGCCTTTTTCTCATTCTTAATCTCCATATTAGTTTTTTTTCGTTCCATACACAGACAATATTTTACAGTTTTAATTAAACCTTAGGGACCGTCCATAAACTACGTTAACAATTTGAAGGGGGGGGGGGGGTCTTACAAAAAACTACAGTTGGCAACCGTGGAAGGGCAGGGGGGAGAGGTCAGTGGAAGTAACGTTAATAAGTTTGATGATCACTTTCATATTTCAGATTTCACATTCCTTTTCCTATTCCCCTCTTTTCTCCTTTTCCGAATTCTTCGGTTTTTCTCTGTTTTTAAGAATTTGTTCCTTTCCTTTCTTTCCCCCCTTTTCCACTTATCTCAATTTTCGGCCTAAAGGTGAACTAAATTAATAGAACCCAATAAGAAAATCCAACTATTTTTGGTCAGAAGTTAATTTTTTTTTGGTTGAAAAGTCTACTATCATATTTTTGGTTCGGAATTCATCTTGTTCAAAATTTAATTATTTTGTTGAAAGTGTAACTTTTTTCGTTGAAAAGTAATCTTTTTTTGTCATAAATTCAACTACTTGGTTGAAAGTTGAACTATTTAGTCAAAAATTCGTTTTTCCTTGGGTTGAAGATTCATCTCTTCATTCAAAAATTCAACTATTCCGTGAAAAATTTTGTTTACGCTGAGAATTCATTTTTTTATCTGAAATTTTTGTTTCGTTTTCATTTTTTTGTGAAAATTCATATAAATAATTTAAAATAGTTTAAAATTAAATTATTTGGTCGAACATGAATGTATTTTGTTGAAAATAAGTCTTCTTAGTAAGCGAAAATTATTCTTTTTTGGTAAAAAATGCAACTGTTTGGTTGAAAATTAATATGTTTTGTTTAAGAATTCAAATACTTCGTTCAGAATTCGTCTTTTTGATTGAATTCAACTGTTTTTTTATTTTCTTTTTTTCTTTTTTTTGTTATTGTGGGAGGCGATGGAGGATAGGGGAGTAGAAAAAGGCCTAATTGAGAGGGTAAGGGAGATATATTAAGAGACCAAAGACAAGGTAAGAGGAGGGTAGGGGATTTCGGAGGGATTCTGGATGGATAGGGGGTTAAGGCAGGGGTGTCCTCTGAGCCCAACGCTGTTTGCAACTTTAATTGCGGATATGGAAAGCAAGCTGGAGGCTGGGATGGTAGGAGGAGTAAGGATAGGAGGGGTTAGAATTTGGTCACTAGCGTATGCAGATGACATAGTGTTGCTGGCAAATAGCGAGGAGGCCTTAAAGGAGATGATGAAGAGGTTGAGAAGATACCTGGATAAGAAGGGGTTAGAGTTGAATGCGGAAAAGTCCAAGGTTATGGTGTTCAGAAAAGGAGGGGGAAGGGATAAGGGAGGAGAGTGGAAGTGGAAGGGAAAGGAGGTGCAGGAGGTGAAAGAGTTTGTGTACTTGGGCTTCGTGTTTCGGAGGAATGGGGGAGTGGATGGTCACATAAAAGAGAGAGTGAGGAGAGAAAATGTGGTGATGAGGCAGGTGCGGAGGTTGAGAAAGAAGCTATCCGCAGATGATTTTGGACGGAGAATGAAGCTGTTTGATTCACTAGTGATGAGTGTGCTATTGTATGGAGTGGAGGTGTGGGGGTGGAAGGAAAGTGAAGAGGTAAATAGAACGCAGGAGAGGTATGTAAAGTGGACCCTGGGGTTGGCAAGGAATACGCCTAAGTATATTTTCAGGAGGGAGACGGGGAGAACGAGTGTAGGGATTCTAGCAGGGAGCAGGGCGTGTAAATATGAGGAGAAATTTTTGGAAGAGGGGGGAAGTAGGCTGGTTAGGGAGTGTTGGTGGGAGAAGGAGAACAGAAGAGGGGGTGGGAAGATGGAGGCTGAGAGGGAAAGGTATTTTAGAATGAATGGACTGCAGATGGATGAAGTGAGAAGGATGCACGAGGAAGGAAGGAAGGTTTACGGCTTGTTTAAGCAAAATGGCATGGAGAGAGAGAAGAGAGAGGGGGAAGAGAGAATAAGAGAGTCAAGGTTTAACGGGAACTATGTGTGGATTATGCCAAGGACAAGAGCGCAATATTTATGTGTGAAAGGAGAGAAAGGAAGTCAGGAACTTATAGCGAGGATGAGGTGTGGGTGTATGGAGGGTTTCAATAGGTTCTGGCTCCCTCGGGAGAAGAGGATATGTGAACTGTGTGGAAAGGGGGATGCAAGAGTGGAGCACTGGTTGGAGGAGTGCGTGGAGGTGGAAAGAAGTGAGATAAGCATGGAGGCACTGTTGCATGAAAAGGGGGAAAAAAGGGCAGTAGCATAGGTGAAGGGAGTGTTGAGTAAGATGGAGATGAAGAGAAGGAAGGAGGAAGAGGAATGGAGACGGAAAGATTGTAAATAGGAGGGAAAGTAGATATAAGTAACATGTAAATATTGTAAATAGTAGATAAGTAGTAGGTATTAGAGCGAAAACAGAGGTTGGCAAGCGAGGCAATACGAAAAAGTAGGGACATGCGAGCGAGGCGAAGCGAGGAAGGCAAGGCGATACGAGCGTGCGGCTTAGAGATAAGGAATGGATGGATGTTAGTCTTTAAGGGTTAGTTTTAAGAAAATTCTGTAAAAATGGACGTGTAAGCAAGTCAATTTTTTAAGACCAGCAGCCTGAAAAATAAACGTTTATCCATCTACTTTTTTTATTTCGAATGGACAATTTTTTTGTTTCGGTTTTTTTCGGTTGAAACTTCAGCTTTTTTTTTTAAATGAACTTTTTTGTTAAAAAACTCACATTTTCTGATAAAAAATGTCACTTCTTTCTTCGTTGTTGAAAATTTAAATATTTGGTTAAAGATTCATCTCTCCTGGTTGAAAGTTCAACTATTTGATTGAAAAAGCAACTTTTTTTGTTGAATTTTAATCTTTTTGGTTTGAAAATTTGACCATTCGGTTGAAAAGTCTTTGAAAAGTTTGTTGATAAATTCGTTGAAAAAGTTCGTGTTTTTCTCTTGGGAATTAAAATATTTGTTCAAAACTTCAACCATTTTGCTGAAAATTCGTTTTTTTCCAAGTTGAACTAGTTCATTGTTGAAGCGAATATTTGGTTGAAAATTCATCTTTTTTGGTAGAAATACTTTTTTGGTTGAAATTTCAACTATTTTTTTGGAAATGCATAATATCGACTTGAAAACTTAGGAATTTAAAGCGCTTCATATTTAATTCCATATGGTATCTACATTGACTTTTGTTTAATAGAGTTAACCCTTCTATCATTGCTCCATGTTTCTGAAAAATCAACCTATTTCTCCTCTTCTTGAATAATAAAACATCCTCAAAGATTCCTTGAGACAAAGACAATTATACTTTAACGAAATCTGAAAAAATTGATTGCAAGAAAAAGTATAAGTGACGTGAAGCTTAAGCAAAGAATGGTGTAATTCTCGCCGGATTAATTAGAAGATTACAGTTCGTGCAAAAATGTTAAACAGTGGAATATGCTTCAGATTTCCAATTAAAGTCTTTTACTCATAAAAACATGATAAGCTCTTTGAAAAATCCTACATTCTGTTGAAATGGGTTTATAATTATATACCAGTTTACCACTTTCAAGAAAGATGGAACATTGAAGAAAAAGCGAGAGTTAAGAGATACTTATAGATGATCTGCAGGTGCATCTGTCGTAATCAGAAGCAATCAGAGTCGATGATAGGACCCTGAGGCTGGATAGGCTACTGCGCAAGTAGAATTATCCGATAGATCTGGGACCGGTTTCTTCTCAAGGGAACAATCTCAATGTAAATCTGCCGATTACTCACAAGGGGTTGGAAGTGCTTGCATATTTACTACTCTTTAATTCCATGCAATGTTGGTTGCACAACAGAGACTTGAGCGCGACCTAATGGATTCAAACCTAGGTTTGCGATTACCGCAATTTGTTCGTTTCTGCGGACCTCATTTTGTCCCTCTACTGGATGCCCGCAGGTCAGCGAAAACCTGGAAATCAGGGGAAAGTCAGGGATTCCGAAAAAAGAGCAAAATTCAGGAACTCCCTGTAAGAAGCACTTTCAGTAATTGCCCGTAATGATCAATGCTGATACACAGTCAATTTTCGTCAATTTTTTAAAAAAACTTTCAGAAGAAACGATCTCTTTAGTCACTTTTCATTCAATGAATCAGCAATGAGTTAAACACGATTGAATTCAGATATATACCTATTTCTAATTCTTCTCGAATTCTTTTTAAACCTTTTAGGCGTTTTTTAAGATGCCAAGAAACTTTTAATAGATTTCAATAATTGCAAAGGATTTACAAGATTTTAGGGTATTTTTTGAAATTCCAAGTAACTTTCAAGAATTTTAAAAAATTTCAAAAGATTTTGAAAGATTTGAAATTACTTGGAATAGTTTAGGGGTTTTTAGAAAACTACGAAGGATTTGAAAGATTTAGGGTATTTTTGAAACTGCCAAGGGTTTTTTAAGAGCTTCGAAGAGTTTTGAGGGATTTCAGAAGATTTCAAGAGATTTTAATAGGTTTCAAAGGACTGGAAATATTTGAGGGTATTTTGAAAGATTCCAAACCTTTTTAAGAGCTTTAAAAAGTTTTAAGCAATTTCCAAAGATTTGAATGATTTTAAGGAATTAAAAACAAATTGAATGAATTTCCTAATTCTCTTAATTTTCTAACATCTTGGAGGATTTCAATAATTTTAAGGGGATTTGAAAGCTCTTGAGGTATTTTAATAAATTTTCCAGGATTTCATAGCATTTCGTCAAATTTTGTGTGATTTCACGGGAATTGAGAATTAGAGTAGGATTTCAGAGATTTCCAAATATTTCAATACATTTCAAAATATTTTGAAGAATTTCAAAATATTACAAAAGCATTTGGAATATTTGAGGATACTTCGAATGGTTTCAAGGAATTTTCAATTAATTTCAATAATATAATGAGATTCAAAATTATTTGAAATATTTTAAGGAAGTCTTAAAGATTCCAAAGAATTTGAACCTTTTTTTAATGATTTGAACGAGTTTCAACGGATTCGATTTATTTAACGATATTTTGAACGATTCTAAGGCATTGTCAAGACATTTTGAAAAATTCCAAAGGATTTTCCAGGATTTTAATGATTTAGGGCATTTTAAAAGCTCTCAAGGTGTTTAGTAAAGTTTCCAGGATTTCAGGAAATATTATCAGATGTACATTCACGAAATTTTTATAATATTTTAACGAATTTAAAAGAATTTATTCACATGAATTGAGGGATTTCGTAGGATTTCAGAAATTTTCTAATATTTCAAAGTATTCACAAATATTTTAAGGAATTTTAAAGATTTCATGATATTTGAAAAGGTTGCAAGGAATTTGCAATTGATTTCAATAATTTAAAGCATTTCCGATAATTTAAAAGATTTATGGTATTTTTAGAAGATCTAAGAAATTTTCAAGAGCTGTACAAATTTGTAAAGAATTTCGTAAGATTTTATGTGTTTACATAATAATATTTTACAGGATTTGAAATATTGAAGGGAATTTCCAAAGATTCCAAGGAATTTGTAATTGATTTCAGTAATTTAAAGGGGTTTCAGAGGATTCTAAAACTTGAGGATATTGTAAGAGATTCCAATGCATTTTCAATTGATTTCAACAATCTATTGAAATTTCCAAATATTTGTAATATTGAGGGTGTTGTTAAAGATTTGAAGGCATTTTCACATGCTTTAGAAAATTCCAAGGGATTTCGAAAGATTTCGAAGGATTTGGAATATTTCACGGAATCTGAAAAGATTTCAAGGAATTTCAAATGCATTTTAAAAATTTGAAGGGATTTCCAATGATTTCAAAGATTTTAGGGGATAAAAAAAATTAGTTTCTGCAATTTATTTGAATTCATCTGATATCATTTGTAATTCACCCTGAATGCGTTTGGGATTCACCCTGGATTCCTTTAAATTCTCTTGAGTAATTTTTAATTCTTTCAGATTCTTTAAAATTCTCTTAAATGTTTTGAATTCGCATAAATTCTTCTCAATTCACTCAATTTGACTCAATTGGCTGGATCTTTTTTTAGTATTTATTAAATTCTTCCTGAACTTTTTAAACTCACCTTGAATTCTTAGGCATTTTCTCAAATTCATTTTAATTCCCTCGAATTTTTCTCAACCCATCTCGAACTTTCTGAATTCAAAAGAACATTATTCACATTATTATTGCAAATTGAGCAATTTTAGTAACTTTTCGTGTTAGAAATTAGTCACTCTTTTACCTTTTTCAAGCAAATTAGTCTGTGGCAGCCCTGAGAATAATAAATACATTTATAAATTTAAATTAACATTTTTTGCATTCTATTCGTGAAAAATTCGATCTTAAAAATTTTAGAAGAACAGAGCTTTGGTTTTTAAATATTAGTGGTCAGGGAAAATTAAAAATTAGTTTGGGAATTTCGGTAATTAAGTTTTGCGGCCACCCAACTCTAGTCGATCGTTAACCTCATTTTTCCGTTAATACTGTATTGATTATTTATAGGCTCGCCTTGTAGACCGTAGGGAATCAGAGATTACGTGATGATCCTTTTTTCCTTTTTTCTTCTGTTTATGAGCTTTTGTTTTATCTTGAAGCTGTTACGACCGAAAAGGCAAAAAGAGACAATTACCGAGGCTATCGTCATGGTTTAACTGATTGCGGAATCCAAGCGAAAGGTTCGATTCTTCCGAAAAAAATGTACCGATTCGTGTCGAAGAGATTCGACCCTTTTATCTAAAGAGAAAAATGTAAGATTCTTTTTTTAAGAGTTACTTCTTTTTAAAGTTGGTACAACTCAGGAAATTCTGGAAAGTCCGAGAATGTCAGGCAAAACCTAAAAGAGTCCGGGAATTTTCGATAAACAGATGTTGAAGTTCAGGGGCTATCTACAAAATTGCGTAGGGTAAAAAAATTTTGCTAAGATTTTACAGTTTTAGGGAACGAACATACATATAATTCTATTATTCAATAAATATAAAACCTTGAAAATTCATATTTTTTGGTTGAAATATAAACTATTACAGTTTCCATTGAAAAATAAACTGTTCCGGTGGAAAAATTAACTATTTGGTTGAAAGTGGAACTACTCTGTTAAAAATGCACTTTTGTGGTTGATGATTCATCATTTCAGCTGGGAAACCATTTCTTTTTGGTTGGAGATAAATCTATTTTGTTGAAAAATCTTTTGTTTTTTGGTTGATGATCATTTCAGTGTAATGTAATTTTTTTTAAATATATCTTTTTTGGTAGAAAATCATCGTTAAAAATTCGTATTTTTTGTGAGAAATTTAATGTTCTTGGCTGAAGTTTCATATATTGCATTGAAAATTCGTTTTTATTTTCTTTTAAAATTAAGTTTTTAACTCAAAATTGATCTTTTTCAGTTGAAAGTTCATGTATTTTATTTTTATGGCTGAAAGCAAAATTTGTAACCATCAGGTAAAGTTAGGGGACTTCGAAATTAAGATTGTGTAAGAACCCTGTTCTTCTCACAAATTAACTTCAATCATAATTGAAATCCCGGAGAGGATAAATTTCACGTTCTCTAAAACAATATTCCCGGAACTAAGAGTTATTGAAATGCAAAATTTGTAACATCACTCAAGAGTTATGTACCCAACATAAAGTCTAATTAAATTCCTGAAACTCAATTCGCGAAATATCATTAAAACTCTTCCTACCCAGAAGGCAGCTAACCTTATAATAAAAAAAACATTAATTGAAAATTATTTGTATTTCATGCTCCTCTTATTCTCTTGGCGTGGATGTTCAAAATAGTTGGATTGAGAAAAGAAAGACAAAATATTCATAACATCATAAAAAGTATTAAAAAAACGAGTAATAATTTTTTACAGATTGGCAAAAGGAATGAACAAATTTCTTAATATTTATGTTCCAATAACGAAATCTAATCTCCAATAGATTCTGAGAGTTCCGCTAGTTCATTGCAGAGCCATTGCACATGATCCAATAAATTTATCCAAGCATCTACTAAATTCTGTGACTCCTTTAGGTTAGACGGTTATAGATAGGAAATAGGCTCGAGAATTTACAGTGAACTCACGTGCGGTTTCTCCAGAGGCACAGGAAAAAAGAATATTTTACCGTAAAATATGTAGAAGGAATACATTCAACAGAGTCGTGTTATTGTATAGAATATCTATTTCACAATTCACTATTTTGTTCCTGCAACGCTTGAAATTAATTTCACGTTTTAAACGTGCCTCGAAACTTATTCTGGTATCTATCACGTAAACGTGCGGCCAAACCGTTAGCCATAACAAATCTTTCTTAAAGAGAAGTCGCAGAGTTGCATAAAACAGCATTTCATTTCGTTCCACTTACAACTGGATTTCGTTGTATTTAATCTGAAATAAGAAACTTATTGCATTCTCAAGAAAATTTTCTTCAAAAAAATTCAGTTAATAAGAGATTGATTAATTCGGTTCCTTTACTTTGATGTCTTGTAACACCTGGTCAAACTTGAACTTTTTCCTCTTCAAATGTAGTTTCAAACTGCAAACCTATAAAAAAAACTGCAAACTTTAAGCGTTTAAACACAGCAGAATAGGTGGCGGCCTTGCGGACTTAACCTAAAAAATCATCAGTGAATACAATAGTGTCCGACAAGGAACGTTTGAAACATTGTATTCTTTTTGCATTCCAATTGAGAAAATGCAGCTGAGGTGACTGAAATTATTTGGTCAGTTTGTGAAAAAGGTCCGGTGACACATTAAACGTGTAAAAAGTATTTCCAGAGATTTCACAATGGTGATTTTTGAATTGGAATGCAAAATTATTTTTGAGGTTCAGTCCGCAGGGCCGCCACACATTAGATTAGTCTAATGCAATTGCCTTTTAATATTTATAATCAAATTGTACATCAGATAGCGTTTCAAAGTTTAGTGGTTTGTTCATTAATTTTGTTCAAACAAATTACTTAGTTTATCAAAAAAATTATGAATTCAGCTGAAAATATGATGGAGGTTCCAATGAAAAAACTGATATTCAAAATATCTAATTCTTCCGTCGAAAAAAGGTCACACTTATGAATTTGTTTATTAAATTTGTTTATTATATTCACAGAAATCATCTTAGGAGATTATTCTCCATTATAATATTCTTTTCGTCCAATTTTTTGCAACACAACTTAAAGAAATGTAAAATAATTTAATATTATAGAAAACACAGTTTCAAAAAATAATTTTTTGTAACAAATTTTTTATCTTTATTATATCATGATTAAACATCTTCAGCTTATTTTATTCTATGAAGCGTAGGTGAATGCAACGATTTTCCTATTATTCATGAACACTGGGAACGTCGAATAAATAAAATAGCATTTTTTCGTCACATTTCTTTATTCATGAAAAAAAAATTGAGAAATTTTATCAAAAATCAAGGTCGACAACTCTCTGGGAAATTAGTCAGCTTTTTTTCAATTTTTTGGTGTCAGGATTTTAAATCAGGGAAGTCAGGAAATTTTATTGGTCAGAAAAAATGAGGGAAAATTCAACCTTTTTTTTTAAATTCGACCATTTGTTCAAAATTTATCTTTGTAGTTTGAAAATTAATTTTTTCGTTGAAAAGCTTGAAAAGTCAACTATTTGGTTGAAACTGAAAGTATTTTCAATAAAACTAATCTTCTTTGTTCGAAAATTCAACTTTTTAATTGAAAATTAATCTATTTGGACAGAAAATTCACACTCTTGGATTGAAAGTTGAGTCTTTTTTGTTAAAAATTTAACTGTCTATTGAAAAATTCAACTATTTGATTGAAATCTAGCAGTTTTTGGTTGAAACCAAATCTTTCTTGATTACATTTTCGACCATTTCGTTGAAAATTCATCTTTTTAGGTTGAAATTCAACAATTTGATTTAAATTTCAACTATTTTGTTGAAAATTCTTCTGTTTTGCTTTAACATTTAACTGTTTGGTTTGAAATGCAACTGTATGGTTGAAAATTAATTTTTATTGTTTTTAAAAATCCAGCTATTGAGTTGAACATTCATCTTTTCAGGTTCAAAGTTAACGCTTTTCTAAAACATTTAATTTTTAAGATTAAAACTTTAAATATGTTGTTGAAAAGCCAGCTGCTTTAGTTGATGTTGAATCTTTTTTCAATAAAGATTCGACCATTTGGTTGAAAATTCATTTTTGTAGGCTGAGATTCAACAATTTGATGAAAAATTAAAATTGTTTGTGAAAATTTAACTATTTTGTTGAAAAATCTTCTTTGTTGGGCGAAAATTTAATAGTTTTGTTGTAAGTTCGTCCTTTTGAATTGCGAATTCACCTTTTTTGCTTGGAATAAATAAATTGAAAAATTTTAATCGGTAATTAGCTTATTCCGTTCACAAAAGATTTTATGTGAAGAATGTAAGAATATGAAAATTCTCGTCTTCGAATATTAATTATCATGGAAAATGGAACATTAATCCGGGAAAAATTAGGGAAATTTAAGGAAATTATGAAAATGAAGTTTCTCGATCACCCTGTATTTGATTCATTATAAATAATACTTAATATTTAACTTAATTTATTTTAACTTATATATTTTATTTAACTTAATTAATTTTAACTTATGTTTGTCGCTTAGTCTACAATAAATATAGCTAATTCAGCTATAAATCTTACGCCTACAATATTTATTGTTTAGTATTTAATCTCAGTAGTGTTAATTTAATAAATTTTAGTTTTGATTGAATTTCCTAATAAAATTATGTTTCCTTCACAATACGTTTGAAAAATCCATATATCTAGTAAAGCACTTAACAAGTGATAATTTCCTTTCGCGAACCTGTCATAAACATATTGCTTGTTTGTTTTTCAACACGCATAAGTGGAAATATTTTCCCTTTAGTTATTAACCACCTGAAGGTTTCACAATGTCACGTGCATTTTAGAGACAAGTTTTATTATTCTTGCTTCTTTCACCGCTCACCAAAGCGAGAATACCGTTTCAAAACTTCACGTAAATGCTAAAAAAATTAATGTCCACATTCCAGATTTGCAATATATTATCTTTGTCTTGAATCAACTGCTTTGAGCAATTTACTATTTAGAAAGTTACTTCAATAGGTCATAAAATTCATTTATAAAAGAGATAAAATTGACGTTTTGGAATTTTGTTTTGCAAAGAACAAAAGGTTTTAGATCCAAGGAGGTTCAAATTAACATATACGTTCTTATTTTTCAAATAAAGCACTTTCTATTATGAAGTACCTGAATAAGAAATTAAACTTCAAGGCATTCCATAGAAACAGGTGATTTCGATTGCAATTTTTTTTTATCTGAACCATTCTATCGGTGAAACGTTCAGAATTTTAAAAAGTGAATTCAATTCAGTGATTTTGAAATCGATATTATCACAGATTAGTTAATTATAAATATATATTTTCTAAATTAGCACATTTTAAATTACATAGAAGTGTTTAAATTTTTCAAAATACAAATTGTACAATCTTTTTAACTTGAAATAAAATTCCGGTGAAAAGTTTAATTATTTTCAAGTTAAATAACTTTATTCTCAAAATATCAAAAATTTAAGAATTTGGAATTCAACAATTTCAACTAAAAATGCAAGCAAATTAATTTTTCTTAATAATGAAGGCTTGAGAAGCTAACAATTTTAAATTTAGAAATACTTATGTCTTGAGAAATATTATTTTCAAATGCGGAAATTCAAATGCTTAACAAATATACCATTTTTTTATGTGAATCATTACAAATAAAATTGTATCAAAATCGAAGCAAAGATAAATTAAAAAATCAATGAATTTTCATTTAGGGCCATAAAAGTTGAAATTTTTCATTATGTACTAAGAACTGATAACACAAAATAAAAAAATTTGAAGTCAAATTGGACAATTGTAAATTACAAGCAATTCAGAATTTAAGTTTTTCAACATTTTCGAAGTTTCAAGTTTAAAATTGAAGTCTTCAAAATTAAAGAGTTTTTAATTGGATAATAAATACAATTAAAATAACTGAAAATAAAATGTACCTTTTTGACCGATTTAATTTTAAGCCAAAACAACGTAGAATATATTTCAACCTAAGATTATCAAACTCTTGATGCTTTGATTTGAAAATGGTTTCATTTCAAAACCTTTTGATTTGAAATGATTCAATTCCAAATGATTGGTTTAATCTGAAATTATCAAGCTTTTAACGTGTTCCACAAAGCTTGTTTCAAAATTTCAATTTTAAATGCCTTCAATTCTAAATTGTTCAATTTTTAATGCTTCAAAATTAAAATTGGTAAATGATCATTGGGCTTAAGGTTTAATCTGATATATGTTTTTAATTTAATATTCATTCATTCAATTCCGAAATAATTTATATTTGTTCAAATAATTGTTTTTATATGGATAATGAAGAAATTTAAAAAATTGATAAAAAAATACATTCAGTTTCCAGATAACGAATACTCTTTACGGTCTTTAGTTTTCGGGTTGATTTCAAGGACAAGATACAAGGAATAATTTCAGAACGACACAATGGAACGTAATTTTGAATAACATTGTTCAAACGAATAACAATTATTTAAAGAATTTATATGAGATTTAAATATTTAAAAATAAGCGACACGCATGGAAAAATGAGATATTTCATCGAATTTCCAACAAAATTTACATTTAATCTTTAATAAATTGTTTAAAAAATGTGACTATGGTTTCCATCATAAAATATTCCTCTTCATAATGATTAATTATCTCATTAATTAAAGAAAACTATACATTTCAAACATATATATCAGCACAAAGTTGTTTAAACAACAAAAATTATTCAAAAAATTTAACTGAATTAAAAAAAGTAGAGTTTTGTACCTCCTTTAAAGAAAAAGTTACAAGTGAATGATAATTAATTGTTTATGCAATTGGTGATTGCTTGAAACAAATATTTCTTCCTATCCATGACTAATTATCCGATTAAACTTAAGAAAGTACCTTTCAATGCGTTAGTATGAAAAAGAAAATTATTTAAACAAATGAAAATTGTTTCAACAATTCAAAGTTAGTTAAAAAAAGTTTGACAACATTTTATTTGTCGAATAAAAAGAATTTATGGCAAAGTAAGGAAAAACAGAGATCAGATTCGTCAATTTTGAGTGAAATGATCAATTTCAGTTTTTTGACCTATTTTTAGGGCTTCAAAAAGGGGGGTGGAAGGCATCAAAATTCAAAGGAATTTTTCGAGCATCTGAGGTACGTCCTAATATTAACCCTTCGAGAGCAAACTGGGTCAATTCGACCAACAAAAAATTTTTGATCGAGAAAGAGTTTCTTCAGATCCCCACCTCACAGACGACGTATAAATGTCAATTTTAATCTCTGACTAGTTGAATTTTTTCAACTTTTTAATTTTATGACCAATGTGATTTTTCTAATTTAAACTTATAAGTCTGAAGAGGTCAGCAAACCAAGCTGACGAAACGTTGCAAAATAATTGTGGAGTTTTATTATTGACCCTAGTGATCAACAAGAACAACAAATCTTCAAACTAAAATATTATGAATTGAAAAAGTTACAATTTTTTTGGTAAAATTCAATTAAAAAAAAATTTTTCGTGAAGTTTTCTAAGTATTTTAAGGATTTTCGAAACCCTTTTAATACTTATGAATTACTTTGAAATATTTGAAAGTATACCTCTAAATTTTGGTAAGTAAAAAGGTTCAGCAGTTATGAAGTTACAGACTATCAAAAAGTGAACAGGGTCAGATTGACCCAGAGTGTAGGAGATGTTCGAAAAAATAGGTGTGTACTCGTAGGGTTAACCGATTTGGCTCAAATTTAAAGTTAATTTTTTTCGGCAACCTCGCAAAATAGGTGGGAGCGGGGGGTGGAATGCTCTCCACTCGAAAAAAAAACTTTCAGCAGGTAAGATTTTGGACTACCCTACTGTACATATATGTGCATGAAATATCCAATAATTCAAAGTAGCAGATTATGAATATCGATTCGCTTTCATTGTCAAAAAGAAGCAAAAAGCAGATGCGTGCTGCTCCCCTTACAAGGGTATTAAATTTCAAAGTTCTCGAAGCAAGAGCACCTTTCTCGTTATTGGAAAATATACATTCGCGATATCGTATTCGCAGTGCCTCCTTACGGCTTCCGAGATATGACGGGTAACATACGATTACCAGCAAAGAGGAGAACGTCTGAACGCTTTCGGCATTCTTGCTTTGAAGGCAAGGCTTTGACACATCTTTCTCCTCTGCCTCTACCTATCTCTCTCGCTCTCCATCTATCTCCCTTTCCCTCTGGAACCATCTGAGCACTCCTGCCTTCTTTATCCTTGAGGAAGAGCATCCTTTCACCCTCCTTCGGTTAGATCTTAGAACTCACGACGCAAGACGGTGCATACCAGGTGGGTAAACCCCGTTTAGCATCTTGATACGAGTAAAGAAATAGCATTGCTACAACTATGTGCTGACGCTAATAAATGTGCAAGCAATGAACGCGAAGCGTGCCTCGAAAAAAAGAAACTACACTGAAACCTAGATTTAAGAAACTCGAATTTACGACGTTCCTAGAATTTCAGTCTTCGGCATTTTGGTGATGCGTGAACCGCGGGACAGAAAGAGAGGCAGTGCTTAGTCACGCATGACAAACAGCATGAGGGCAGTAGCCTCAGCGCGTTAGTTGCGTCAGCTGTTGGCATGCGTCCAAATCCAAAAGAAATGGTTCATGCGCCCCTGAATGTTTACGTTTGGATTTCCGGGATTTAGGATCAAGGCTACTGCATCCCCTGTCCGAAACCGTTCTTAAATCCAAGTTTCAGCGAAAGTATGAGGCCTAATCGGAAAGTGTCTGACCTTGTGGCGTACCAAGAGTAAGAGTTAATTCTGGTCAATGGCTATGATATCCCCTTCAAAGCACACATTTTTGGAAGCCACCGCTTTCATCCAGAAATCTATCCACTTTTGAAAGCACTCCTCAAATTTAGCTTCTGGAATAGATAGCTGCTTTTTCGCATTCTGTTTTATTTCCTCTACGTCTTAAAATCGCTTTCATTATAGATGATACATACGATAATTTGGGAAACAGCCAGAAATCACAGGGAGCCAGGTCAGGACTTTATTGGGGCTTTCGAAGTTGTGTACGGCCGTATTTCACCAGAAATTGCTGAATAACCTGCAATGGACAGATGCGTTATCGTGGCGAAGAAAAAAGTCGCCACTTTTTCAGAAATCAGGCCGTTTCCTTCCCCAGATTATGTCGGATTACCCCGAATTACTTCTATATATATTATTTATTTATTTATTATATATATATATATATATTTATTATTCCAGATTGATGGGATTACTCTGTATTACATACAATAATGGCGAATTACTCCGCCCAAAACTATAGACTCACACAAATTTTCAAACAAGAGGGATTATTTTTTAACAAAATGGTTCAATTTCCAAAAAAATATATGAATTTTCAACGAAGTAATTGATTTTTCAACCAAAAGAGAGAAATTTTCAACCCAATAGTTGAATTTGCAACTAAAGAAAATACATTTTCCACAAAAAATTGTATAGTAATATTTTCACTTAAAAATTAATTTTAAACCAATGAAAAAACAAATTTTCAACAAAATAGTTGCATCCTGAACCAAACAGACGGATATTCAACAAAACAGTTGATTTCTCAACAAAAAACATACTTTTTAACAAACTTGTTTAATTATCAACAAAAAAACATTCTACCAAGAATAATAATTTTGTACCAAAAAAGACAAATATTCAGCAAAACAGAGTAATTTTTCAATAAAAATAGTGAAGTATCAACAAATAGTTGAGCTTCGACCAGAGTGTTCAAATTTCTTACCAAAAAATGACTTTCAAAAAATTTTGGACTTTTTCACCGAATAATTTAATTGTCAACCACAAAACATTAATTTTCAACCGAGAAGAT
Source organism: Andricus quercusramuli (assembly GCA_932178445.1). Lineage (NCBI taxonomy): Eukaryota > Metazoa > Arthropoda > Insecta > Hymenoptera > Cynipidae > Andricus > Andricus quercusramuli. The sequence continues at coordinate 234,317 of CAKNXH010002023.1, read as the reverse complement.
TAATTTTCTACTGGAAAAGATGATTTTCCAACAAACTAAATGAATTTTCAACCAAATAGTTAGATTTTCAACTAAAAAAGACAACCATATAATAAAATGTTCAACTGAAAACGCTAAATTTTCAACGGAATAGTTAAATTTATATTTAAGGAGATGAATTTTCAACGAAATTTATGAATCTAAAATTATGAAATGAATTTTTACCAACGTAATTTGACTTCTAACACAGTAGTTGAATTAAAGAATGGATTTTCCAGTAAGAAGAATAATTTCCTACTAAAAAGCCGAATTTTCAACAAGACAGTTGATCTTTCAACAAAAAATGACCTTTTAACAAAATTGTTGAATTTATTACAAAGTAGATTAATTTTTCACAACATAGCGGATTTGACAACCGACAAATTGAAATTTAACAGCAAAATTTAATTTTCAACCAATAACAATTTTCCAACCAAATAGTTGAACTGTAAACTAAAAAAGATAAAACAATCAAAAATAAAATTGTTAAATCTTCAGCTAAGAAAATTAATTTCGGAACAAAAAATATGTACTTGAAGTTCTGAAAGTTCAAATAAACGAAATGTGTAATTGATAACTCTTCAAAGTAGATTCAATGCAAAATTTGCGATTCATTACATCGAAAGTAATACAAATACAAAAGAAAGTCTTGATGCATATTTTTATCTGTATTGAAAACCAAAACATGGATTTCCAACCAAGAAGATTGATTTTCTGCCAAAAAAGAAAAATGATTAACAACAAACATGAATTTTCAATTGAAAATTGAAATTTGAAAAAAAATCCAATTGAACGAAAAATGGAATAGTTGAAGTTCAAAAAAAAATCAACAACATGCTTAAAAACTGTGCTAATTACCTATTTAGATTACTCTGAATTACCTGTATTACTTTGGATTGCAATTACTTAGATGGCTTTAATTATGTACTTCTAATTAACTAGATTACAAAAATATTGCCCTGAATTGTAGGTGGATCACTCTGTATTGCACATGGATTACCTCTGATTGAAACTGAATTACAGCAGATTACGGGCGAATTACTCCGGAATACCTTAATTAATCTCCCTCGGTGATTGCACTATTCCGAATGACAAAATTTCTCTCCAAAGTCTGATTCAGTTGTCTCAGCTATTTCGTTATTTAGCAAACAATTTAGCTGTCCATCGAATGCGACACCCCTACCACTTCCTGAGATACGAGACAAGGGTGGGAAAACGGAAACTGATGGTTCCGGAAACGTGGGTAAACCGAGTTTAATTTACCCGTCAACTGACGATCGATATCCAACCACATCAAGCGGTAGTTCGTTTAGAAGCGCCTTAACTTTGGCGACAGTCGCGAGAATGTGATTGCGGGGGTTTCGGGATCAAGGGGGTGGCTGATAGTCAACGCGGTGGAATGAGTTGAGGAGATGAGGAGGCGAGGAAAATGGGGGTGGGGAAGGGTTTAACCGCTCATCCATGATGATGTTGCATCCGTGAGTTTAGCGTCATACATACTCTGCTTATACCACCCCTGTAGGCGAACAAACTTGACCGCCACCAGGGAACATTCATAGGATAATCGGAGGCAGCCTCCGGCACTATTCAAAGGACTTGCGCTCCTCTTGTGTAGCATAATCGGAGTGCTATTCAGCTTCAAGCAGGAAGATGCTAGGTGCACTCCTGGCGTGTGATTTGTCGCGAAACATGTGGATATCAGCTATGCAAGGGCGAAGGACGAGACGGAGTCCTTTCCGGTGTTACCGGAAAGCCTGAAAGAGCAGCCATTTCCCCTTCTCGACAGTTTGGCAATGCTTGAAACCATGGCTAGGTGTCGACTGTCGATGTTCTCTGATAATGGCCTGCAGACGCACAATGCTGATACGGATATTCGGAGATAAATGCGAAGACGACGAGAGTCGGAAGGGCAATTCAGAAAAAGGGATTTCGTTCCAAGAAGAGATTTATTCTATTTTCAGCTTCTTTTTAGATAACGTCTGTGTGTTTAGAGTATTGAGAAAAATGGTCTTCGGCAGCAAATCCTGATTTTATTGTCGCTAGTTATTCGAAGTATTACTTTTGAGTGCCAGCAACTATATAAAGAATGATTACAAATCGAGATAGAACTGCACTAAAGGTCGATCCCCTTCTATTTTTTGTGAACTGTTAGGGGTCGTGTTCGATTTTTAGAATATTATGGGATTTTTATACTTGGGGGATGGAGGGGTTGGGGGTTAAGTGTCTGACAGGTGGAAGGATTGTGGCTTGTTGCTGGTTCTAAGGGATACCTAGGGTTCCCAGAGTGTGTGTATGTCTTAAGGTTTTGTAGTATTGTGGGTTGTTCTCCTGAGTGTTGGAGGGTTGAAGAGTTCGGGAGAATTTTAGTTTTTGGCATATTTTTTTTCGTTTGAGGGGTAAGTAAATGGGAGGTTGCGTTCAGTTTTTGGCGTGTTTTTTTTTGTGTTCAAGGTGTGGATGATTTGGGGGTTCTGCATGTTTGCCGAGTGGAAAGGTTGGGATTTTTGTTCGATTTTTGGGATTCCTTAGATTCTCGGATGGTATATTATACTTGACTATATGCATATAATGATAATAATCATTATTATTATTTTAAACCTCTTCTTGAGTTTGTAGTGAGTGTGTGTTTGGATCGTGGGATATTTTAGGTTCTGGGGGCGTTATATGCATTGAGTCAGTTCGGTTTATGTTTTTTTCTTGTTTGAGCAGGCATGTGGAAGGCGGCTTATGGATAAATGGGAATTTTATTTTTAAAAACTTGTTTAAAGAATCAGTTAAATGACTGATCTATGAGCTATTGTTTGAAGAACGCAATAGTATCCTTAGATTATTTGGATTATGCAACATGTTGACTTCCCTTTCCACTGAAATCTTCAGAATGCCGCACCTGACAATCGATCGAGGTTGGGTACCGAACCTGAGGGGCTCTTTGGAATTTAACGCAAACCTCCATCTAATTAATCTAACTGCTCTAATCTGATTGGAGCAAAGTCGTTATCGTTAACCAGGAGCGTTCAAGGTCTACCTTTCCCGATACGATTATAAGATTTATTCCCCTTACCACCTTTGCTCTGGAAAAACATTTTTCTACTAGCGTAATTGATGCATTAGACTATTTTAATTTAAGTGTCTCATTAAGCTCGAACGCGAAAGTGCATTCCTTTTTTTATGATTTCAGAATATCCTGGAAAAATTCAATCCGGGAGCGAGGCAGCTGATAAATGCAGGGAAGGCGTATCTCAAGGCTCTTCATGGTGAGTGAAAATCTCATTGATTAAATTTGCACAATGATCCAAGAAGAATTGTTTCGTTCTTGAAATTTCAAGGTCGTTTTCACTCAAGCGAGTCAACTGAAGACTTCCTTGCTCGTTCTGAGTCGGGCTTGTGATTGAAATTCAAATGGATGATTAAGAGTATGCTAACAGTGGGAACTTTGACAGAAGTAAAGTCCTGGCATTTAAGCTGCTAATTTGAATCTTCCAAATGTAGTAGGAAGTTCAGGGGTCATTTGTATTTTCGTGTGAATAAAAAGAGGTTTTGAGAGAAGTTGAACATTTTTTATTCGGAAAAAATAATAAGATAACTACATGATTTCCGGGGTCTAGAACTGTGAAACATGACACATTTCGTGCAGTTCTGATTTTGAAGTGTGCAGTTCTAAATTGAAAAGTGTGTATTGGAAATTTCCCCTATTGATTTAATCAGGTATGTTTAATAAAATCTGCAAAGAAAATTGTTATAAAGATGCATTAATCATTCTCTCCGCTTACTGGGATGTCATCAATACAGATTTAAATTACTTTAACTGTAATTTGATTACATAAGGCTGTTTGCTTGTTTAATTTGTTATTTTTGTAGTCAGTTGATCAAAAATTCTAGTGAGATCATCAATTTCTGTTATCTGAATCATAATTGAAGTATTTAGCGAAAGAAAAAAAAAAGAATTGTTATCGATTTTCATAAATTACACATAAGATCTTCCATTAAAATTCTCACAGATGATGTAGTCGTAATGGAAAATGCATTAGAAAAATAAAAATAACTTGGGACGCAAATGTATAATCTTGGAGAGAAGTATTAGCTATTGTTAGACTTGTTATTGAATTATAAAGAATTTTATAATTCGCTGTTGGAGATCAACAATATGTATGAATAACGCGTAATAATAATTGTTATCGTCATAGATGATTACGATGATTACATGAATGAAAATAATATTTTAGTCTAATTTTCGATTAGATATTAATCCTCGTACATAGTTGGCTTTTTTTTTATTATTCATTTTTTTCCGTTGATGATATCTAAAGCTTCCCAATTAAGGAAGTAGTCTGTTCAAATTTATTATATTTATAGAAAAGGAAATCTGTTTTAAGGAAGTATACAAATATTTATTCTGGACGTAAGTATAGTTATTTTCGGGGTTCGAGTCCCAGAACCTTTATTATTTTTATGACTCTAATTATTCCCGCCATATTATAGGATATGAAAAAAATATTCCAAATATGGTTGTTCAAATTGTTTCAAATGATTAAAGTATATGTATTCAAATGCATGCATTTGAACTTTTTTACTTTTTTGTAAAGGTTCTGTATTTAGTTACAATGATCATTTACAGTTTAGCAGATGATGAGTTTAATTTAGTACAAGGAAGATTTTTCAAAAATAAAAGCATGTTTCTAAAAATGGAAGTATTTCAAACTAAAAAGTGTTTCAGTACTTTTTCAAAATTCTTTCATCAAGCAGCTCATTTGCTTTCAGTGCGTTTCAATTATGTGATTTTATTTGATTAGTATTTTTAAAAATAATTTTTAACCTGAAGAAGAAAAACTTAAGGCTATTTGTACCGAAATTTTGTTACGAATAGCCGGATTTTTGCGTAGACACATCCATATTTGTACCAAAATTTCGGTACATGTAGAAGAAAAAACAGCCAGTTTGTAATGAAACAATTGTCAAACTTCCAATTTTCGAATGTATTCTAATAGAAAAATTTGTCTGAAAAAATGTTTTGCCCATGAATTTGGCACATTCACGATTTTATGTACTTTTAACACCCTTCAAGCATTCATGCAAGGTAATCGAAATTTTCAAAAAACTAAAACCACGGGAAATTTTTTGATTAAATTATTGGGATCGGAAATCATTCAGGAATGATTTTAAGAAACATTCCCTAGTAGCAAAGGTCGTTCAATTGATTGATTGCGTTATTTAGCACTCCTAAAATAATAATTAAGCAAGAAAATCGATATTTCCCAAAAAATAAACCACAGAGAATTTTTGGATTAAATTATCAGGGTCGAAAATCACTTCAAAAGTGCAAGAAGTGTCTCCTACCAGGAAACGTGTTTGAATTTATTTTAAGGGTTTTTTCAACATCCTTTAAAAATAGGAAATAGTAAGGAAGTCAACAATCTCTGAAAACGCAACTCATGGGGGATTATCTGATGAAACCGTTAGTGTCAGAAATCACTTAAAAAATGCTTAAATTTATTTAAAGGGATGTTAAAACAATCCTTAAAAAATTCAGCGACTCTTCCTGCTAGGATACGTTTTCCACATTTATTGTAACATGATTTCCGACCCCAATACATTATTCGAAAAATCTTCCGTGTTTTTTTTTGTTTGGAAATGTCGATTTCCTTGCTTGAATCTTTAAGGGGTGTTAAAACAAACTTCAAAATAAGTTTTCTTCTAAGAGAAGTTTCCCACATTCATTGTAAAGTGATTTCTAACTCTAATGGTTTCATCGAAAAATCTCCCGTGGTTCTGTTTTTTTGAAAATGTAATTTTTCTTGCTTGTATGTTCAAGGAATTTTAAAACATTTCTTGAAATAAATTCAACTACTTTTCCAGCGAAGAGATGTTTTCCCCACTTATTTCGAAGTAATCCCTGACCGAAAATGTTTTCAAAAAAATCTTGTGGTTTTAATTGTTGAAAAATGTTGATTTCCTCACTTGAAACTTTAGGGATGTTAAAATTACCCTTGAAATAAGTCCAGCGTATTTTGCTGCTAAGAGATCTTTTCCACATTTATTTTAAAGTGATTTCTGACCCCAATGGATATATAAGAAAAATCTTTTATGGATTTTATTTGTGAGGAAATGTTGATTTCCTCAATCGGATCTTCAAGTGATGAAAAAGCAACATTTAAAATAAATTGGATTTTCGAAAATGTCGATTTTCTTGCATGAATGTTTGAGGGATGTTAAAATAACCCATAAACATCCTATATACACAAAATCGTGAATCTGTAAATTGTATGGGTACAAAACTAAAAAAGAGTTTTAGATAAAGATCACATTTTAGTAATAGACGCATTGTTTGATCAAAACACATGTAAAAATTGGGAGCTTGGCAATTATTGAAGTAAAGTCAGTCAAATTTCTCATTATTATTTTCCGAAGAGCTTTTTCATACTGAGTTTCAAATCACCAGTGATTTTGCTTCAACAGTACTTCTTCCTCAGAGTACTTCATTATAATATCTCAGTGAAGATTCAAATCCATTTACATAATCTCTTCATTCAAGAGTGAAGAGACTATCTGGATTTTCAAGTATCCCTATTCAAATTTCAAGCCTACCATTTCGACATTTACAGTCAGGCTTTACTGGAATCAGAAATATGTATACATATATTTTGAAACACTAGGGGTATCGGACTGTGCTACTGAAAGCTTCTGCGTAAGCGGGGTTTAAACCTGGCTGTGTCACGGTCTCGAGCACATGTAGAATTGTAGAATTGTGCAGGAGTAGACGGGAATATTGTAGAACTAAGAGCTGGATCCCACTCGTAGGGGTGACATATTGGGTTGGGGGAAGGGGGGTAGGTACAGAGGACAGTATTTATGGCGTCTCGTACGGGTAGAATCCTTGCCTGGAATCAGCTGGAATATCGACGTACATGTGTGTTTCTCGACAGATTTACGATGGTCATGGGGAATCCTAACGTCGAGAATGAGAGCACAACCTGAAACTTACGACCCTGTAATTCCTTCCTATGTTGTTTATCCTTTAATACGTTTGACTCCTTGCAATCCTCGCTGGCAGGACCTTCCTCTTTATTCTCGCAGTTTCGAAATAAAAAAGTTCTGCTCGTATTTCCTACTTATCTCTAAGCACCGTAACCAGTGCTTCACTTCACTTTACTCTTCAATTCACTGCTGTTTACTCTCTCAAGCGAATCCGCGATGTTTTCAGTTTATTTATCAAAGGATGTGAACTGTTTGATGGTTTACGGATCCCGAGTTGTAGTTTAGTTGGCTCTTAAAGTTCGCATTCAAGTGGAGTTTTAAAAGCTTTTTCATGGTGTTTTTTTAGGGTCAATTATTTGGTAGATTTGGTGGTTCTGGGGTTCCAAATTGATGTATTGATGTTAGGATTTTCTGTTTTTTGTAGCTCAAATTCATGCAAATAAATGATAGTGGATTCCACGACGGACCCACACTCACCAGAACTCTACATCATCATTTTTTTTTTACTTAAGCTACTTATTCGTGTGGTAGAGAAAATATAGATCGCCACAGATTTAAATTGGAAACAATTTTGGTTGGAAGTTTTTGCACTTTTTCTATTTTTGACACTTTTTGAGTATCAACAATACGAATCACATTAGTTCATTGAATGCTGTGCCGCTTAGATTGGTTTCAATCTACTTAACTGAAACATTTTTTCATCGTGAATAACCTCGGAGAATCCAAATTTTTAGGTTCCAGTTGATTCAAATATCTCATGCATAGCTATCTTTCTTGTTTGCGAACAAAAAATCAAATTTGTCTTTTAAAACTCATTTGTCAAAGAACGCCTACCGGGATTTTATCTTCTATACTTCTTTGTTTCATACTTGAAAAATTTAATTCCTTGAAGTAACAAAAATACGTTTCTAAAATCTTTCTATTGCAAAATAAAATTTTTTGATTTCAATGATTTAAATATTAATTCCAAATACCACTCATCTTTGACAATAAAAAAAGTGGAGGCATTATATTATTTGAGTTCTGCCTTTGCTTATTTTCACACAGTAATATATTATATATAATAATATAAAATATATTTTATTATATTAAATCGTTTGGATGTAGGAAAAAATGAGATGGCATACGAGAAATCTAAAAAATGTTGAAATTGGTTAATATTTTCCGTTCAGTTTTGCGTTTGAAAATTGAAAAAAATCCTATTGATTGAATAATCGTAAAATATTTTGCGTATGCACAGTTTTGGCTGGTAAATAGCGATAAGAATAAAAAATTTTAATCAAGAAGATTTTTTAAATTATGTGTAAAACATATGCTTTTTTGGGGGGTTGAGTTAAATGCACAATTCAGTAGAAAGAGTTGAATATGTCGAACCTAAAATTTCTTAAGCCTGAATGAAAGAAACATTCTATTATTTGCTATCATTTTAGTTAATTAGATTGAAACTGAGATAAGTGATATAGCCTTTAGTGTACAAGTGGAATTCGTGCTTTGAAGATTCAAAAATTGTCAAAATAGAAAAAGTTCAATTACTTTGAAAAAAATTTCTAAAGTAAATCTCCGGTAATTCATATTGTCTCTGCAAATCAAATAAGTAACCACAGTTGACAAAAAATCGATGATGCGAAGGTGTGGTTTGTGTGAGTCCGGCATGGGATCCACCTACTGTAAATAGAATTAAGGTGGTTGTCGTGCTTACCATCAGGTAAATGTGAGAAAAAAATGCTATGATTTTAAAGATTGTAATGATATTATCAGTCATGTCTTATGGAAGACAAACATAATTTTCTATCAAACAGGTTTAGAACTTACACAAATAAATTGTTTTTACAATAGTGTTTTTTTCACTTAATTTTTTCCTACCTTCGCTTCTTACCAATTTTCAAAAAATGGTTTAATTCAGATAAATCATAGCTTATTTTTCGGACAAAACATTCGCTATCATTTTACTGTTTTTAATATAAAAAATAAGGAAATAATCTTCAACTACAGTTATTCGTTTTAAAAGGTTTTTCTTTAAAAAAATGGTTTTACGGATTTCAAACATACAAAAATTTTCATTCAAAATTTGAAACAATATTGTAGAGAATATTTGCCTTGAAGAAATGAGCAGTAAATTATTAAAATTTAACCATTTTTTGAAAATTGGTAAGAAGCGATAGTAAGAAAAAATTCATTTCCAAAAAAACATGGTTGAAATAATTTTTCTTGTATGCTTTAAAATGTTTGCATTAAAAATGTTTTTTGTTCAAAATAACATTCTCAGTAATATTATTTTGGTTTTTCAAAATCATAAAGAAACTATTGATCAATTTCATTTGAAATCAGGCAAAATTTCAAGTAAAGTCTTGGTCTCGGTGTCAGAATGTTTTTTTATTATGATATATTATTCTAGAGTGAACATAAAGGGACATATATTTTATAGTTTGACCACAAATTTATTTTGTTATTTTTTACGATCATTTGAAAATTATCTGCAAATTCTCAAAATGATACATCATTTTTTTTCGAACTACAGTAATTGTTCTCAAAAAAGCAATTCTGTTTTTGTTTTTGAAATAAAAGGTAATATGTACTAAATATCTCTAAAAGGTTCCATCTTGGTAAATTACTGCTCCACATTGAAAAAAGTTTACACATCTAGAAAATGTATACAAAAAATACCTCTCGCTCTTTTGGAATATCTTGCATCGTTCAGGAGAAAAGATAAAAAATTCTATTAAGAGAAGAATTTCTCAGCCTAAACAATGGTTTAGCCATTTTCATGTTTGAAAATTCGATGAAGAAAATAAAGAAGATATTCTGGGAAGCTCGACCTTTTTCATTTTTGCTTATATTTGTTTACCATTTCTACTTATATAAGGGAAAATCCCATCAGTTTCATGGAAGCTCAACCATTTTTAACGCAAGGAACACATTTTTTTTTTAAACATAATTTTTGATTTGTTTTCGTAAACGAATGAAGATATCACAAAAGAGCAAGAGGTAAGCTGCGAATAATTGTAGCAAATAAAAAAAAATGGGTCAATTTATGAGAGACGTGTTCCTTTATTTTCACCATAGAATCATACATTCAAATATCAAATCATTCTGACAATCTAAGATGAACATCGCTACCAGATTTAAAATAGAAGTCGTATTTTTTTTAGACATCTGATTTTTGCCACGACAACTACCTTGCCTTAAATGGAAAGCAATCTAGCTTCCTTAGAAAAGTTGTAATCAGAACCAGTCAGAGATTCGATGAACTTGAAAGGGAAGGTTTCCCGATAAGATGAAGCCCCCACCTCTGAAAATTGAACTACGCGACTTCCGCGCCTAATTCGAAGGAAGAGGAAAAGGTCCCGGATGCCGGGTAAGAAGCAATGGCAGAGTGAAGAACGGGAGCATCTTCGTAGCCTCAAAGTGGCTCGAATACGTTATAAATTGGCGGAGACTGCTTCGGCTGGTTAGTTGAAGAAGAGGCGATCGAGAAGAGAACTTCAGACTTCGTGAGGGAATGGAACGCGAATCGTGAATGAATTAATTCCCCAAGGACTAAAACTCGGGGACAAAGCCGGGACGGTTCAAAGGATACAATTAAATTCTAGACACTCTCCCCTTTATCCCCTTCCCTAATTCCCAGGACCCATTTCTGTGCCTCACCGAGGGAATCTCTCATCGCCAAATGAACGACAAAGCTCTATAACTATAGTTAGACTCTACATCAATGCTTCCTTTCGCCACCCTCTGGCCGTCATTCTCATTATCAGCGAGAATACAACAACCGTTGTTGATTTCGAGTTTATTTCATTTCGAGAGCGAAAAAAAGCCTTGCGTGCTCCAGCTTGTCACGTACAGTTAAGTACTGAAAGTGAATGGCCTTCTTCCCCTTAGCTGTGTGAGAATACTAGAATAGGGACAATAAACCACCCCGGTGAAAGCGAAAACCTTTCTTCATGGAACAAAGCAGTGGTAAAGCACATCGAACACGCAGCAGGGCTTTATGCGAAACATAATCTTATTTCAATTGAATTTCGTAGAAAATTTAAGTTCTGGGATGATGTGCAGAATTTTTTATTATGGTGATAAGTTATTTCAAAGAGGAGAGAGAGTGTCTTTCTAGCCCCCTTTTTCACAATTTTATTGCGCCTCTCATAAAGTTTACATACAAATTCATGAAGTGAAAATAACACCAGATTAAACAAAATTAGTTTTGTAGCCTATTAAGATGTCAATTAGGTCGTTTAAAGCTCCCCCTTCCATAATTTGCCTCCCCTAGACCCCCTTCTTCCGCGTACTTTCCTTGACCTCTTATAATTCTCCTCATCTTACTTCTCCTGATTGCCCTACTACCCTCTTACTTCCACCTTCATTTACCCTCCCTTCCGTTATTTATACCTTCTCTGCTTCCCCTTCCCTCACTTCCCCTACATTCCTCATCCTATCCCTCCTCACCCTTCGCCAACTTATGCCTCCTCTACTTCTGTTCTCCACAATTTCCTTACTACTACCCTCCTCCTCATTTATGCTACCTCTCCCTCCTCGAATTCCCCTTTTCAAACTTCCCCTGCTACCATCCCTCTACTTCCCAGTCACCCGCTTCCTCTATTTCTTCTACACCCCCTGCCCTTACTTCTCGACAGTTTCCCTACTTCGCCGGCTTTTCCTAACTACCAACACTTTCTCCCTCTCATTACTTCCTCTCCTGAGAAAAAAGTACGACGGAGGGACGAACACACGACGGAAATTATAAGGATTTCTGGCTGGGACTACGAAACCCTGACAATGTGAATAAAAGCATTTTCATTTCATTAAAATTTCGCAAAAAAAATCCTTGATTTATTCGCTTTCTTGAGTTGTTTATTTTGTTTTATTTATTGATTTCGGGTTTCCAATATTTTTTCTTGCCCTTCCAGTCTAAACTGTTCTATCTAGATAAATAGCAATGGAATCGTTTTTAAATTAGAACAATTTAAAATATAACAACTTCGTAATTCAGGCTTTTAAATGCAAAATTTTCAGATTTTGCCAATTTCCAAATCTAGGAGCTTTAAGTTCAATATTAGAAAGATTAAGTATCGTGAAAATGATAGAAAATCAATTTTAAAAATTCGAAATATTTAAAAAATTTTCTGATAGTATTGGCAGTAGCATCAAACTCTGTAAACCAAATTTTTTGAACACGGGGTGGCAATTAATTGATTATAATTCGATAAAATGTTGAGAGCTATCTCCATTAGGTGTGTTAAAAAAGAAGTTTTAATTTGCACTTTCGATTTTTTGTAGGTACTTGTGGGTGAAAAATAAACCACGAGAAAGGAGAAATAAATCAGTAAACATTTAGAAGTCGCTCATAGTAAATTTGTTATATTTATTTATTCTAAGCTTTTTATAATTATTGATAATCAAAGACATATATAAAAAAAATTGTTATGAAGAGGCGTTCATCATAATCAATTTTTCATGAATAGAAATCTTACATGTTTATGTGAATTGCTTTTTAAGAACATGAAAATAATTAAAATGTATATTAAAGACCTCTCAGTAAGTGAAATAGATACTTCACGCTTTTTTATAATAGCTTCTTTCTCATAACAACTTTTTTTTTTAATATGCCTAATGTCCGTACAAAAATTTGTATTCCTAACAATTATTTACAATTACAATTTTTTGTTTATAAGTACATTTTTGTATATTAGGAGTAGATCAACATAATCAGTACCAAATTCATTAATGTTTTTGACGATATTAACTGATTAATGAGTTTGTAAAAACTTTATAACCAAATGAAGTTTTGATGTTTAGAGATTTGCAAATTTGTTCAACGTTTGTAAAATTTGTTTTTCCTAATTTTGGAATTGTATTGATATTTTAAGTAGAAAATGTATTCATTATCATGATACAAATCCATTGATGTATTTAACAGAGCTGTATGGCCAAATAAAATTATGATATATAAAGATTTGTTAATTTCTTTGCAGTTTAAACCAGAAAAAATTCTTAATTTTTGATGTACATCAATACTTTCAATATCAGATTTGTTTGTTTTGAAGAATTGAATCTATTGGCCAATATATGAGAACTTATAATGACCAATGATTAATCATTGTTGACTAATAACCTGGGAAATATTTGTAAAATAAAAAATATAGTATATCTTGGAAACTAAAAACGATATTCTAATTCAAAATAAAATTGTAAAAAATTGTTGGTGGAGTGGTTTTGTTTCACGGTCTGAAAGAATTGTATTCAATTAGTTAATAATTGAGCCAAATGTGATTTTTCATATTTGCTCACAAAGAAATATTTTATTATCATTATCTTAAGTTATTTATCGTGGTCATAGAAAATAGATCAGCCCAATTCTTGTAAAAGTCTTTTAAGTTTATAACTCCCTATAACTTTATAACTTCATATTCATGCTTACATCAACAATGAATAAAAAACAATCCTCTGTGAGAATGTTGATTCATAATTAAATTGAATTTACTTGTCCAAAACTGTGTAAAATGAAATCACGTAAACTAGGATAATTATTGCACTTTGCATGTTTAAGTTTTTATTTCAAGTTGGAAATCTTGTATTTAAAAGATATGAAAGACCTGGAGAATTTGTTTGAAAATGCCATAAAACCCGGATTTTTTTAGACTTGAAGGACTTGGATTTTATTGTGGATTAAAAAAATTATATATTATTATTACAAAACTACATCAAAGTCGAATAAAATTTGTATAATACTAGGCAGTGTGGCTTAGATGGTAAAGTACTTGGATCGTTTGCTAGTAAAACTCAGTATTCACGCCGTCGCGGGTTCGAATCTCAATGCGGGAAGTGAAAAAAACGTCATTGTTTGAAAGTTTTGCTTCCTCTCTATTGATGTTTATCTTGTATATTCAAGTATCAACCTTTTAAGGAATCATAAAACTAAGCACTATTCTGCTTCTTCGTCCAATTGTTTTTCTTCTAATTTTTTGGAACTCAAATAAACAAAATTGAAATTTCGATCTCAAATTTACTATCTTCGCGCAATAAATCTATACACGAGTCGAAGTACTATTATTCGACAAATCGATTATTCCACTGGCGCGCAATCTACGAGACTTGGTATTCAGGAATAGCGATTTCACGTCGTGTATTGCCTTCATTTCCGTTAGACCTTGACGTCTTGATCCTATTTTGCTTCAGCGTGACACCCTCGGCTTTCACGATTTCCGGTGGGAGAAAGGTAATTTTATCAAGAGGAACTTGACACATGTAAATTCATTTGTGAAATCAGTGTGCGTATACGCAATGAGTTTGCTTTTAGGGGTATGTAGGAAGGTGTGGGGAGGGGCTTTTGAGGGATGTGAGAGACTTTCCGTACGAGCTTGGTACCTACCTGTCGAGGTGTCAGGACCAGACTCTACTGCTACTCCAAACACTAAAAACACAGAAACTGTAATTGCTATCCAGTCCACGAAAATGGTAAACCACCTGGTTTCCAACTGCCTACGTCTGCATACAATTTATTCGTATTTGGCGAATTTATAGTGCAATATACGCGAAGAGAAAAATTTCACATTCTGTTAGTCTTTACACACTAGATAATGGTTTTTTAGATTTAAGAGAATTTTTAATCAGAAGTTCAATTTTAATCAGAATTTTAATTATTTCAAAATTGAGTATACTGGTAGTAAAGACACGGATTTAGTTTCTGAATTTTTATTTCCTAACATGAAAAATACAAACAATTACGTTTTTCAAAACTATTATTAATAAGATCAAATGGAAAGTCTTTAAGATAAAAAAAATGTACTGAACGATTTTGAATTGAAAACGTTCTAAATCAAACCATTCTGGATCAGGTAGAATTGGGGAAAAAGACAATATTTTGAACGGATGGGCAAAGAACTCAAATTGTATTACTTCTGAATAAAAGCGTTTATAATTAATTATTTTGAATTGAAAGTGTTTTAAAGAAGAAATTTTCTAAATCGAATGTATCACAATTGAAAAATTTCAGACTACAGTCTTGTCAGTCTTCTTAGTCAGTCATATCTTGACAATAGGACAATTTCATTAGAAAGAAGTTGAAATTGTACAATTCTTAATTCAATGGGTTCGAAATTGAACAATTTTTTTTTCATTTCAGATTATCGAAATTGAACAATTTGAGATTAAAGTTTTGAAAATAGGAAAATTTGAAAACCTTAAAAATGGTATATATTCAGATTGAAATTTAGAAAAATGGATTATTTAAAATGCAGAAGAATTGAAATTTATTCTTTATAAGTAAAAGCATATAAAAAAGGGAATTGAACATTTTATAATTCAAATAATTTTCAATTCGGAGCGATTAAGATTTGAGAATTTTGAATTTAAAACTAAATTGAATGTTTCAGTCAATGCTTCATAAAGTCTATAATTCTAAATTGTTATTACATTTGAAAAATTATTATTTCATATTAAAAATGGGACGACTGAGGAATCCCAAAAAATGAAGTTTCAGACACTGTGAAATTTCTGAATAATATATTTTCCGAACAATAAAATTCCCGAATTGAAAAATTCCCGTATAATAAAATTCTCGAATTGGAAAATTCCCGAATAATGAAGTTTCCGAACAGTTTTTAATATTGCCGAATTAGAAAATTCCCGGATAATGAAATTCCCGACAGTTTATAATATATTATATATATTTATTCGGGAATTTTATTATTCGGGATTTTTCAGTTGCCCCTATTTTGAATGGAAAAAATTTTATATAAAAAAATGTCTACTACGGAACGTTGGAAATTAAAGGAATCCAAACTTCATTTAAAACTGAAAATGTTCAAATTTTATGTTGTTTAATTTTTAACACTCCATTCAGAATTAGTATTAATTCTGGAAATTTTCTTATCAAATATTTTTTTTATTTGAGTTACTCATTAGTCTCTTCATTCGAAATTATGTTTTTTAAGTTGAGTTTGAATGTTCAATATTTTCGAACACTTTCAAATAAAAAGTAAATTAATTTTCAATGCCTTATTCTAAAATCTTCTCATTTTTAAGGATTGAATTAGACAAGGCATGTTGATTTTCCATTGTTTTGAAGTTATTCTGGAGACATTTAAATAAAAAATTTTCAATTACAAAGCCTTCAAACTGAAAATTGTGTAACTATCTTAAGTTTCTAAATTTGATATTTTATTATTCCAAACAATGTAAAAAACTAGACAATTCCGTACGCTTAAAATTGAAACAAAGCAATTTAGAATATTTAAATCTCAAATTATTAAATTTGAAACTGACTGCAATTGAAACCAAACAATTTAGAATATTAAAATCTAAAATTATAAAATTAAAAGTGACTATCCAGGCTTTCAATGAGAAATTTTGCAATTTTGAAAGACTTTATAGTCAAATTGCCCAGAAATATTTTTATAATAAATTTTATATAAATATTATTATATTTTGGAAACTATAATATTGTGAAATTCAAAATTAGAAACCTTTGATGAATGGCATACAAAATATTCACAAATGTAAGCTTTTGAAGCAAAAGGAATGTTTAGTGTCAGGGCTTCAAAACTTATACTTTTCTAGAATTGCGCATGCAAAAATATAATTTGAATTGAAATTGTAAGAATTTTAGAGATGATAAATATATTACTAATAAGTATCATATCAAACAGTTTAAAGGTACATCAAAAGTGATTTTTTTTTACTAAAAAATGTGATTTTTCTAAAAAAAGTACTGTCATTTTTACTTCTCTGAAAACTTTACTATTTTTAAACTTATATCTAGAAACTAAGGCGTTAACCATAGTTAATTTCCAATTTGTACATCAGAATGTTTTAATTTCAATCCTTTCAATCTGAAGTGCAAAAATAATACTTTCAAAGTCAACGATAAAGAATTTCCATGCAAGGAGAACAACTTTATACTGAAGGCAATTTTATGAGATGTCAAACTGACGTATACTTGTAAGCTATCATTGACATGACAGAAAAATGTGCGAAATAAAAAACACGCGAAAAGCGAGCGGAAACATAGGACCTTCAATGTGGACAAAATGAATGAATGAATTCGAAGATTATTATCAATTAATCTTTTTAAATTAATGCATATCGCTTAAAATGCATGGATTTATTAATTATGAGTCGTAGACATGAATTTATTAAATATATGTAGTAGAAAAAAATAATAACAGTATTATACGAGTGGTTTTAATTGGAACTTTGATCAAAAGCAAGTTTCTAAAGCATTTAAAACCACTTTTTAATAAAATAATTTGTTTTCAATATTTCATAGAGTGATATCGATAGGCTTTGATGCACACGTTAATTTGATTTGCTTGCAGTAGAAGAATGTAAATGTAGGTAGTTTAGCATGATTTATTTTCGAGTTACCCTGCCAGTTTGCCTGACCATATCCAATCCTTTTCTACTGAAATTGCGCCTCATATATTTGGCGCTTATTATGCACATACATGAATCAGATATTTAATGAAATAGTAGCTTGCTTTTATGAAAAAGTGCATGCGCTTTAAAGTAAAAAAAATAGATACAACATTCAGAAATGTTCTGTTACGAAACGCCGACTTCAGAATTTATAAATAACGGAATTTTTCCATTTATTGATACTGATCTTTGTTTCACCCTTTATTGTTCCAATCAGCTTGCGAAATAAAGTTTCCATACATTTTTTGTAAAAATTTACAGTACTCTAAAATTTTTTTTTGCAGTTAGGGAGTAAAGGCTGGCATTTCAGTTACTTTTTGTGGACGCTCGCATAAAAAAATCTTCATTTCCTGTGACAACGCCATGTATCCGTTCGAGCTTACTGCGCGTTCGATAAAAGCGCAAAAGCCATTATGGAAAAGTTTGACAATTAAAAAAGGGGGTAAATTTCTAAAGTTGGAATATTAGTTCTATCCCTTCATCGTTTTTCGAAAAGCCTTCCGGTTTTGCAGTCCGTTTTTGCGGGCATTTAGCCTCAGGTCTATCCGTTCGACACCTCATCGTCCCGTACATTTTGCTCAATTTAACGAGAAAACTTTTCAAATTATGTTCCTTACTGCACCACAAGGATTGGTGCTGCCTTCTTTCTGTTCTCTTACTCTGCTTATGATAAATCTTGTCGCTCTGATCCGCCCTGGGTGTCGTTAAAAAAAATTAAATTATTCCAAGATTCGTTTGGGGTCTTTTTTCTCTTATTAAGAGAAACCCGGGCGTGAAATCGTCACGTAAAACTTCATAAAAGTTTTTTTTATCAGTGGTTAAGCTTCTTTTATTGGTATAAATGCTTGCGATTATTTTTATAAAACAAGTAATTTAAAGTTCATCCAATCTTAAAATGCATTCATTTTTACAAAAAGTATTATTTTTATGCAATCCATTCAAAAATTTTGCATTTTAACATTCTGTAGTTTCAATATTTGATTGTTTTAATAAAATCGTGACAGAGCTCAAAGTAAAATAATTTTTATTTCAAATAATGGAAATGATAACAGGTCTGATGCCAAAGTTTTCAATTAAGTTTTTTATTTCAAGGGTTGTAGATCCTTTTTTTTAAAATTAAACCCTTTATGAGTAGAATATTCTCAAGAAGAATGATTACACATTTAATCAAATCAATTTCAAGCTCATTGTATATGATCTGAAAGGCTCTAAATTATAATATTTTCAGTTTGAAAGCATATTATTGTGTTTTAAAATTTGTTTCATTGATTGGTTTAGTTTAAAGCGTTTTTAATATGAAGAAGTTTGTTCTAAACATCTCCAATTTGAAATTATTGAATGAAAAAATGCTGCTTATTTTTACTTAAAAAACTGTTAACTAGTCCAATTGGAAAACACTCGAATTTTAAGTTTTTTAAAGATTAGGTAATATATTTTGAAAGGATGGCAGTTGAAATCCTTTTCGTATTAATTTTTTAGAACACAATTAATTTGAATAACGTATAGAGTTTTTCTGGCCTGACCAGCGATAACGTTACTTTTTTCTTAAATTTTCTAATTTCAAATTGTTATTTAGTTTTCAATACAGTGAATTTAAACACTTTAATTTTGAAGTCCTCAATCTTCAAATGCTTTTCATTGAAAATTCCTACTTAATTACTTCTAATCAAGTCTCTCAATTGAAACAAATAAAATAATGAACCTGGAAAATTGTTTAGTAAATGTTAATGCTCAAATTAAATTCATTCATGTTGAAAAGTTCGTTTACTGATTGATTTGCTGTGTGAATTGCAACCTTCCAAATGTCAACATACCATAAATTATTCTTGAGAGTTAGTAACTCCAACAATTTGATCAATGATTCTGGCTATCTTGCTTAATTAGAAATTGTCAGGAGTCTTGATTAACCGGAAGAGATCGATCTAGGTGTCATAGTGAGAGAATTCTAACCCCTTGTAATGGTACCATTAGTAGGGACAGTATGCGTAATGCCAGTAGGGTTACGAATATTCAAGGAGCTCTCCATTACGTGATATCCACCATCAATCAAAATCTGAATGCCCAGGCTTTCAGTATTTGAAAATCTACCTTTTGATTTATTTTCCTTTTATCAATGAAATCAAAATAATTTTTAGTTATTATAGATGTATATAAATATAATAATCTTCAAATTCATACATTCAATTTGTCTAGATTGAAGCTCTTCAATTTTTAAATGAAGTTTGGAATTATTTAATTTTGAAAGCTCCAAGTTTTAATTAATTTTTAAAGTTTTCAGAATAATTAAACTTTGAAAGTTTACAATATATAAATTCTTCAATTTTGAGCCGTGAAAATGAGAGCGATTTTTTCTCGACAGAACTCAAATTTTTCAGAAAAAAACTTATCCAATCACTTCCAATGTCACTTGCTACGATATGATATGATACGCATTAATAATATATTTATAATCTTTCGAATTACTCTGATTTAAGTGTATGATTATAGTTTTGAAAGCGAAACTAAAACTAATTTATGAGTCCTTGAAACTGAAGTTTTTTCACTATAAAATTTATTAATTTACAGAAGTATTCAATCGAAAATTTCACAGGTAGTTTCAAATTCAAATTTTAAAAATTTCAGGACAATTTCACTATTAAATTTGGAATGACTGAAAAATCTCGAAAAATAAAATTTCCGTCACTTGAAAATTCCAGAAAAATAAAATTCACAATTTGGAAAATTCCCGAATATTAAAGTTTCTTCTTCCAGCACAAATTCAAAGTAATGAAAAATTAAGACATTAATTTTTCTTGAGAAAAACAAACAAATTTGAGTTGAAGATTTAAAAAAAATTAATAATTAAAAATTTTAATATACATTTTTTGGCAAATTTCAAAAATGTATAAAAGTTCTAATTGAAGTGTTAAAAATTAAGCGATTTGAAATTATAAGGTTATAAATTGCGTTGTTAATCAAAATAGCCAATTATTCTATCTGAAATAGATACTTTAGTAGTTACAAAATGTCTTCAATTTTGAATGGTTATAATTTTAGAGTTCTAAATTCTGATGCTGAACGCTAAACTTTCTAATTTTCCCTTGTCTCAGCTTTAATTTTTGTAAATAAAATTGAAATGGTTGAATTTTGAAAATTATAATTGATAATTGGAAAATTAATACTTTGAAAAGATTCAAATTTACTTGAGATAATTGAAATTGTAAAGGGTTTTGATATAAATAAGTTTTGATATCTCAATTTTTGTTGTGTGCAATTTTTTTCAGTTTTTGATGAAATTAGGGTTTGTTAAATTTTCAGCGTTCTGAAATACTTTTTTTTTTCATTTTTCATGTTTCCTATTAGAGATTACTTTTAGTTACAGTTTTTTTTAACAATTTAATTTTGGAGGATTTATCTAACCAATTTTAGTGTTAATTTACATTCTTTATGCAATTGCAATCTACAATTCTAGAAATTTAGCAGCTCTAACTTTGAAATATAAGATTTATTTTTCAATTTCAATTTCGGTACCCGTAGCCACTTCCGACACTTCAATCGGTTCGAATTGAAAATTATTTAAATCCAAAAGTTTTCAATTTTATATTATTTAATTTTGAACGCTTTCCATTAGTAATAATACAATTCCATTGAATTTTAAATGATCCAATTTTTCAAATTCTAATATGAAAATATTCAATTTTTACAGTTTTGCCATTGCCCTATCTCGGAAAATTATTTTGGAATCATTCGATTTTGAGTTCTTCAAGTAAAAATAAAATTGTTCAATTTTGAACGCTTTGGATTAAAAATGATCCAATTTCAACTCCTTTCTAACGAAATTAACCAATTTTTAAAATTTTATTTTGAAATCGTTCAATCTGAAGTGCTCCTGATTAATTTTTTTGTTTAAAAATGTTACAAATTCAATTTATTTTCGTTTTATTCGAAACATTTTCCTTTTTCCAGATTTTACTAAATCTAGCAATCTTGGATTTCAAACGCTTTCAATTCAAAATTAATGATAATTAATTATTGCTTCAAAAATTTGTCACACTTAACGATAATTTTTTTTCAATAATGGAATTTTAAATTGTTCATATTTTCAATTTTAGGAAATGAAAGTCCAGAGAAATTTTCTTTTCTAAAGACATTTCGAAAGAATTTCCGAGAACTTTCTATTTATTAGATATCTTTTATTCATTAATTTTTCTCTCATTGTTCACTATTTTGAGCCTAGGAAGTTTAGTTACTTACTCCCTCTTCATTCAAACAAGATCTTAATTATTGTATGAATACATCTAAACTTGAGAAGTTGAAGCCGACATGCTTTATCTCCATTTAAATTAAATTTGGAACAAGGGGAGGCGAACATTTTGATTCGGAAAGTCATCGCGCTCGTTGTGAATTTATTCGTTTTTAGTGGGTGCGGGCATCGCATAAATTTGTATTACGGTTTCCGTTTATGCGGAATAATGAAACTTGAAAAAGAGATCCTGAATAAACGAGCGCAAGAGTGCCCCAAGAAATTTGCATTCACTGAAAACAGTCATTTCGTTAAATAAGCACGTAAGCTTTCAATGTTGCTGATTTATTATCAAAAGAATAAAATTTGAACAAGAAATTATTATAAGTATTATTATCAGCTAGCAGTAAATGTACGTGCGCAAACCGTGCGTTTAAATCCCTGGGTTTCATTTTCTAACATTAAAAATGTAAACAATTGACATATTTTTTATTAAATAAATTTTTAATCGTTGAGAGCTTTTCAAATTTTTGAATGAATAATTACTAATTTCAGATTCAGAGCGCTTGAAATTAAAAAAAAAAAACAATTTTGAATTGAAGACGTTCCAAAATATAGAATTTTAGATATCTTATTTTTGGTATTTTAGTCATTTATCAATAAATTGAATAATTTCATGAGAAATGAGTTAAAATTGTATCATTCCTAATACAAAGAGTTTAAAATAAAAATTTCATTTTCAATTAAAGAATCTCAAGACTGAATGAATTCAGATTAAAAATGCGAAAATAGGAAAATTACAAAATGTTCGAAATTGAATTGAATAATTTTTGATTTGAATATGGAACTTGGATGATTATATATTTTTTAATTCAAAGCGATTAAAATTTGACAATTTGAAATCGAAAACTAAATTGAATGTCTCAAAGTCAAAGCTTGTGAAATTATAAAATTTTAAATTGTTATTACATAAACAACGATAAAGACCGTTAAAAATGGATAAATTGTCAATTATAAATTTTGAAAATGAAAACTTCAAAAGCTTTAAAAATGAATTGATTTTAGATGGTGAAAATTGAATATGAAAATATTTTCACTACAGTAAGTTTCAAATTAAACGAATCCGATCTTCCTTTAAAGATGAAAAAATTGTGGTTAAAAAGAATTTTAATATTGAAAATTCTCCATACTCAACCTCTTGAAAATTTCAATTGATTTGAGTAATTATATTGAAAATTTTTTTGTCACTCAGTATACTTTTAAGAATTCAATCATTCTATTTTTATTTGCAAAATTAAACTTAATTACTGGAAAAATTGAAAATTGAGTATTTAAAATGAAAATTCAGAACTCTAAAATTATAAACGTTCAAAATTAAAAGAATCATTCAATTGCTGAGGTATTAATTTTAGATAGTTTAGTTTTATATATTTTGGTTTCAAACAATACAATTTTTCACGTTTTAATTGTAAATAAAACAAAATTTTATAATCGATTACTTTTAATTTTGAATAATTTTTTTAAATTTTCTACTAAAAATCCAACAATCTTAAGATAAGAAAATAAAAAATAAAGAAAGAATATAAAACAAGATCGCTATCATTCAGATTTTTTAAATTGCACAATTTTAAGCCTTTTATTCAAAAATTTTGTTTTTTAAAAGTTGTGTTCAAATTGAAGGCATATAATTTTAAATTGTTCCGTTAAAAATTCTTTTAACTGAAAATTGTGCAATTATCATCTCTTCAAATCTGATATTCTACTATTTTAGAAAATTCAAAAAACCAGACAATTTTGTACATTCAACATCGAAACCAAACTATTTGGAATATTTATATCTAAAATGATTGAATTGAAAACTATCAATGTTTTTATTATGAATTTTCAAAATTTTTGAATATTTAGTAGTAAAATTGTCCTGACATTTTTAGTATTTGAATTTAAAACTACAACATATTAAACCCTCAAAGTTTAATCATCCTAAAAACCTTAAAAATTATGATTTCGAATTGGAAGCTTTGAAAATGAATGAATTTGAACTTGAAGTATGAAAATTTTTCAATTCCAAACTTTGTTTAAAGCTTGAAAGAAAAAGTGAGCGGAAACATAAAAGCTTCAATATGTACAGAATGAATGAATGGTATATA